>CM071931.1:24592806-25073824 GCA_016081115.2 Rehmannia glutinosa | reverse complement strand
CGTATTGCTATTTGAATCTCAATATGTTTAGTTCGATTATAATGAACCATATTTTGATAAATTGTAAACACCGAACTTGTTATTCGAGAAAAATAACGACGTTTTAATACTTTGGATATACAAGTCATAAAGAGGAAGTGTTTTTCAAATATTTGAAAATTTCTTTTAACGGAACTTTAATGAGATTCGTTGGGATTGTTTTGAAGTCGAGCATATAGGCATAAGGCATATGGAATGTCAGTCATAGGAATAATACACGAAAACATACCTCGAATTTGTTTGTCGACCGATATGCTTTTCTCAACCTTTGTCAATCTTTAGCCATAGAGGTTGAGATGGTTCTTCTTTCTTCAACGCTTAACTCTTCAAGGGGTTCTTATATAACCATCTTCTTGGCATTGAATAATTTGTAGTCGTGAAATGAGCTCCCCCATCACGCTTATCTCAAGTTCGATCAACTTAAAAAAATCTTGCACAAAAGAATCATTAGTAGCACCAAAGATAATATCATCGACATAAATTTGCACAAGTAACAATCTTGACCACTTTCAAAACAAGTGTAGTATCAACTTTACCTTTGTAAAATCATTTTACAAAAATAGCTAAGTCTATCAACCGTACAAAGGCCTTTTATAAAAATCATTGGCCTAAAATTTTAAACTCCGATAGACTTATATTTGAATAAAACCATTTAGAAAGTTGGATTTAACATCCATTTGGTAAAAGCTTGGAAATTTTCTTATACAAGAATGGGCAAGTAAAATGCAAATATCTACTAAATGTCTTTATGAGTGCAAATGTTACATCAAAATTAATTACCTTCTTCTTGAAAATATCTTCGAAGCTACTAACCTCGCCTTAGTTCGACCAATGTCAGCCTTGGTCTCGAGTTTGTTCCGAACACCTTTTGTCTTTTCATCACTTTATCAACATAGGGCATCCGATTGATCAAGGTGTTATAATAGGGCATTTACATCCAAATTTTTGAGGTAACTAATATTTGGAGTACTTCATTTCTCATCTACACAACTTAACAAACTCATTAACGGCAACGCTTATATAAGCAGAAAAAATAGGCCAAGTGTAAAGAACATGCCTCAATCATCAATCACAAAATATCTTGTATAAGAAAGTAGTAGAAATAGACACTATATATATATAGACCATGAAGCAAGAAACACATACTATACATTTAGAAGATCATCAAGAGTCTAATAAATCATGCAAGTTCAAAAAAAAGCTTAAGAAAGCTACAAAGGTCTCTTTTTGAAATTTGAAAATCCGATAGCATATAGTTGAGACCTCATTTAAAAGAAGTATTTGAACAAGAGTTGACAAGGTAAATATGTGCAATCAAATATCGAATAGTGCCTTTCAAAAAATCTAAAAATCCTCTTAATGGCACTTGTATGAAATATTATGAAAAACAAGCACATAGGCATATGGCAATACATATATCGAGTCATAAGAATAAGAGTAACCGCAAGTAAACGTGCCTCGATAATTTATGCCTTTCTTTTAATAAGCATTGATAAATGGTATTTTGGAAAGAAAACCTACACAATTCTTAAACAAATCTAGCACAAACCATAATGATAAAAGTGTAGGCTAAGAGATATCACAAGTAAGCTCATGCCATAAAAATCCATGAAGTGATATAACGGCACTTTAGTCTACAAAAAGCACAAGAGTTTTAAAACATCATATAAGGTCTTTTTTAAAATATTTAAAAATAAATATATATTGAAGACCTTAATTAAAAATAAATACTTGAAAACTCATTTTGCAATTAAGACAAAATAAAAACACATAATAACAAAAATAAAAATGCATATTTAACAGGGAGATACGGGGTTACCAATTACGCCATTTCCATGGGTTGTGTGCGTTCCCGTTATTGATATATCTTCCCTTTGAGAAGTCACTTTATTGATGATGGCCTTTGATTACTCCATTTCCAAGATTTTTGTCCTTCCCATTGTTGATAGTCTCTCCTTCTTTTGGAAAATCATCTTGTTGATGATGTCTTTGCCATTCCAAGGATTGTGTTCTTCCCATTTTTGATTATATCTTCTTCTTGAAATCGCTTTGTTGAAAATACTTTCCTTTATCAAATCAAAATAGTCATTTGATATCTTTCTTAGCGGTATAAATTTTCTTGATCATTATTTCACAGTACCTAATATGATATTGTTTTTGCGGTACCTCATATGTTTGGTCCTTTGGGATTAGTCTTGAGACTTTTGGTCTCCAACAATAATTAGAGCTATTTCTAGCTAGACAAGAATTAGCTTCGTATGACCCTTTTTACCGCATAAAAACAAGTAATAATTCTAGGAGCATAATGACCAACATGTAGAGACTTGATTCTTTTCACATTAATAAAAATTAAACTTATGATCAAGTTCTAGTTTTCAATTATCACAATAATCAACAATTTACTCCAGACTAAATTCGATTTAGGATAAATCCTCTTTCACGCAATTAATATCCTCAACAAGAGTACTATTTCTTTTTCAAGGTTTCTAACCTTGTCAAGTGTGGTGGTGTGAGCACATGATAGTGATTCATAGAGTAAATAAACTATCCTTTTCATTTTCAAACATTGAATTCATTTTTCAAATTTTGTACTTAACAAGTAAATTTTGGAATCGTTTTAAGATGAGTCAAAATCATTTTGCAAATCACTATAATCATTTTGAATAACAATATCATAAAGTAGAGGGTTTAAGACAAACCTCGTTTTTCTTCTTTGGATGCCCATAAGACAATGTTCAACTTCATAGTTGGATTCGGGGTTGGCCAGACTTTATTTCTTTAGATTTGACATTGATCCTCGAGAAGTAGTGCTTTTGTTTGACTCTCACTTCCATTTGGAATACTCCAGGTGGCTTCTAATTTTTGCTGCATACTTCATGTGTGATCGATTCCTACAATGTGTTCATATTCTAAATTAGTATGAACAAAATACAAAAAATATGAGGAAACTTTCTTAGTTTGAGGAAGATGATTTTCTTCTTTCGTCATTTAGCTCTTTGAGGCCTTTGGAGGTGTGTGGTGTGTCTATCATCGGAATGGATTCTCCATTTATGACGGTGTTCCAAATATCAAACCCGCAATTTGCAAAATAACATTCCATTCTTTTCTTTCCAAAATATAAATTTTGGAATCAAGCGAGGTCAGGCTTAGTGGTGGAGTGCGCGAGTAAAATGAGCTTCGTTCTGCCAGAACACGATCGTTCCTTTTTTCACTCGCGATGTGAAACGAGCTTGCCAAAGAGTTTGGCTGATACCAATTTGAAACCAAGCTACGATAATGACCCAGAGGGGGTGAATAGATTATCTCCATCTTTTTCACCTGCCCTCTTTTCGAATCCAAGATGCTCAAAGAGGATAATGAAGGAATGTAAATAGCACACTTAGGTTATAGAGGGTTCAACCCACCTGGGCCTAATCCTCTACCACCCCAAAGTATATCAGGGATGGATTTCAAAAAGAAAAAAGATTTTATTAATTACCAAAAATTAATACAACACCACCTTACAACGGAAACTCTTGAAGAGCACCCACTCTTCTTCAACACCAATCTTCAATCTCTCTTGAAGATTCTACAATCTCCAACGCACCTTGAAGATTACACCAAATTCTTTAACACCTCGAAGAATACCAAACTTCACACTCAATAAGAAGATTACCACAATCTTTTTTAACACCTGAGATCATCAGTGTATTTCTTACCACAAAGAACACTAATAAGGATATCTTTGTGTTGAATGATAACCCAAAATTCAAGATTACAACTCAATAATGAATTATACAAATTGAGTGCAAAGTGTAATCGAAATAGCTAGACCTCAAGATGTGAAAGAAAGCTAGGCAAATTACAACAAGAATAATGACAATGAGAACAAATATATTTGAGGTGTATCTTGTTGTGTTGGTTGTTCTCTCTTATTATGTTGCTTCTAATTCTTCATCTATTTATAGAGGATGTCTTGAACATGATAGGCTCCTCTTGGGGACTGATTTCTACAAAAAAAATGCAAGAAATTCAAGAATTAGGCTATTAGAAATCCACCCCATAAATTAGGGAAAAAGTTGTTATCTTTGCCAAACGGTAAGATTTTTTTTGTCAAACAATAGGGCGGTCGGTCGCGCACAAAACAAAAAACAAAATTACACAGCACAACCCATCCCTTGGACAATCGGTCGACCCCCACATCAAGTCACCATGCCCGTTTGGAGAATCGATGAACTATGTTTCTCTTGAGCTGTTCGGCCAGTTTCATCGTGCCGATCGACCAATTTTTGTAGGGTTTTTAAATTGTCTCGTTTCTGTTCAAAACTAATCTTTCGAGACACGGGTTGCCTTGAACACGAGACAAAAGTGTTGTCCAATATTTTATCGAAAATAAACTTCAGAAATACTCTGAAAAATTAGTAAAAACATTTTAAACCGATCGGGAAGTATTTTGGACAACATTAAAAATATTGTTTTGATGTAAAAACACATTAACACAAAATCATTAGAAGTGTTGTCAAATTTTTGTCGAAAATAAACTTGAGAAAATACTCCGCAAAATTAGTAAAAACAATTTGAATCATTTAGGTGTATTTGGACAACATTTAAAAAATATTGTTTTGGTATAAAAACAAAATCATCAAAATCATGATAAAACCATTTATCAAACAATCTCCCCTTTTTGATGATTACAAACCAAAACAATTTAAAGAGGTCGGTTTAAAAACAAAACAATTTTTCCGGTTAAAAATGAACTATCCGTTGAGCGACAACATTCCACGCAACATAATCACAAGGATGGGAGTATAGATTTTCAAAAATATTTTTGCAAAAAGCTCCCCTATCAACATGCACAACAAGAGTAATGTAGAAGCAATTAACGAAAAGCTAAAAGCTCATCTTTTACATATTGAGCTTTTGTACCAAGAGCTTATAAGCTCCCCTATCAACAAAACATCATTAGACATGTATATGAGTCCATAATACATCAAATGGACTAAGTATGATCCACAACTTTTGGCTTTTAATAGCCACAACTTATGGCTTCTTTCTCGAGCTTATTTTAGCTTCTTTGAGCTAATAAGCTTATAACATGTTTCTCCCCTTTGGAATCATCAAAAGAATGTTAGCACGATAAAAATATCATATATCCATATCAAAGTGCGCAATTTAACAGATTTATCGAGCTATTTGAGCATTGAAGCTTATAAACCAAATAGGAGGGAAAAGTCAATCATATGACTTGTAGAAGCTTATGAAAACTCATTAGATTTTCAAAACATGATCTCTATAAATATATAATACATTTGAAAACGAGAGAATCATGTAGGTGAAGAATTTTTCATTGAAACGTTTAATCGAACACTTGGCGGGCGTCAAAAATTGAAGAAGATATATATAGCCCTTGTAAATGTAATCAAGCCAAGTTTTTCATCACCAAAAGCACTTTTACAAATATCATTCATCAACAATCATTATTCACAAAACAATTATGCAAGAATTCCATCAATATATCAAGTAGAAGCATTTTCTCGAGGGTTCAACCCAATTGAGATAAAAGGAGTAGAATTCTTACCATTTAATCGGTGAGGATGAGTAACAATGATGATAAACGAGCAAGATAATCCCCAAAATATGTAATTTATGCAACAAAACTCATTTGAAGTGAATTGTGTGTGAAAATGTCAAATGAGCCAAAACGGCAAAGTATAAGAAGAGACGATTTTAACCATAAAAGCTGCAGTGGGCAACCCCGACGCGGCGATGTGGGCGCGGCCGTCGGTGATGTCCAACCGGTTGGCCTGATCGGTCATTTGGTTCATTCTGTTTTGTGAAATCCAGTTTGAACCAAAAATCCAATTTTTCGCCCTAAGTTTTAAAAACATGCAAAATGCAAACGTAGACCTCATTCAATATACATTATGTCATAATCAAGCTAGAAGTGAGTAATAAAAGACTCGGCGGTAAACGATTGAAAACAAATGTCCGCGATTTATCTTAGAGACGGAATTAAACACATCTCAAATTTTTGTTTAAGAAACGCAATCCCTAAAGAAAGCGTAGAATCTCAATATGTTTAGTTCGATTATAACAAACCATATTTTGAGAATTTGTAATCAGGACTTGTTATCCCGAAAAATATGAATGTTTTAAAATTTTGGATATACAAGCCAAGAAGAAGAAGTGCCTTTCAAATATTTAAAAATTTCTTTTAACGGCACTTTAATGAGATTCGTTGGGATAGTTTTGAAGTCGAGCATATAGACATAAGGCATAGAAAATGTCGAGTCTAACGGAGTAATAAACGTAGGTACACATACCTCAAACTTGTTTGTCAATCAATATGCCTTCCTCAACCTTTGTCAAACTTTACATTGGTAGCCATAGAGGTTGAGATGGTTCTTCCTTCTTCAATGCCTAACTTCTTCAAAAAGTTCTATTGTATACTTTGATTGTAAAATATAACTACTTTCTTGGCATTGTTTAACTTGAAGTCAAGGAAGAAATTGAGCTCCCCCCATCATGCTTATCTCAAGTTCACCTTGCATCAAAAATATCTTGCACAAATATTCATTAGTAGTACCAAAAATATTATCATAAATTTGCACAAGTAAGTAATCTTGCCCTTTTTCAAAAACAAGGAGAGTAGATCAATTTTACCTCTTGTAAAATCATTTTGCAAAAAAAAAAATAGATATTTTGTCCATCAAACCATGCACGGGTGCTTGTTTTAAACACACAAGGCCTTTTATAAAAATCATTTGGACAAGAAAAATTTTTCAAGCCAGGTTGTTTTTACATAGATTTCTACTTGAATAAAACCATTTAGAAAAGTGGATTTATCATCCATTTGGTAAAGTTCAAAATTTTCCTAAAGCAAGAATAGGCAAGTAAAATACGAATAGCTTCAAAAACATGCTAGGGTGCAAATGTTTCATCAAAATCAATACCTTCTTCTTGACATTATATTTGAGCTACTAACCTCCCCTTGGTTTATCAAACTTGTTCCAAAATACCAAAAATTTCTGGAAAATCTTAAGAAGATATCTTTGCACAAGAGCATAGTAATATCGAATAATAGAGATACAATAACAAGTAACACACATATACTATGCTTTCAAACAAATCAACAAGAGTTTCATAAAACATGTAAGTTCAAATAAGGCGATAGGAGGCTATATAAGGCCTCTTTTGAAATTTGAAAAATTCAAGAGCATATAGTTGAGACCTCATTTAAAAAGAATAGACAAGAATGAATATGAGCAATCAAAAGCATAACATGAGAGAAGGATGAAAATCAAATGTTTTATCAAAACAAAATATAATCCTTTACAAGTCTCGGATAAAACAAGCTTTATCGAATAGTGTCCTTTAAAAAAATTGAAAAATCCTCTTAATGGCACTTATATGAAATACTATGAAATATCTTGAAAATCAAGCACATAGGCATATGGCAAAAAAAATGTATCGAGTCTATAAGATGAATACCAATGATGAGCGTACTTCGATAGTTTAAACATCTCTTGATGAAGATGAAGATATATATATCCTACACAATTCTCAAACAGTTCTTCCACAAAGTATAATGATAAAAGTGTAGGCTAAAGTGATAAGAGATGTCACAAATATACTTATGCTATAAAAATCCATAAGAGATAATAAAACACCTTAGTCTAAGTAAATGCACAAGAGTTTTAAAAACATCATGCAAGGTCTCCTTTTTCAAAAGATTCTAAAAACACAAATATTTATTGAAGACCTTGATTTAAAAAATATTTGAAAACTCATTTGACAATTAAAGCACAAATAAAAACATGCAAAATAAAATGCATATTTAAATAGGGAGATACGGTTTACCAATTACGCCATTTCCATGGGTTGTGTCTTTCCCATTGTTGATGATATCTTCCTTTGAAAATCATCTTATTGATGATATCTCTTCCAATTGCTCCATTTCCAAGGATTGTGTCCTTCCTTTGTTGATATTGTCTTTCCCTTGGAAATTCATTATGGTGATGTCTTCTCATTTGATCAAATGAGACGGTCATTTGATGTCTTCTTGGCGGTATGAATTTTTCTTGATTATTATTCCGCACGGTACCTAATATGACATTGTTTTGTGGTACCCTCAAGTGTTTGGGTCCTTTGGGATTAGCTTTGAGACTTTTAGGTCTCCAAAAATAATTAGAGCTATTTCTAGCCCGACAAGTATTTATCGTATGACCCTTTTTACCACAATAAAAGCATGTAATAATTCTAGAAGTGTAATGACCAACATGCTTAGAGACTTGACTATTTTTCATATGATTAACAATATTGGACATCTTATGATCAAGTCCTTTATCACAACTATGAACATCAACAATATTTGACATTTTATTGGTACTCAAGTTGAATTTAGATAAATCCTTTTTCATGCAATTAATATCCTCAACAAGAGTACTATTTTCTGTTTCAAGGTGTCTAACCTTATCAAGTGTGGTGGTGTGAGCACATGAAAGTGATTCATAGGAATTAAATAAACTATTCTTTTCATTTTTCAAAACATTGAATTCATTTTTAAAATTTTTGTATTTAGCAAGTAAGCTTTGGAATTCATTTTGAAGCTCATCGAAATCATTTTGCAAATCACTATAAACATTTTGTAATTCATTATCATAGGAAGTAGAAGGTTTAGAACTTACCTCGTTTTCTTGAAGCCCATAAGATAACGTTCGTTTTCATCGTCGTCGGAAGTTGTAGGAATCTCATCCCATGTTGTTGGGTTTGTATCCATGGGAGAAGTAGATGCTTTTGAGTGGCTCCTTTCATTTGCATATATTTCTTCTAATTTTCTCCATACTTCATGTGCCGATTTAATTCCTACAATATGATCATATTCCAAAATGGTAAGTGAACAATAAATAATATTAAGAGCTTTACCATTTAAAAAGATGATTTTCTTCTCTTCATCATTGAGCTCCTTGAGGACTTTGGAGGTGTGAGGTGTATCTTTCATCGGAATAGATTTTCCATTGACCACCGTGTTCCAAATATCAAACCCGCAACCTTGTAGATAGCATTCCATTCTTTCTTTCCAAAATGCATAATTTTTGGAATCAATAGTGGTGGCTTGGTGGTGGGCGCCGGTAAGATAGACTTCATACGTAGCCGTTGATCGTTCCTCTTTACTCGCGATGTGGAGCGAGCTTGACAAGTTTGGCTTTGATACCACTTGTAAGTCCAAGCGGCCTACGATAATCTAGAGGGGGATGAATAGATTATCTCCATTTTCTCGATTTAGCCCTCTTTTTCGAATCAAACAAGCAAGACAAGACAAGTAAACACACGCGTCGATTTATAGAGGTTCAACCCACCTAGGGCCTAATCCTCTACCACCCCAAAGTATATCCATGATGGATTTTAAAAAGAAAAAATATTTTATTAATTACCAAAATTAATACAACAACACCTTGCAACACCTCTTTCGAGATTACCACAATCTCACTTGAAGATTACCACAATCTTCAACGGCACCTTGTGAAGATTACCACAATCTTCCGACTTGAAGAATACCAAATTCTTCAACACCTCGAAGAGCACCACACTCTTCAATAAGAAGATCACCATAATCTTCTTACACCTATCACCTAGATCATCCAAGTGTGTTCTTACCATAAGAACACTCACAAGGATATCTTGTGTTGAATGATAACCCAAATTCAAGATTACAACTCAATAATGAATAATACAAATTTGAGTGCAAGTGTAATCAAGAAATAAGCCTAGACTTTAAAGATGTGAAAGTGAAAGACCTTAGGCTATTACAACAAGAATAATAACAATGAAGAACAAATATATTTGCTTGAGTGTATCTTGTTGTGTTGTAGTATTCTTTCTTGTTGTGTAGCTTCAATTATTCATCTATTTATAGAGGATGTCTTGAACATTGATAGGCTCTTATGGGGACTGATTTCTACAAACAAAATGCAATTAAAATCAAGATTATAGCTATTAGAAATCAACCCCATAAATTAGGGAAAAGTTATACGCTGACAACGATAAGAATTTTGTCTTTGTCAAATAATAGGGCGTGGAAGTCAGCAATACAAAACAAAAACAAAATTACATAGCACAACCCATCCCTTGACCGGTCGGGGAGTCCGACCGTCGCCCCATAGGGACCCGGTCACCTGCTTCAATTTGAGAGACAGTGAACTGTTTCTCTTGAGGCACCGATCGACCATTTCGTCAGTCGGGTCGACTACGCCAGGTTTTTCAAATTGTCTCGTTTGTTTCAAAACTAATCTTTCAAATACGAGTTGTCCAGGTTGAACACGAGACAAAAGTGTTGTCCAATATTTTATCGAAAATAATTTTCAATAAATACTCCAAACAATTAGTAAAAATATTTTAAACCGGTCGAGAGTATTTTGGACAACATTAGAAATTTTGTTTTGATGTAAAAAACACATTAACACAAAACCATTAGAAGTGTTGTCCAATTTTTGTCGAAAATAAACTTGAGAAAATACTCCACACAATTAGTAAAAACAATTTGAATCATTTAGGAGTATCTGGACAACATTTAAAAATATTGTTTTGGTATAAAAACAAAATCATCAAAATCATGATAAAACCATTTATCAAACAGGATCGAGTTCCTTCGAGTTTTGGGCTTGAGGAATTTCTTGATAAGCTTTGGGAATATTTCAGGTTATGCTTGCTTGTAAGATTGATTTTTGCTCGTGTAAATCATAACCTTTTCTCAAATACTTCCTCAGTCTTTTATAGTGCTCATTTGAAAATTTGCCGTTGAAGAGATAGGTTATTTTCAAATGACACTTCTTGTTCGTTGGCTAGTCTTTTCTTTGCCATCGAGAGATGTGATGTTGACCCTTCCTCGTATTAATTGACTCTGCTGACTTTACGGTCCGACACATGCTCGAGTGTTTCCCATTGGTTTATTCCTTTTGCAAATTTACGGGCGCCAAACACTTTAAGACTGGCTGACTTGGACTTATTACTATTCCGAGTAATATTCTTGACTTCCTTCCAACGGATCAATGTCGATTGTCTTGACTTGTTTGATTGCCTTTACCCTTTGACTTGAGTTTGCTCCAAACATATGGGAATGACTCAATTGTCACTTCAAGCTGCATTTGATTTGGCTTCTTCAACGACATGGTCGACACTTCTCATCCTTTACACAATCGTTCCCACGGTGGCCCTCCATCGATCGAGTCTTTATCTACCATCTTGGCCATACTCGGCTAACACACATCGGAGTCTTTACTTCAGTCTGCAGTTGACTTCTTGCATTCTTCGACATAGCTGACTTCACTCAGCTCTTTCAGTCCTATCTATTATAACATATAAATACAAGAAAAATGGGGTGCCAACTTCCTAGTCTAAGTATTACATGGTATCATCAAAATCTAAATAATAAGTTTCTAACAATTTTCCCCTTTCCGATGATGCAAAACTTATATAAAATAAACAAAGCAAAAACACAAGCGATTGCATTAACAAAGAATGTATGCTTTGAATATGTCAATTTTATTGATCATAGCATTCTTGTCCTTTACAAAGCTGTTTACTATAATATATTATATACATACATTGAAATACGACATGTATCAGAGCAAACTTACAAAGAAGGTATCAGAGCTAACAGCTAACTTACAAAGTACTTACATCTGTGTATTTACAATAAAGTAAAAGACAGAAAGGGGTTGCAGCCATCTTCAATGCCTTGGCTGCTTCCTTTTTCTCTTTTCATCATCATCTCTCCTTCTGTCCTCGTCTACTCTTCTCCTCTTTCTTTCTTTTTCATCCTTCTTCCTCTTCTCATAGGCACACCTTGTAGTAGGGTCATCCCTTCGCTGCCATTCCTCCCATTCTCGCAAGACACTTTCATTCTCAGTTTCTTGTCGTCTCATAGCTTCAGCATTCTTGCGTTGGACTTCTAAATTTGCAAGATGATCATATCCGTTGATAAGTGATCCCTTTTCTTTTGAGGATCAATATACTTGATGTCTGAGGTTTTGGCCGATTGAGCGCTCTGTCTCTTCCACTACCACCGATCTTCCCATTCCTCTTCCCGACTCGACTCCGGGAGTGTGATGTCTTGGTGCTTTTCCTTTTCAATCGAGTGAGTGATGGAACTCGTTGCACATCGCCTAAGTTACACATCAAGACCGTCTCCCAAAGTATATATACTAGGCTTGCGGTAGAGTCGTATCTCGAAGTAGTCTTCCGCCTCTATAGTTTGAAACTCCTCTAGGGATATGGGCTCAGACCCAGCATAAGGCATAGCAATGTCTCTTGGGGGCTTGATCGCAAGGAAATCCTTTCCTGCTGGAGGACCATCATATTGCGTCCTTAAATTCTGGATACGCGCGAGAATGCTTCTCGGCCACCTTTTCGAACTCGGCTTGATGGCTTTCCATGATTCTTTAAATGCCAACTCCGCTTTTTATTTCAGCGATAGCTATTTTGGTAGCTTCTTTGAGAAGTGAAGTGTTATTTCTCCTTCTTTGAGGAGTGCGGGCATACATAAGCTTCAAAGGGGATTTTTCGAGCTTCCTTCCACCTTAGTTGGTACTTCCTTCTTCTCCACTTTATCACTCTCTTTCCCTTCCTTGATTCCTTCAAGGCCTCATCTTCCCCCTTTTTGGCATCATAACCAAAAGATAGGGTCGGGCCAGGAACATGCCACTTAAAATGAAGTCTAGTCGGCTATTTGTTGAATCATGTTTAGCATCGACTTGGAGTAGAATGTTCGAAACTCGGACCTCATAGCGTTTGACTCGGCGCCATTAATTTTCATTTATGTTTGGAGAACACGAGTGGCCGATTTATAGTGGTCTCCAATCTTGCAATCTCATTCTTATGTTGCGGCTTGAGCAACTCCATATTTGACTTGTGAGATTCTTCGATTCTCTCCATATACTCATTTTTCCTCTGCTTTAAACTAAATGTTATCCGCACTCCATACTAATAATTCTACAAATAATGACTAGAATTAATAGACTTGCTCTCTTCTCATAGTTGTCGCGTGCATCCCACTCGGACACGTAGAACAACTCTACGAATATCTCCACTAATGCTTGCATCTCGGTTGTCTAGTCTTAGGTCTAATGATGCTAAGCGTGCTCCATATTCTCTATCTCAAGACATGTGGTTGTAAACGCCTTTCGAGTCGGTGGCGAAGCGGACTCGATCCTCGGGCCAAATGGCATCAAAATCAAAACTTATAGGCATCGTTGTTGAATCATTTGGTACTTGGGCTCTACTTGAGCAAAGTATACTTAGCTTGTTCTCTAGTAGATTCGGCATCAAGGGGAGGTAGTTCAGCTTCAAAAGGGAACATATCTTCAAACATCTCATCTAGAATGAGAGGGATTCCCGAAGGTCCAACTTGTGGAGCATTTCCCTTCTCCTTTCGAGTGGAGTCAACTTGATGGCCCTCGGTGAACTAGCTTGGTGGCTTTGGGAGCAAAATTGTCTTACCTGCTCTGTTGATTGGTTTCGGCTTGAGGCATTGTGTTAGCTGCTCACTGATGACCCTCGGTTGTCTTAACGACTTCCTCGATATCGGTGGTCCTTCCTTTTGATTTGTCTTGTCCTCTCTTTGATTTATCGGCGTCATCGGAGTGTGTTGGAGCCATGGGGGTTGGCTCATTAACAAACGCAAACCTCATCGGAGCAATTTTGTCACTCCGTGAGTCTTGAGCATCCTCATCTTTGTCCTTGAAGAATCTTCAATGGGAGTGGACTAAGCTTCATTGTCGGATTCGGGAATTATGTATCAATATTCTCCTGGGAATCTGAGAGTCTTGATTTTGTCTTCTTCATCACCCATCTCTATTTGAGGAATTTGCTCATCTTGACTCCTTTACCCAAGATAGTCTCAACCTCCTTTGGGCCTTCGATACCCTCGGCAGTCTCAACCGCCGGAGGGCCTTCAACATACCTATGTGTAGTCTCAGCTACGGCGGGGTCTTGGGCATTTCTCCCGCGAGACTCATCTCGCCTTAGGGTCTTCGGTGGCATCCGTCGGAGTCTCAACTCCTAGGATTGCACTTCGGTGACCAGGAGTCTCAACTCCTATGGTCTCCATTCCTACCTTTGCCTTAAGCGCATCGGCGGCGTCATCAACCTTCGGTGCGAGAAATAATTTGGTGAGCAGTCCCAACCGTCCGAGCTTCATCAACTTCATTCTACTATTCCATTGATTTCTCATCTTCGCCTCCTTTCTCCATAGTTTGGTCTCCCACAGCATCCTCCGACCTAACTGTGGTGGAGAGAGCTTCCCCCTCAGCTGGTGCACCAGCTAAGTTAGAAGTTGTGGGGTTGCTCTGCTCCTAAGACTCAATTTGTTTTCCCCTACGAGTGATCGGCGGTGGGCGGGTGTCTCAATACCTTCGGGAGTTGGCTTGGATAGGGTGCTCGCTCATCTCCTTCCCTAGCTTCATCGCCAATCCACGAGAGCCATTCTCGGAATGCACGGGGATGTGGTGGCAGCAATAAGTAGCAATCTTACGTGCCACATCGAAGGGGTTAGATCGAGGAGAGAGTTGAGAAGACTCTCCTGGACCCTCTTGCATTTGTTGTTCATGCATGGCTTTCGATTCTGTGATGGCTTGTTTGAATTCGGCCTTCTCGGTACTTTCTGTGGGGATCAATCTCCTCCAAGTAACTAATGTCGATCGAGTCCATGTGATGCTCATAAGCGCCGGTGAACATGCACATTTTAGAATTTTCAAGGGCTTTGTCCTTCTCAAGGCTTTTTTCTTCTTATCTTCTTTGATGGCACGGAGGATTCCTTACAAAAATCTTCATTGAGAGAAAAGAAAGACTGAAATGTTCCCAAGAAGCTCAAGAGCTCCTCTTCTTCTTCAATATATTCTGGGTGCTCAAATTGTTGTCGAGAATAGTCCATCTTCTAGTTTCTCCAGTCCCTCAGTCTCTATTGAATGTAAAGATAGATAGGAGATAGCATAATAACATCGTCATCATCTCCTTCTTCCGAATTGTGCTTGATGGAGCATGCTTCTCCTCGGGTTCATTTGTATCGGTTTGGGGAATGGATAGCTCTCTCTTGAGAAACTTGGTTGTCTCGGCTCCTTGTTTTTCCACAACTTTCTTTCGGCGGCTAGATCGACATCGGAGTCTTGGGCATCTTTGGTGGCTACATCTCCACCATCCTTCTCTTGAGATTGCTCTTCTTGAGTTTTGGGCATCTCTGGCTGAGTGGCACACTCAGCTTTTTCAAGCTCAGACTTCCTAATAAGTTTTCTTCTCTTGGTTCTTACAAGTGGAACAACATCATCTTCGGCTTCTTCAGTGGTGGCTTATGCTCCACCATCTTTATCTTTTTCGCAACAGCTAGCTTGCAGGGCACAGTTGTGCACTTCTTCTTCACGATCGGAGAAGGTGTAGACGTATCCTTCTCGATCTCGGCTACTGGGGCACGTGTGTTGGATTCGGCTGCTGAGGCAGGTGCTTGTCGTTCGGCTGCAGGGGCAGGAGCCTGCTTAGTTCTCTTCTTTGGATAGGCTTGGGAGAGAGAGCTGGACGGTTGCAGTTGTGTCTTCAGCAGGGTCAGCTGACTCACCATCACTCGTGTCAGCTTTCCTTGCATGCGCCTTCCTCTGAACTCCATAAAGGTTTGCCTTGAACATCTTCTTATTCACATGGAATGGCTTTCCATGGCGCAGGGCAATTCCTTTCAATTCCATCAAATGGCCAATCACTAGGCCATACCCCAATGAGCATCCAAAGGTTCCATCCTCCTTGATGGTCATGTTGATCACATTTTGACATATCCGGCTGAAAACAAACTCAGCCCGGTTGATCTTCTTTTCATCTAAGATCGCAACCATCACCACCAGCTTTGTCCGGGACAGTTGGTTGAAGCTTCCAAACTTCATATCAACACATTTGGACATGATGTCCATCAGCTTATGGTAGTATTCATTGATCAAATCCTTCTTGGCTGTATAGATAGCCTTCGCAGCTGACTTAAGTTTGGCTATCTCTTTCCAAGCCGCAGCTAGGTTCACGTCCTTCTCAGCAATTTCTTTCAGCCCTTCAGCAGGCAACTTGCAATGTTCAGCAAGGTCAGCATCAGTTATCTTGATAGTCTTGTTGTGAACTGATGAGCGAATCTCATCATCATGCACTTTCACATTGACATAGAACATCGCGACCTCCTCCGATTCGTGTGAGAGAACTCCATCGAGAAAGTCCTTCGAGACCATACTTCTCGAGTTTCTAAGCGATTTTCTTCACCAGGGCTTCATCAGCACCCTGTTTCACCATCCCCTTGAAGTCCACTGTCGATCCTGAGTGGATCTTCTCAAATAACTTGGCAAAATCGTACTTAGCTTCCATTTTTGTTGAAAATAACCGATAAATATAACGTAAAATCTCAATTTTAAGAAGTAGGGTTTTCACTTTTGCGAGAGAGAAAAATCTTTGCTTGTTGAAGACGAGAGAGTTTTAGTGAGGAGAAAGAAAAATGTTTTTGGCTTATATCGGACTTGAAAGGACTTTGGAATTTGAAAAATTTGATCAAAATCGATGGTCGAAATTTAACCTTTGAAACCGCATTAATTTCCCGCATTAAATGCAGCGACATTTATATCCAATCATTGGCTTTTTATGCGGCTATTGTTCGACATCCATAATTACGCCGATGTAATCTTTAAAAATATTCCGCTCTCGTAAAACGACCGCATTTTGCCACTTATCTCATAAATAACTCAACTTATATCCAAAGGTGACTTAACTATGCTTCTCTCTTCATATTAGATCACTTTCATTTTGTCACTAACTTGATATAGTTGATTTCCCGTCTAAGCTATTTCACTTTGAAATGTGAAACTTGCTCATTTTTATTCTCTCTTTTTTGTTTTTTGATTGAGTCTTCGAGTGTCCTAACTCATCTCAATTAATCTAGCTAATTCTTAATCTCTTCAAATCTCAATTCACATAAGGGCTTTGTGAATATGTCAACTAATCGATTATCGGTTGAGATGTATTCCAAAGTGATGTCTTTCTTTTCAACATGATCTCTTATAAAATGATATCCGCATCAATGTGCTTTGTTCTTAAGTGCTACATTGGATTCTCGAGTGATTGCAATAGCACTAGTGTTATCACACATAATTGGGAATCTCTCTTTCTTCTATATCATAGTCTCTCTCTTGATGTCTCATCCATAAGACTTGGGCTGTGATTTGCCCGTAGCTATGTACTACTGCTTCAACTTATTTGTGGATGTATCTATTGAATTTTGTTTCTTCTTGAACCAAGAAACTAAATTATTTCAAGAATTTGACAAGTACCGGATGCACTCTTCATGTCAACTCTACACCCAACATTATGCGAGTTCCGAGTATCCTACCGGCTTGAATCCTCTTTCCTTTGGATACCATAAACCAACTCTACTTCTTGTCACCACGAGTTCTTTGTTTGTGGATCCAAAAGATGATATCATCAACATATATTTGAACAAGAAATATCCTCTCACCATCTTGAATCATGAAGAGCGTTCTATCAACCTTGCCTTTGGTGAATACATTTTCAATTAGAAAGCGTGACAATGTATCATACCATGCTCTTGGTGTTTGTTTCATTCCATACAATGCCTTCTTGAGCTTGTAGACTTTATCTCCAATAGTTTTTGCTCAAAACCTGGAGGTTGTTCAACATAGACTTCTTCCTCTAACAGACCATTCAGAAATGCACTTTTCACATCCATTTTATATACGGTGAAGTTTTTATGAGCAAAGACATAAGCAAGAAACATCCTTATTGCTTCCAATCTGGCAACAAGAGCAAAGGTTTCATCAAAATCTATACTTTATTCTTGGCAATTCCCTTTGTCTACCAATCTCGCTTTGTTTTTTACTATAGATCCTTCCTTATTCATCTTGTTTCTTAATACCCACTTAGTACCAATAACATTTTAGTGGGTTGGCCTTTGAACTAATTCCCATACTTTGTTTCTCTCAAACTGATTGACTCTTCTGCATAGCTGAATCCAATGTGTGTCTTCCAATGCTTGAGACACATCATTAGGCTCTATTTGAGAACTAAAACAAGTGAACATTGCTTCATGTTGTGCTCGATCTGGTTCTTATGCCATCTCTAACATCTCCAATGATTAACTCGGTGGATGGTCTCTCGGCCATCACACATCAAGTTGGAGTAAGTTTTTTGGATTTAGTCGTCTTGCGGGTAAGTTGTCTTGAGCAGATTTTTCATCATCATTCATTGCGAGACCTTCCATTGTCTTTGAGATTCAGCTATCTCATCATCATCGGGGTTGAGTGCTCTCACTTACCGCTTCAACATAAAGACTCTTTTGCATAGTTGGTTGATTCTACTTCTCGACTAACTCACCAATGTCTTCTCCATTCGTATTTGGCGCATCAAACACCACATGCATAGACTCTTGGTGACCATAGACCTCTTGTTTGGCACTCTATAGGATTTACTCTCGACTTAGTATCCCAAAAGATACCTTCATCGACTTTAACATCAAAAGCCTTCAAATTGTCCTTGCCATTGTTGTGGATGAAGCACTTACATCCAAATATCTTGAAATATCCAACATTTGGCTTTCTCCCTGTCTAAATCTCATAGGAGTCTTGGTTAATTGCCTATTTATCATGCATCTATTCCGAGTATAGCATGTTGTATTTATAGCTTCAAAGACAAAATCTCTTAGGTAATCCAGTTGACTAACATTGTCCTTGCGGACTTCCTTGAGAGTTTTTTCTTTCTTTTAGCTACTCCATTCGCTATGGAGTCCTTGTTGCAGATAACTCATGAGCAATACCATTTTCAACACAATACTGAGTTATAATCCCATTGACAAACTCAGTTCCCCTGTCAGATCTTATATTTATAATGGTTTGGCTTTTTTCATTTTGAACTCTTCTCATCGGTGATGCAATTTCTGTGATGTTTCTTTCTTTTTACACATGAAAATTGTCCATGTATATCTTGAATAATCATCCACCACCACTAACGTGTATTTCTTTCCACTGATGATGGCTGGCTCAACAGGACCAAATAAGTCCATATGCAATAGATGCAGTATCCTTGTTGAAGAAGGACTTGGCTTATCCTTGAATGATGATTTAATTTCCTTTCCCATCGGCATGCATCGCATATACTTTCTTTATTGTACTTTGGGTCAGGCAATCCTTCCATAAGATGACTCCTTGCAAGCTTATTGATTGTCTTGAAATTCAGGTGACTCAGCTTCTTATGCCACAGCCAACTGGATTCGACTGTACTCTTTGCTAGCAGATATGTGCTTGGTGTAGCAGTAGACCAATCCACTACATACATGTTCTTTTGCCTTGTTCCTTGCAAAGACAATCTCATTAGCATCCTTGATCTAGCATATCCCCATGTTGAATCCCACATTATAGCATTTTCCAAAGAGTTGGCTAATGCTTAACATGAGTTGAAGTGGAGGCCTTCAATATACGCAACATATGTGATCTCGATCCATTCTTCGATGGATCTTGTGCCTTTGATCTCCCCTGGAGCTTCATTTCCTCCAAATATGACTTTTGCACCTTTGATCTCCTTGAATTTTGACAAATTTATTTTATTCCCTGTCATATGTCTGGAACAGCCATTATCCATGTACCAGGTTCCTTGGCACTCGGTTGTTCCTTGAACTTGCAATCAAGTAAATCGGTTTTAGGTACCCATACTTATGCAGGTCCTGGGGGGTTAGTGTTATAAGATGCTCCAACCAACCTATAGCCAGATGATCTGACTCTAAGTGGTTGCCATGTATCAGTTCCATAATCATAATGCACATTAGCAAATTTCTTGGGGGTTTTAGGATCATACGATTTGTCTCTTTTGTCGGTATACTGTGTGTTTGTTTTTAGCTTTCTTGGGATAGTTGTGGATTTTTGGGTGTTGTTCATGGGTGCATATGTGTGCTGATAATAGCCCTTTTGCCTTGGGAACGACCTTTGCAAAGGTTGAGGTCTTTGCCATTTTGGCTTGTATCCCATAGGTCTTTCTTTGATATTTCACATGGTTATTCCAATCGGCTTGGTTTGGATAGTTTCTACCATTCCCATCATATGTATTTTCTCGATGAAATCTACGGGCCTTTGGTAGCTCTGTTTGGCTCTTACAAAGTATTTTTCATTACGAGTTTTTGATAGACTGCCAGATTTGTTCTCGATTGTCCCTATTGGCTTCTTTCCATTGCCCTTATAACCAAGGCCATGATGATTATTGTGTTTTGGTGTGGATGTTGGTGCAACATATGGTGTTTTGGGCTTTTGGATTCCCTCATTATTTGAGGATCCTTTCTCCAAAATCACTGGGAGCTTGACTATGCACAAAGAAATTGGATCATATGCTGTCATATCTCCACACGCTTTTTGACTCATAATAAGTTTGATCCGCCCAACTTAGGTAGTGACAAGTATACTCGGAGTAGGTCTGTCTTTGGCCGGATATTACCAAGGAAAGTAAAAGCTCAGCGATTAGACCTACCATCTTAGGGACCGAGATTACTCGAAGGTCTGCAAGGATGGGGAGGCTGTGTGGTGGGAGACCTACAAGCGCATTTAATGGCGTACGGTTGAGAATGACATAAAGGAGAGAGTAACTATGAAATGATAGGTGGGCGGCGGTATTTATGACTAATTATAAGACATAAATGCGAGAGGCAACTCGATCGAGGAGGGGCATTTAATGTAAAGGACATTCCCGACTTGGTCATTAATGCAACCGAGTTTTAAGGTATAAATGGGGGTGGATCAAAGGATTGCTGCGAAAAGTAAGTATGGTCAAGGGAGATCTGATAGAAGTGACCCTTAGGGAAGGGAGACTGTCGGGAGTAAATTCGCAAACCGAGAGAAATGAATGATTAGGGGCCAATTCTTTGGACGACACGTGGAGCTCTGGGAGGGAGGAAGAGCCCAAATTCGAGGTATAAAGGGGCATTCTTATGCCAAGAAAAGGTTTGACTTTAGAACATATATTCATTCTATAATAATACACTTTAAATATTGTTCAATATTCCTCTCTTCCATTACTGATTTGTAGCCCGGAGTGCCGTCTTGGAGAACCCTTCGGTTTAGGCTTTGCGGAGTGCGACGAGGAGCGAAAATTGAAGCCTTAATAGTCCAGCTCATCCAGGGCAGATCAAGTGGCGCCTGCGGGAAATTCTCGAAGTATGGGTTGATCGAACGAAACGTAAGGAGTCTCGGTGGCACCGGAGGAGTGGAGGTGACACTTGGTATCTCGGGGGGCACGCCGGATGGGTCACGCTTAACACCACTGGTGTGACCCGGGGTCTTTCGTGGGACGGTTGCCAAGGGTGAATTTGAATGAGGAATTTGTAGGGGAAACCTTGCATTTCACGAGAGGAAAGTTGGCTAGTTCTATTTCTAGTGCGGTGACGGAGGTGAGAGCACAAGAGCACACACCAGGTCGCTCTTTGGCGAGAACCTCTCGATTGTCCGAATGGGGTGATCCGGCAAGGAAAGAGGCCTTGAGGGAAGTAGAATGGTGGAGAAGTGGGAAGAAATGCTAAAGGAAGTGAGTGAGTCAAGAGGGTATCGGGAAAGGAGATGTTTAGAAGGGGAATCCTTTTCAGGGCCTCGGTGATGGCGGATGAGTTGCGGCCAATTTCGACTCTTTAACCTATGAGTATGATGGGACAACAGACCCATGGCAACACCTTTGTGTAGGTTTGAAAATTTGGCCTTCTTTGCACAGGTACTCGGATCGGGTGAAGTGTCGGGTATTTCTTACCACATTATCTCGCCCGCCTAACGGTGGTTGATCAGTGCCCGGCAGATTCTATTGCATCCTTTGGCGAGTTTAGCTTGGCTTTTCTGCATCAATTTGCTAGCTCAAGGAAACACCAAAAGATATCGCTAACACTTTTTAGGGTTAAACAATCGGAAAGGTGGCCCTTAAGAGATTATGTCAAAAAGTTTATGGCGGCATTGGAGGTGCCCTCCGCGAACCAGGAGATCCTAACCAAGACACTTACGGTGCGAAGGAGGAGATTTCTTTAGATCTCTAGCCAAGAGACAAACAAGGGATTTTGATGACGTATTGTCCAGGATGAGAAGTACATTAATTTGGAGGAAGCCCGGAAGGGTAAGAAGGATGAGCTCGGGGGGACAAGAGGAGCGAAAGGGTGGAGGTGCACCGTGATGGGCACTCAGCGATTTCGGGAGCAGAGAGAATGATAGGGCGGTGCCCGATTAGGTGAACCTCGGTTGTACACCCCTCTCGTGGCTTCAAGGTCACGAGTTTTGATGGCGATAGCTGGAAATAAAGATCTGAAATGGCCCACGAACTATTCCGAGGTGCCCTCTCGGCCTAAATCAAAGTTCTTCCGTGAGTTCCATAATGATTTTGGGCATACCACGGAAGAGTGTCGGCACTTGAAGGATGAGATTGAAAGGATGGTTAAGAAGGGATGGTTGGCGGGTGGGTCACAATGGATCCGGGGCAAGCTAGTAATGTAGAGGCGACAGGGAATCACCACCCCTGACTATGGGGGCGGGGAAATGATGGAGCTTGCAAGGAGAACCACCCTCCAAGGAGAACTATAAACATGATAGCTAGAGGGCCTCTGATGGGGATTCTAATAGGGCTCGAGAAGATGCATGCGAGAGGAGAGATCCGACCCATCATGGAAGTAGGGGCGTGAGAGAGCCCGTTGTTTCATTGAGCGGAGGATCGAGAGGGTTGTATCCCCATCGCATAATGACGCCTTGGTCATTCTTGCCACCATAGTTAATTTTGAAGTAGCTCGAATCATGGTAGAAATGGGTAGCTCGATCAACATGTTCTATGAGGCCTACCTAAGAATGGGAGTGGAGATGGAGGTGAAACCTATGGAGAGACAATACTGTTTGGCTTCGGGGGTGGAGTAGTGGAGCCCATCGGACGGGTGATCCTACTGTCACCATAGGAGAGCAATCGCATCGTAAGACGCGAATGGTTAGTTTCCTCATAGTCGATTCATTCTCTACCTACAATGTCGTTATTGGTAGACCTGCATTAAATGCGTTCCAAAAGTTATCGTTTCTACATTCCATATGAAATTAAAATTCATCATGGAAGATGGTCTTTGGGAAATATTGGGGGACGACAAGTGGCTAGAAAATGTTATGTTGAGGCGGTAAGGAAGGGAGAAACAGAATAAATCTAAACGGAAGGAAGTGGAAAGTGAAAGGGAGACCAACCCACTTAAAATGACAAAAAGGAAAGAAAAGAAAGAACCCGACATGATGAGTGTGAAGCCACGGGGAAGAGCGATGAGTGTAGAGTGGTAATGGGAGATCCTACTAAAGTGACTCGAATAGGGATGAAGTTGGGGTCCGAGCTGGAGCAGCGATCACAACTTTCTTAAGGGAAAATCTCGGCGTGTTTGCCAGAGTGCGGAGGAATTGGGGAGAGTGGACCCTGCAATGGTAGCATCACTTAAATGTAGATCCGGAGAGGAGGCCGATTAAGCGAAAAAGAGGCCCTTCGGATGGGATAAGGATAGGATCATACGAGGAAGAGGTGGATAAGGATTTCGCTCGGGCGAGGCCATATTAGGGATATCCAATTCCCGAGTGGCTATCTAATGCGGTTCGGTACCTAAAAAAAGGAGATAAGACGCGGATGTGCATTGATTTTCGCGACCTTAACAAAGCCGCCAAAAGACCATTACCCCTTTGTCCCCGAATAGATCGGTTGGTGGATTCGACGGTGGGTATGAGCTCTTAAGAATGATGGATGCATATCAAGGATATCACGGATACGCCTTGCGATTGAAGACCATAAGAAGGTGAGCTTCATTACCTCATCTCGCACATATTGCTATGTGGTCATGCCCTTTGGCTTGAAGAATGCGGGAGCTACTTACGAGGCTAATGGATTGAATGTTCAAAGAACAGTTGGGTAGAAACATGGAGGTTTATGTAGATGACATGTTAGTGAAAAGTAGGTCACTACGACCCGTGTGGCGATCTGGCGAAGACGTTTGTAGTTTTAAGGAATTTCGGGATGAAGTTGAATCCTGCTAAGTGCTCTTTCAGGGTCGATATGGAAATTTTTAGGATATATGGTTATCGAGCGGGGGATAGAGGTGAATCCAAAAAAAGTAAAGCGATGATTGACATGGCTTCGCCCACTAGTATCAATAAAGTGCAACGGCTCATGGGTCGAATAAGACTTGAGTAGATTTATCTCCAAGTCGGCAAAGAAAAGTTTCCCATTCTTCATGGTGTTGAGGAAGGTGAACAAGTTCGAGTGGTCGAGGAATGTGAAAGAGCTTTGGTGAGTTAAAAGCCTTCTTGTCCAAGTTGCCCCTACTAACCAAAGCGAGTCGAGGAAGGACCTTTACCTTTACCTTTTGGTAGGGGACAAGGCGGTGAGCTCGGTGTTGTTAAGAAAAGGCGAGAATGTACGCAGATGCCCATTTATTATCTTAGCAAGCTACTACGGGAGCGGAATTGAGATACTGCGAGGTCGAAAGGAGGGTTGGCATTCATAGTAGCTGCAAGAAAGCTCCAACCGTATTTCCTTCGCATAAATTGATGGTTCTCACAAACTGCGCAGATAGGGCGAATAATGGACAAGCATGAAACGCGTCGGGAAGAATGATCAAGTGGGCTATAGAGATGGGGGATTTTGACATGGAATATCGCCCTCGGCGGCGGTAAAAGCACAAGCATTGGCAGATTTCTTGCAGGAGATGATGCACCCTGAGACCGAACTCAGGGCGTGGCTCCTGCACGTAGACGAATCTTCTTCGGCAACTGGGTGTTGGGCTGGTATAATGCTAACCAACTCAAAAGGGGAAGATCTGGAGGTAGCAGTAAGGTTTAGGTTTAGGGCCTCAAATAATGAAGCTGAATACGAGGCGCTGGTAAGGGGAAGGCGCATGGCCGTAAATTTGGGGGTCAAGTCCCTAAGGGCCTACTCCGATTCGATGTCAGTCACACATCGAGTCGAGTGGAGATTTCGAGGTAAGAGAAGAGAGAATGAGAAAATTTGTGCGAGATAGTGGGAGAAATGGCCAAACAGTTTACTTTGTTTAAATTAGAGCAGATCCCAAGGGAGGAAAATGTTCAGCGAGATCACTTATCCAAAATAGCGATTCGGCCCACGGCTGCGGTATGAGAACGATTCTTGTGTTGTCGGATAACACTTGCGTCTTGAGACGAGTATGTTTTGGTCTTGAATGAAGAGGTCGATTGGCAAAATGACATACGTAGCTATTTGGCAAAGTCTATCTGCTCGAAGAAAAACGAAAGGCTTCTAGAATCCAAGAAAGAGCGTTGGGATCTTGTTTAATAGGAGGGTGTTGTATAAAGAGCTTTCGTGGCCGTTCTTGAGATGTACGGCGAGAGAAGAAGGAGTTTATATGTCCTCCGGGGAGTTGCATGAGGGAGCTTGTGGTCTCATTGTGGGAGCATATTGTTGGCACAAAAGGCTAGAAGGGTGGGCTATTTATGGTAGGGATTAAAAAGAAGATGCACAGAGGGTAGTAAAAACTTGTGAGAAATGTCGAAACATGGACCCTTTATCCATAAACCTGTTGAGTTGTTGGAAGTGATGAGCTCCCGTGTCCTTTCGAAAAATGGGGCATTGATATAGTAGGGCCTTTTCCCATGGCTTCAAGGCAGAGAAAGTTTACGGTAGTGGCGGTGGACTATTTGATAAATGGGTAGAGGCGGAGAACCTTTGGCGAAAAATCACGAATGACAACATATATATAATGGATTTCATTTGGAACTTTATAGTAAGTCGGTATGGCTGGCCGAGGGATTTAGTTTGACAATGAGCACGATTTGGGGCAAAAGAATCGGAGTTGGTTAGCGGGGATGAAGGTTACGCAAAGTTTCACATTTGTAGCACATCCCAGGCCAATGGGGCGGTGGAAATTATGAGCGAGAACTTTGGTTAGAGGCACGAAAACTAGACTAGAATGAGCGGGAGGAGGATATTTGGACGAGCTACAATCAGTACTTTGGTCGTATCGGACTTCACCCAAGGAAGCCACGGGGAGACACCTTTTAGCCTGGTGTATGGAACAGAAGTTGTGATCCCAGTAGAGATAGGAATGGAAACACATCGAGTGCGGAATTACGAGGAAACTTATAAAGGGAGCGATGAGGAAGCTTTAGATGAATTGGAAGAGAAAAGAGAGAGGGCTAATCGAGAATGGAAGTAAACCGAACATTGATGAATTGACTTATGATAAACAGACAGAAACGGAATTTTCAAGTAGGGGATTTAGTGTTGCGACAGGCGGACGTATTAAAGAAAAGAGACAAACTAGAGAGCAAATGTGAAGGACCTTACACGGGGTGGTGAAGGTCATAAGAGGAGGAGCATATGGTGGAGGATTTGGAGGGCCATAAGGTGCTTAGGCACTTGGAATGTGTGTTATCTAAAGATATTTCATGTTTAAGAATGTATCTACGGATGAAAATGTGAGGGCTTGGGGAGAACGTAGCTTTTCCTTTTTTGTTGTTCGCACCTTGTTGAAATTGAAAGAAAGGTGCCTCTTTTGCTAATATTGTCGATTCATGCTTCAAAATTTCAATGGTAACCATTAAACCCTGGTCCGGAAGAGGTGAATCTCAGAATCCAACCAGGTCTTAAGTTTCGAGCTAAACGTTCAACTTAAGTTTACCACCATTAAACCCTGGTCCGGGAGAGCTGAAGCTCAGAATCCCACCAGGTCTTAAGTTTCGAACTGAACGTTCAACTTAAGTATACCACCATTAAATCCTGGTCCGGGAGAACTGAAGTTTGGAATCCAACCAGGACTTAAATTTCAAGTTGAACGTTCAACTTAAGTTTACCACCATTAAACCCTAGTCCGGGAGAGTTGAAGCTCGAAATCCCACCAGGTCTTAAGTTTCAAGGTTGAACGTTCAACTTAAGTTTACCACCATTAAACCCTGGTTCGGAGAGTTGAAGCTCGGAATCCCACCAGTCTTAAGTTTTGAGTGAACATTCAACTTAAGTTTACCACCATTAAACCCTGGTCGGGAGAGTAAAGCTCGGAATCCCACCAGGTCTTAAGTTTCAAGCTAAACGTCCAACTTAAGTTTACCACCATTAAACCCTAGTCCAGGAGAGTTGAAGCTCGGAATCCCAACAGGTCTTATGTTTCGAGCTGAATGTTCAACTTTTTACCACCATTAAATCATGGTCTGGGAGAGCTGAAGCTCGGAATCCCACCAGGTCTTAAGTTTCGAATAAGAGTATTCGACTTAAGTATTTTTTTATGTTTAAAAAATCCCTGCTCCCGGAGAGCTGAAGCTCGGAATCCCACCAGGTCTTAAGTTTGAATAAGAGTATTCGACTTAAGTATTTTTGATGTTTAAAAATCCCTGGTGTGGATAGCTGAAGCTCTAAATAAGTCAGGTCTTAAGTTTCAAATATGAATATTCGACTTAAGTATTTTTTGATGTTTAAAAAATTCCTGGTGTAGAGAGCTGAAGTTCTAAATAAGCCAGGTCTTAAGTTTTGAATAAGGGTATTCGACTTAAGTATTTTTTATGTTTAAAAAATCCCTGGTGTGAAGAGCTGAAGCTCTAAGTAAGCCAGGTCTTAAGTTTCGGATAAAAGTATTCGACTTAAGTATTTTTTTGATGTTTAAAAAATCCTGGTGTGGAAGTGAAGCTCTAAATAAGCCAGTCTTAAGGTTCGAATAAGAGTATTCGACTTAAGTATTTTTGATGTTGTTTAAAAATTCTGGTGTGGAGAGTGAAGCTCGAATAAGCCAGTCTTAAGGTTCGAATAAGAGTATTCGACTTAAGTATTTTTGATGTTGTTTAAAAAATTCTGGTGTGGAGAGTCAAGCTCTATATAAGTCGAGTATTAAGTTTTGAATAAGAGTATTCGACTTAAGTATTTTTGTTGTTTAAACAATTCTTGGTGTGGAGAGTCAAGAAGCTCTAAATAAGCCAGTCTTAAGTTGCAAATAAGAGTATTTGACACCAGGTATTTTTATGTTTAAAAAATCCCTGGTGTGGAGAGTCAAGCTCTAAGCGGCAGTCTTAAGTTTTGAGTTAGAATATTTGACTTAAGTATTTTTATGTTTAAAAATATATCGTGTGTGGAGAGCTGAAGCTTTAAAGAAACCAAAATTCAAACAGGAGCATCATATAAGAGATCATGGCAAGATCATTAACAAATAATAAGGGCAAGATAATTGGAGAAAGCACGAATAAAGGCCATAATATAAAATATCCGGTTGAGTTCAAAAGCAAGCAAGACAAGGTTCAAACGATAAAGCAATCATGTCAAAAATTACTTAGTCGGGGGAGGGATAGTAGATGAAAAGCATAAAGATACAAAAACACAAATGGCTACAAAGAGCCATACAATTGTCCAGAAAAAACAAGAACTTAAACAAAGTTCATAAATACTGAGCAAAAAAACAGCGAGTTTAATCGGGCGGTGCCCTTGGCGAAATAGTCGAGCCCCTATGAATGTTGACCTCCTCACCATCTTGAGCAACGATCTCGGCAAAGATATCATTTGCTTTCGGCATTTATTTGAAAGCGAAAAGTGGGAGAATCGGATCGAGAGGAGGTTGAGGCTGGGCGAGCCGACCGAAGGGGGACGGCGGCGTCGGCATGGCTATCTAGGGCGTGATTATGGCATTAAGTTCCAAAATAACCTCCTCTATGTCGGGAATGGGCAACTCATATCCTTTCTCCAGGGTGATACGGGCCATGAATTGAAAGTCATGCTCTAGATAAGGAAGGGAAGCTTCAACAATAGCCTCTGGAACTTGAGAATGGAGGAAGCGCTCTTTAGCTTTGGGCCCATTCAAAGACGTCCATCAGCCCTCCCCTTAGCCATAGCATACGGATAGCCCTAAGCTTTTCTCCTCAAACGATCGGGGCGGCTTGAGCACGAGCCTGGTTCATGGTCCTCGGATATCGCTTCCAAAGTATCTATTCGGTCATTAAGGGTCATCAAGTTGTTCTCCATAGTAGCATTATGCGCCGGAGTTCAAGTTCGGCCCGGAGTTCGAGCCACCCTTGACACTCTTGATAAGAGACCTCATATGAAGAACCATCTAGTAAGGAAATGGGTAAAGTAATGGTTAGAAAGAAGCGTGAGAATGGGCGGAACCATAAATAAAGAGGTATTAGTACCAAGAAAGGAGCACGTACCTTAGAGGCCAAGCTAGCCATATGGATCGGTAGGGTCTCAAAGTTGGAAGACTCCAAAAGCTCGAATCTGGGAAATGACCAAATTTTGAATCCAGAGGGCACCCATTTTGGGGTCATGCACCTCTAGCAAAGAGAGTGGCTCGGGAGAAGTAGCGAGCAAGATCCGGCGTTAGCCGGGTTTAGCGAGTGGGGCGAGAGGCACCAACGGCCGAACTAGTGACCATTTGCCCTTGCGAATGAGGTCGGCAATGGGCGAAAGATCTTTGGGAATGATGGCTTGGAGGCTCGGGCGAGAGGAAGTGGGGAGTTCAACCCAAGGAGGCCCCCCATCGCGGAGGGGACCTTTCCCCTCGGGGTGAATCGATCCAGTTGGCGACTTTTCTAGCACGGACGCTGGGCAAAGAATGCATTCATTCATCATTTGACCTACGAAGGGGAACAAAAGCATATTAGAATAAATCATGATTACATAAAAGAGGGAGAAGTACTAGAAAATACCTAAAAGAAGCGGGGTGGGGAGGGGGGGGTGAGTTGAAAATGGTGAAGAAAGGACCAAGTTTCGATCAACAAGTGGGCATGGTAGGGATCGGAACCAAAGGGGCGAGCTAGAGCCTCCGAAAGGAGGATAGCTTGGGCGGGGACCCTGGGGTGCATGTCCGTGGATCACTTTGTGGGGAAAGACCAAGGATCGGGGCGAGAAATAAAAAGTACTTTTTCTTCCAAGCCTTGTTTGAGTTAGGAATCCCATCTATGAATCGGCAAAGCCGGGAATTGAAATAAAAGAAGCCGAGGGGTTTAGAGGGCTTGGCATGATAAAAATCACGCCGATCCTCGGGGTAGTAACTACCTCTCCCATGTAAGAAAGGATCGGGGAAGAAACTCAGTAGAACACAAATAGAATTAGGGAAAATGCGGGACGGGGATGCCAAATGGTTTTAAAATATGGCACGGGGAACTCGGGCATGGGAAACCTCAAACCCGCCTCCGGTTGTTCCACGAAAAAGGTTATATATCCCTTAGGAGGATTGTAGGGCATGTCTTGAGGGTGGGAGTCAAGACGGAAGAAGGAAAGAATGTCTACATTAACTGCGGGTTTTCTAAGTGGTTTCGAATAGAATACTTTGGATATTATGGTGTGCAAGGTGAGAACAGAAGCCATAGGTTAAGGATTAGAGCAAAAAATCGTGCTTAACTAGGGCGGAAAGAAGTGGAAATAGAAGATAAAAAAGAGGAAGAAAAATATTAAAACAAAAAGAAAAGAGAAGAGAAGAATTTACTTGAGCGACTGGCCATGGAATGAGTTGTGGTCGAAGTAGAGGAAGAAATGAGAAGGCAATTGAAAAGGAGAAAGGTAAGGGCAGTTCCTCCTTTTTAAAGGGGGTTGGAATCTTAACCATTAAGGAGAAGATGAAAAGTGTTGAAGGACAACTGTAGGATCGAGGGGTAATCAACGGTTGGGGAGTAAAAGATGTAAAGGTGATGGGACGGATGGGACGTGCCATTATGAGCGCGAAGTACGAAACGTCGGCTGAAATTTGAAATAAAACTGCCTCGAAATTGCCGCCCAAAAAGGCTTTGGGAAAAATAGTAGGCCTACTCTAGTGGACATACTTGTCATCTTAGTCCACATAGAGTAGGGGGAGTAGTTGATCCGGCCCAACTTAGGTAGAGACAGGTCTACTCGGAGCAGTCTACCAAGGAAAGTAAAAGCTCAAGCGATTAGACCTACCATCTTTGGGGACCGAGATTACTACTGAAGGTCCTACAAGGATGGGGAGGCCTGTGGGGGGGAGACCTGCAACTGCATTTAATGGCTGGTACGGTTGAGAATGACATAAAGGAGAGAGTAAATGTGAAATGATAGGTGGGCGCGTATTTATAACTAATGATAAGACATAAATGCGAGAGGAAACTTGACCGAGGAGAGGCATTTAATGTAATGGACATTCCCGACTTGGTCAATCGCAACCTGGATTTTAAGGTATAAAGGGGGCGTGTCAAAGGATTTCTGCCAAGTAAGTAAGTATGGGGGAGACTGCTAGAAGTGACCCTTAGGGAAGGGAGACCTGTCAGGGAGTAACTTCGCAAACTGTGGGAAATGAATCGCTGGACGACACGTGGAGCTCTCTGGGAGGGAGGAAGAGCCCAAATACAGGTATAAAAGGGGCATTCTTATGCAATGAAAAGGTTTGACTTCAGAACATATACTCATTCTATAATTATACACTTTAAATATTGTTCAATATTCCTCTCTTCCATCGCCTGACATTAGCATCGGGGTGCTGACGCCAGAGAACCCTCCGATTTAGGCTTTGCAGGTGCAGCGAGGAGCGGAAATTGAAGCCTTGATAGTCCAGCTCATCCAGGACAGATCAAAGTTCATCCAATTATTTAAATGCTTTTGTAAATCAGACAATCACATTTTTGAGATCATTTTCTCTTTTCTCAATAGCAGCTAACTCTGCTAAGATCTTGGCATTCTCAGCCTTCAGCTTAGTGTTCTCATCAGCTATGTGACTTAGAGTACTCAGCTCTTTAGTCAGCTGTGAGTTTTGACTTTTAAGCTGGTTATTTTTCTCATTGAAGTGTGTGTGAGATCTTAATGTGCTTGAAATCTTTCATCATTTTGCCTAATGAATCATAAAGATCGTGGGTGATGAAGTATGTGTATCAATTGTCACTAATTTGAATCGAGAATGAGATGATTTATAATGTACCTCATCTTCTTGATATTGTCCATTAGCCATGAGGCAGATCAAAGCCTCTTCCTCAGTATCACTTGAGTAGTCAGCTTCACTGTTGTCTAAGTCTGCTGCTTCATTGCACTTGATTGGTTCAGCAGTCTCAGCAGCCAACATGGCTTTCTTCTTTTCATGTCTTCTTTCTCTCGAAGACCTTTCTATCTTTTTCGTTTCGTATTTGTTGGTGGTGGATAGAGAAGATCCAACAAAAAAAGTGTCCTGGTTTATCCGCAATTCCAACACAGGTTTTCGGCTCTCTGATCAGCTCTCTCGGCTCTCTGATTATCAACTCTCTGATATGCAGCTTTTTGATGTTCAGCTCTCTTGGTTGGTCTGTCCTCCCTTGCTTTGGAAGGTGTTGAATGTCTCCTAGATGTCTAACCTTTGTTTCTATTATAGTTCTTGTTAAAGAACTTGTTGAATATTTTTACCATGAGGGCAATTTCCTCCTGGTCAATGGTCTCCTTTGGCTCAGCTTTCTTTCCTTCACTGGCGAACAATGCAGCTGTCTTGGGTACAGTTGTTTCCTCTTGCTCTTTATTTCTCATCTCAAATTCATAGGCTTTGAGATTTGAGAATAGCTCATGATTTAATGTTTTTAGATGTCTATTGAATGTCTCAGGGCCATGACTTTCATTTCCCATTCAGCTGGGAGGGCTCTTAGTACCTTCATGCACATCTCCTTCTGAGTGTACTCTTTTCCAAGAGCTAAAATCTCATTAGTGATCTCTGTGAATCGGCATCCGGTGATCCGGACTTTCACCAGCAAGCATTTTAAAATTTTCAAATATTTGTACAAAGAAAAACATTAATTTATTCTCTTTAATATATTACGATCCTTCACAAATCGGGGTTAGCTTATCCCAAATTTCTTTGGCTGATTTGCATGACTTGACTTTATTGAACATAGCCTTGCCCAACGTCTTGTAGAGAATGTCATTGGCCACATTGTCCAGGATGAATCTCTTTCTGTCTTCATTGGTCCATTCACTGCGAGGTTTTTCAACCATGGATGGTCTAGCCTCTCGGGTGCGTGCAAAGATCCTCTCCTTCATTTGGAAGTGCTCTTCTTACAAAGAATATTAACTTTCATTATTTGCGGTGGCCCATCTTCAATCACTAGCCACATTTCATCGTGTAAAGGCCGATAGGTGAGCTGCATGCGAATCTTCCAATCATCAAACTCTTCCCAAGTAAACATAGGAATACGAGTTCGATTGGATTCCATGATAATAACTTTGATTTAACAATGAAAGACTTTGAAAACACAGGTGTTAAACCTTTTGAAAAAGATTGAGATCTAGTTCGGTAACTGATGCGGAAGGCTCAATGAACCAACCGCTATGATACCACTTGGAGGTCCCAAGGGGTGTGGTGTAAGGTTTAGAAAGGGGGTTGAATAAACCTTACCAAATTTTCACTTTTAGTCCTATTAAAATATTCAACAGAGTTGACTCAAATCAACTAAGTCCTTGGGGGACGACTAGGTTGGCCTTCTTGACAAAGTTACCAACTCAACAGACTGATTTGAAATTTGTTGATAATATAACTTAGTCGCGTCGGCTAACACTTAACTTTTAGATGATTTGGTTTTTAACAACGGAAGACTTAACACCTTTTGTTAATTTTAAGCTCATTTTTAACACTTGTTTTAGCACTTGTTATTATCGGTTGGATAGCAATATAACTTTTAAGCGAGATATAAAAATATAAGCGGGAAAGTAAATTGCTGAAACTTAAATGACATAAGCAAATATATAGTGGTTCGAGGAAGGGTAATTCCTCTAATCCCCTCTTCTCCAACTCCTAGAGGAATCCACTAAGTAACATATCAAGTTACAAAGCATTTCTCGATCTAGAGACAGCCTTGATAACACACTTTGGCTTCTCTCCGTGACTCGCCTTCTTCACAAAACAGATGCCTTGCAACTTGGCTCCTTCAAGTCTTTGGAATTGATCACACGGCCTTCCAACAAACTTGAAACTTCTCGGTTCGACCTTCAACCTCTCTCTGACTCCTTCAACTTGGAGAGTAGACCCTTTCCATTCTTTAAACTTTTCCTCTTCAAGCTGGTTGAAGTAATCTTTCCTTCACAAAGCATGTGTTGATTGAGTTCCCTTGATTTTTAGGCTTGAGGAATTTCTTGATAAGGTTTGAGAATATTGCGGGTTATGCTTGCTTGTAAGATTTATTTTTGCTCGTGTAAATCGTAACCTTTTCGCAAATGCTTCCTCGGCCTTTTATAGTGCTCATTTGAAAATTTGTCCGTTGAAGAGATAGGCTATTTTCAAATGACACTTCTTGTTCGTTGGCTAGTCTTTTCTCTGCTGTATAGATGTGATGTTGACCCTTCCTCGTATTAAATGACTTTGACTTTACGGTCGACACGTGCTCAGTGTTTCCCATTAGATTATTCCTTTTGCATATTTATGGGCCAAACACTTTCGAACTGATGACTTGGACTTATTACTATTTCGAGTAATATTCTTGACTTTCTTCTAACGGATCAATGTCGATTGTCTTGACTTGTGATGTCTTTACCCTTGACTTGGGTCTGCTCCAAACATGTGGGAATGACTCAATTTGTCACTTCAACTGTTAGACTTGGCTTCTTCACTAACTTGTGACACTTCCTCATCGTTTACACAACTGTTCCATTTTGGCTCTCTTTTGTCGAGTCTTTATCTACCATCTTGGCCATACTCGGTGACCGACATACAAATGAAGTCTTCACTTTAGTCTGCAGTTGACTTCTTGCATTCTTTGACATAGCTGACTTCACTCAGCTCTTGCAGTCCTATCTATTATAACATAGAAATACAAGGAAAATGGGGTGCTGACTTCCTAGTCTAAGTTTTACATGGTATCATCAAAATCTAAACAATAAATTTTCTAACATTGTTGAACCAACCAGCATCAGTGGAAAGAAATACTCCTAAGTGGTGGTAGATGATTATTCAAGATATACATAGACTATTTTCATATGTAAGAAGAAAGAAACACTGGAGAAATTACTTCAGCTGATGAAAAGAGTTCAGAATGAGAAAAGTCAAACCATTATTAAGATAAGGTCTCGGGGGGAACCGAGTTTGTCAATGGGATTATAACTCAGTATTGTATTGAAAATGGTATTGCTCATAAGTTATCATCTGCAAGGACTCCTCAGCAAAATGGAGTAGCTGAAAGAAGGAACAGAACTATCAAGGAAGCTGCAAGGGCAATGTTGGTTGAAGTTGGATTGCCTAAGAGATTTTGGGATGAATCCATTCACGCTGCTTGCTACACTCAGAATAGGTGTATGATCAATAGGCAATTGTCCAAACTCCATATGAAATTTGGACAGGGAGAAATCCAAATGTTGGATATTTCAAGATCTTTTGATGTAAGTGCTTCATCCACAACAATGGCAAGGTTAACTTGAAAGCTTTTGATGCTAAAGTTGATGAGGGTATCTTTTTGAGATACTCAGCTGAGAGTAAAGCTTATAGAGTGCTGAACAAAAGGACTATGGTCACGGAAGAGTCTATCCATTTGATTTTTGATGAACCTAATATGAATGGAGAAGACACAGATGAGTTAGCTGAAAAGAAGAATCAGCCAACTATGCAGAAGAGTCTCTATGCTGAAGGAAATGTAAGAGCACTCAACCCTGATGAAGATGAGTTAGCTGAATCTCAGAGACAGCTGGAAGGTCTGCAGCTGAATGATGCTGAAGAAGCTATTCAAGACAACTTAGTCGTGAGATGGTGAATCCAAAGATACTTACTCCAACTTTGTTGTGAGATGAATGAGAGACCATCCACCTAAGCTAATTATTGGAGATGTTAGAGATGGAATAAGAACTATATCCAGAGTTTAACATGAAGCCATGTTTACTTGTTTTATTTCCCAGATAGAACCCAAAGATGTGTCTCAAGCATTGGACGACACACATTGGATTCAAGCTATGCAGGAAGAACTAAATCGGTTTGAAAGGAACAAAGTTTGGGAATTGGTTCAAAGGCCTACCCACCAAAATGTTATTGGTACTAAGTGGGTATTCGAAATAAGATGAATGAGGAAGGATATGTAGTAAGAAATAAAGCAAGATTGGTAGCCAAAGGGTATTGCCAAGAGGAATGTATAGATTTTTATGAAACCTTTTCTCATGTTGCTAGAATGGAAGCTATAAGGATGTTTCTTGCTTATGTTGCTCACAAGAACTTCTTGTATATCAAATGGACGTGAAGAGTGCATTCTTGAATTAACTTTTGGAAGAAGAAGTCTATGTTGAGCAACCTCCAGGTTTTGAGCAGAAAACTATTGGAGATAAAGTCTACAAGTTCAAGAAAGCATTGTATGGATTAAAACAAGCACCAAGAGCCTTTTCTCCTTCCTTCGTTCCTAGCCATCTAGAGATCGAGTTTCCGTTGATGTCCTTCAATGTTCTCACTGATATAACTCGCAGAGTATGACACATTGTCTCAATTTCTAATTGACAATGGATTGACAAAAAAGGCAAAGTTGATAGAACACTCTTGAGAATTCAAGATGGGGAGAGTACATTACTTGTTAAAATCTATGTGGATGGCATCATATTTGCATCCACAAAGAAAAAGATGTGTGACAAGTTTTCAAACCTCATGCAAGGAAATTTGAAATAAGGATGATAGGAGAGCTGACTTTCTTCCTATGTCTTCAAGTCAAGCAATTGAATGATGGAACCTTCATAAGTCAAACCAAGTATACCAGAGATTTAATGAAGAAATTTGGTATGGAAGCAAAGTCATCGGTGAAGATCCCCATGAATACATCAGTTAAGATGGATATGGATGCAGATGGCAAAGCTATTGATCACACGGATATAGAGCCCTCATTGGATCATTGCTCTATTTAATGAAGAAGTAGGCGGACATCACCTTTGTTGTAGATGTATGTGCTAGATTTCAATCTACACCAAAAAGAAAGTCATATGATTGCGGCAAGAGAATCTAAGGTACTTGAAGGGATGTTAAGAAGGCGACTTATGGTATCAAAGGATGGAGGATTCAAGTTAGTTGTTTACTCGGACTCGGACTATGTTGGATGTAGAGTGGACCAGAAAAAAGTACATCAGGTACTTGTCAAATGTTTGGAAATAGATTAGTGTCTTGGTTCAAGAAACAAAACTCAATAGCTACATCCACGGTGAAGCGAGTACATAGCTGCGATGACTATTGTGCCCAAGTTATATGGATGAGGCAACGGTGAGAGACTACGATATAGAAGAAAAAGAGATTCCAATTATGTGTGATAACACAAGTGCTATTGCAATTACTCGAGAATCCGATGTGCATTCAAGAACAAAGCACATTGATGTCGGATATCATTTTATAAGAGATCATGTTGAAAAGAAAGACATCACCATGGAATATATCTCTCTTGATAAGCGGTTAGTGACATATTAACTAAGCCATTTTGTGAATCAAGATTTAAAGAGCTTAAGAATGATCTAGGTTTGATTGAGTGAGTTAGGAGACTCGGAAGACTCAATCAGCAGAGTCAAAGAATAGAGAAATGAAAATAAGCAAAGTTTCATTACCAGCCAAGTGAAATAGCCAAGACGGAAAATTAGTCAGATCGAGTTAGTTTCATTTGAGTGATCCTCATGTGAAGAGATAAGCGAGTTGAGTCACTTTTGGAAGATAGCTAAGTTATTTATGAACTAAGTCATTTTTTGTGAGCGGGGAATGTTTTTGGGCATTACAAAGCATAATTATGGTGTCGAATAAAGCCTCGTACACATTTAGCCTATGATAGGATATAAATGTTGCTGCATTTAATGCGTGGAAATTAATGCGGTTTCAAGCTTTTAATCTCAACCGTTGATCTTGGTCAAACTTTTCAAATTCAAAAAATCGTCCTCTCACGTCCTTTATATACCAAATTCAATTTTTCTCTCTTCTCCGTAAGCAAGTTTAAGTTTTCTCTGCAACCAAAGTGAAACCATAATTCTTCTGCGTCCGTTTTACAAGTTTTTAAGCGATCATTTTCGGAAAAATGGCTACTAACTATGATTTCGTTAAGATGGTGAGAAGATCCACTTTGGCTCTACAGTGGGTTTGAAGGTTTGGTGAAACAAGGAGTAGACAAGGCCCTGGCACAAACAATTGCAGCAAAGTTGGAGAAATCTGGTCTCAAGAGATTTCTCACTATGGAGTTCTCGCACACGTACCTTGAGGAGGTCGCGATGTTATACATGAACGCCGAGGTTCACGATGGAGAGATAAGGTCATTGGCCCACAGCAAGGAAATCAAGATTACTGTTGGGGACTTGGCTGCTCATTTCGGAAGGGATGAAGGATATAGCTGAAAAGGATGTGAACCTGGTTGCGGCATGGAAGGAGATTGCCAAGGTAGAGTCTACTACTAAGGTTGTTTACACAGCTAAGAAGTCATCGATCAAGGACGACTATCACAAGTTGATGGATATTGTGTCCAAGTGTGTGGACATGAAGTTTGGCGACTTCAATCGGTGTCTCGGAGGAAGTTCGACCGCCATGGCATTGCTATCATGGAAGAAAAAAAGGTGAATCGGGTTGGGTTCGTCATCACCGAATCTGCTAGAATGTCATGAACAATACTATAAAAGATTGTAGGTCCCAAGGGGTGTGAGTGTAAGGTTTAGAAGGGGGTTGAATAAACCTTACCAAATTTTCGATTTAGTCCTTTTAAAAGTTGAGTTGATACTACGGCCGTGTCTTGGTGGATAGCCAATTAGTTAATCAAGAGAGTTAGTCACTCAACGGACTCGTCGAGTGTTGATAGAATAACTCAAATTGTTAAGACCGAATTAGCTCAGTTGTGGTTTGTTTTTGGAAGACTTAACACCCTTAAGTTTGGTTTAGTTATGATTTAATCGGGTTTTAGTACTTAGAGATTATCAAATGGATAGCAAATATGTCGTGCAGAATTAAACAAATAAGATGCAGGAATTAAAGTCTTTGAAATGTAAATGACACGATAATTTTTTATAGAGGTTCGAAGATGGGGTAATTCTTCTACTCCTCTCTTCTCCAACTCTGGAGGAATCCACTAGGTATTGATCAAGATATACAAAGTGGTAACGATCCGGATACAAGTCTTGATCACACGGTGACTTGATCCCGGGACTCGATCTGGAGATGCCTTGGTCACTCGGTGGCTTCTCAGACGACTCGGCTTCTTCACAGGCGTTTGCCTTGCTTGCTACTACCCACCCACTTGCTCAAGCTCTTTGGATTTTATCACGAAGCCCTCCAAAAGCTCAAGACTGGTTCGACCTTGAACCTTCCTACAATCCTTCGTGGAATGTAGACCCCTTGATTCTTGATAATTTCCTCTTCAGGCGATTGAAGTTATCTTTCCTTCATAGGTGAGTGTTGGATTGATGTTCTTCGTAATGTAGGCTTGAGGATTGAGCGTTTAATAACTTGAGAATGTTTCGAGGTTACAAAATGTTTCTTTCTTGCTTGTATTTGGTCAAGGTAACTGCGTAACTTCCTCTCGAGTTATTCCTCGGCCTTTTATAGTGATCTTTCAAAAATGCCCGTTGAAGAGATAGCTTATTTTTGAAAGTCACTTGTGGTCGTTGGCTTGTCTTGTTGCGATCTTTGGAATTGCCACTTCCTCGTATGAATTGTTCTTCATCTTTTGAGCATCGACACGGTGTAGTGCTTCCCATTGGTTTATTTCCTTGCACGCTTATGTGGTCGAGCACTTCGATAAAGGTAGCATGGAGATATTACTTGTTTAAGTAATTCTCTTGATTTTCGTGCAACGGATCTCTTTCGATTATCTCGACTGACCGCATTTCCTTGCTTTCCCGGATGGCTTAGAGTCGACTTCCAATCATTGGATGACTCTCCTATCACTTTCGACTTGAGACTTGGCTATATTTAGTGACTTGACCGATACTCTACTCATTTTGCATCTTAGTTGTTCCTTGATCGAGTCCCTGTCTTCTCTTCTTTGCCATACTCGGTTGTCTTGCAATGAGTCTTTTCTCCAGTCTTGATTGTCTTCTTGCATGTTTGAGCATGGGCGACTTAACTCGGCTTGACCCTATTTATTTATTACAATGCGATTTACAACAAAAATGGGGTGCAAACTTCCTATTCTAAGTTTTACATGGCATTCATCAAAATCTAAACAATAAATTTCCCAACAATTTCCCCCTTTTTGATGATGCCAAAACTTAAAACATTCAAAATGTAAATAGCAAAGATACATACGAGATAGTGCATTCACATAGAATGTATGCGTAGAATCAATCCTTTTATTGATCATAACATTCTTGTTCTTTTACACAATCATTTTACAAGGTGTATCGAGCAAATATTTGTCTACACAAAAAAAGAGAGAATTTATAGATTTATTGAGAAAGACTTACATAGTATGTATTTACATAGTAAAAATACATGAAGGGTGGGCGACAACAACACTTCATCTCCTTCGTTGCCTCCTTCTTTTCATCTTGATTCTGTCATCTTCTCGTCTTCTTCTCTTTTTCTCATCTTCACCGCTTCTTCTTCTTTTCATATGCTTTTTAAGGCGACTTCATCTCTTCTTAATCTCTCTTGTCTTTCCTCCCATAGCTGAGTTTGTCTCTTATTTTCTTCTTCTATTCTTTTCGCATACTCGGCATTGCTTTTAGCCCACTTGCAGTTGGCTACTTGGTCAAGACCAGCCCAAGAGATCCCTCCTTTCTTGCCACGGATCTATGTACTCAATGTTTTGGCGAGAGGCCTAGTGCGAAACCTCTTCCTCCACCATCGCTTCTTTCTTTCTCTTCCTCGGGTGTGTATTGTCTTGGGGTCTTCTTCTTTCCGGTGAGTGACCAGGCGGAGTGACCAGCAGAGTGATTGCGGTAGTCCGCTGCTGTCGCCTTCTTCACATAACGTGAGACCCTTTTCCCAAGACAAGTCCCAAGCTTGAGCCATAGACATGTTTGCGAAGTATCCTTGAGATGCGGCGTTTTAATTTCATCAATCGATCATGGCTCGGCCCCGACATCCGAGATGGCATAAGTGTCTCTCATCTCTTTGGAATGCCTCCATGTTGTTTCAAGATGTCCATAACTCGGGCATTCAACCTTCCTTCCACTTCTTCCATCCCTCGCTTCAATGTCTTTCTCTTTTCGAGACACGGATGCGCAAAGAGTGTTGAAGTGACAGAGTCATTGGGAGTTTTCTTTGATAATATCAATCGTGACAAGACCTTGTTGGGGGTTTGTGCAATCATCAAGGTCACATCTTTCGATCCTTCCCCCTCAACAGACTTTCCTTTCTTTTGTTTTGACACTTCCTCAGCTGTCCTTCCCTTCACAGCTGCTCCTTCCTTCTCAACATTAGATCTTTTTAGCGCTTTAAGGTATTCCTCTTCCCCCTTTTTGGCATCATCAAAGGAGAGAGGAACCCCTGGAAACATACTGGCAAGCAGGAAGTCGAGCCTGCTGATAGCCGAGTTCTGCCTCGAGTCTCATCATGCGGAGTATGCGGTGCGAAATTCAGAGCGTGTAGCGTTGGACTCTCTTGAAATTAGCTTCATCTCGGCCATGAGAAGACTGAATTTTCTCTCCATGTTTTCTTCCATACGCTGGAGATCACTCTTATTTTGCTCACGCAACATGACTTTATCTCAGAAGTGTGAGCTTCATGCATGTGCTCAATGTGTTCTCTCAATTTCGTCTTTGCATCGGCATTCTCGGCTCTCCATACCAATGACTTGTTGAACAATGTCTGAAGTATCTAGCTTGTTCCACACGCATTGTTTCTTCTTTGTTGCCACCATTCCCCGATTCGACTATTATGCCTCTCAAGTCGGCAGTAAGGTTGGCATCTATGTTGTCGATCTCATGTCCATCGAGGCCTGGTGCCTCTCCATCCGTTCAATTTACGCAAATAATGCTTTGAACACCTCCCGAACTTTAGTTGTTTCCTCTGTTGCGGTGATGGCCAAGCGGCGTCAAAATCATAAGCGGTTTGGAATGATGGTATCGATGGAATGATAGGATTTGGTATGTGGAAGCGCGAGATCGTTTCGACTCGTCGGGGAGGTCGGGTACCTCTAGAGAGAAAGGAAATGATTCTACAAAGGAATCATCACGGCCAACTGGAATTTGTTCAATGATGAGAGGGCGCGTGAAGTTCTTTGTGGAGTCGAACTGCTGCAGCTTGGGAGCTGCGCGGTGGACTCTGTTGCGGTGGGGTTTGTTGTGAAGTTGACCCCTTGCTTTGAGCCTCGGTATGCCTCAACGGCCGTCGGTCTCGATTGGTTTCTCCAATTGAGTGAGCTGGTCCTCCGCCTTATCGAGCGTCATCGGACGATGATGAGACTTCCATTGGTGGCTCATCATCAAAGTTGAAAGTTTGACGAGTAGTCTTGAGGTCGACTTGCTCGTGGTTGGAACATCCTCGGTGAGTCTTTCGGATCGGCCACCGGGGATGACTCGGCTTCATCGTCTTCTTCCGATCGAGAAAGGTTACATCGGGGATTATCCTGGGAGTCGTGAAGAGCGCCGATCTCCTTTTCGGATGGATCAATGATAGCGGGGAGGGATGTTCTCTACTTCAACTTCTTTACCCCGGGAAGTCTCAACCTCCGTTGGCCTTCATTACCTCCCCTGCAGTCTCAGCTGCGGCGAGGCTTGACCTCCTTTCGACAAAGTGTCTGTTGTCTTAGGGTCTTTCAGTATTGGCATCCATTGGAGTCTCAACCCCATGGATTGCACTTTCATCGCCCAGTGTTAACTCCCGGGCTTTTCCTTCTTGTGCCTCGATCGCATCAGCGGCGTCATCACTCTTCGAGTAGTTGGCACCTCACCGAGACAGTCTCAATCGCCTGTCGAGCCGTTGATGACAACTTCTTTGTGTGCACGATGTTTGTTCCTTCTCCACTTCGCCTCCTAGATTCGTTGTGGAGTCATCGTAGCATTCTCCGTCCTTGCTGCGGTGGAGGGAGTTTCCCCTCGGTGGCGCACACCGGTGAGTGACTTGGAATGGGGTCACTCGTCTCCAAACTCCCGATGTTTCACCGAGTGTTCAGCCGTTGGGGCGGGTGGTAAGACACCTTCATTAGGGGTTAGCTCGTTGGGGTCTCCATCGACCGGTTTCATCGCGATTCCTTAATTCATTCTTCCGAGTGAGTGGGAAGTGGTGACAAAGAACAATCGTGGCAATATCTTTGCACCACTCCCATTGGGTCGATTTCGGTGTGTTTTGGAGGACTCTCCTGGTCCCTCCATCATTCTCTTCTCATGAAGAATTCTGGTTTCATGCATTGCTTGCTGCATTTGCAACTCTTACGTGGTAGCAAGCAGGATCCGAGATCCTCATCGATGTCGATAAGGCGTCAAGGAGATGATGTGTGTGTTCGTCATGGGTGGTGCGGTGATAGAGGCGGATCTTTGGCCTTCTCACGTGCTTGACTTCCTCTGCCTGTCTCTCATTCTCTTTGTCTTTGAAGATCCGCAAGATATCCGTGCAATTTTCTTCATCCAATGCTTGGACCACGGTGGTCACTCCAAGAAAGTTCATCAGTTCCTCTTCTTCTTCGATAAACTCAAGTCGTTGGAACTGTTCCCTAGATAGACTCAATTTCCACTTTCTCCACTCTCGCAGAGACGATTTTGGATGTCCGGATAAAGTGGGGATAGGATCATTCACATCATCATCTCTTTCGAGCTTCTTCTTGTGTCTCAAATTGTGCGAACAACGATTTGTGTCTTGATTAGCTCTCTTGATCGCCTTGACAGACTTAGTCTAATTTCATCAATTATATCCGGGGACTCTACTTCTTGGCCAGGTTTAGGTATTTGCTCGGTGAGTGGTGACTCGGCCGATTTCTCAAGCTCGGATCGCTTGATGATTCTTCGTCGTCTCTTAGTTCGGACGGAGGGACCTGCGGTTCGAGAGAGAGTTTCTTACGAGTCTTAGGCGCAGGGGCGTCTTTGGTGTTTTCTTCGAGGAGCGAGGCCATCTTGGCTTTTCGGTTCTCCTCTTTTTGATGACGAGAGAAGGTATTTGAGGTTCCTTCTTGGCAGCTAACGGGAAGGAAAAACACGGCTGCGGGGCAGTGACTTGGGCTGCGAGGGGCGGGAGCGGGTTTGTTTTTCTTTGTTGCGGGAGCAGCGTGATCTTCTTAGCGGCTGCAGGGGCGGCTTTCTTCTTTGGTGGAGAGGAAAGCATTTGTATCTTGTGGTGGTGATTCCCCCTCACTTGTATCGCTCTCTTGGCGTGGGCTCTCTTTTGTGCGCTAGAGAGGTTTGATCTCGAACATCCTCTTGTTTACATGGAATGTTTTTCCATGTCGAAGAGGGACTCCTTTCACCTCCATCACCGGCCAATCACCGAGGCCATATCCCGGGATCCTCCAAATGCACCATCCTCCTTGAAGGATTTGTTCCCTACATACGCGAGTCTGCTTTGTAGACAAACTCAGCCCGGCAGTTTATTTTCCTTTCTTCAATGATCGCACCCATTACGATCAACTGCGTTTGTGATTGGTCAAAGCGCAAATTGATGTCTATGCATTTGGCAACTATGTCCAACGACTTGTGGTAATCCTCCTTCTGACCTCTTATTTGTTGTGTAGACTATTTTATCAAAGCATAGTCGGATTTGGCTACTTCCCTCCAGCGGCGGCCAGTCTACATCGCCGGCCGTTGATTTACGATGCTCCTTCCGCGTCGGTAGTGAGCGGTGTTGACCAAATCCTTGGAAGAGATGGTGAACTTCTTTCCGTGAACATATGATTTTATCCCTTCATCGTGAATCTCGGCGTTCACGTAGAAGCGTATGCGACCTCTTCCACATAGGTCATTGAGAACTCCATCGTCAGAAATGGTTTTAGCCCGGACTTTTCGAGCTTTTCAGCGATTTTCTTTATGAGGGCGTCATCGGACCCCTGTTTGACCATGCCCTCGAAATCCACGGTCGACCCTGTGTGGATTTGCTTTCCTAGCTTGACAAAATCATAGGTTGATGCCATTTTTCAGGATTTCACCGAAAAGAAACTTAGAAATTTGATTTGAATACTGAGAGGGTTTTGAGAGAGTTTTGCCTTTGCTTCTGAGATAGAAATGAACCGTTTTGGTGATATGTGAGAGAAAACAGACGAAAATGGGTTAAGTATGGTTTCTGAAAGGACGTGCGGGTGGTTTTTGAAATGTGATCAAAATCAACGGCTTAGATTTTGCACGCCGATTAGCATTTAATGTCTCGAATTTAATGCGGCAGCATTTATATCCAATCATAAGCTTGGTATGCAGCTTTTTGTCTATACACATCATCATTATGCTGACGTCATTCTTAAAAACATTCCCGCTTAGTAAAAACGATTGCGTTTTTGTCACTTAGTTGATTTAACTCTTAAGTCACAGTTCTCTCGGTGACTCATTTGTCGGCTAATTCGGTATAATTGTCTTTCCGACATGGTGATTCATTTAGGCGATTTTGAGAATTGATCCTTTTTCTCTTTTTGTGTTTCATTTCTTTTCTTTGAGTCTTCTCGAGTGTTATCTTAGCTCAATTAACCCTAACTCATGCTTGAGTTCTTCAAATCTTAACTCACATAATGGTTTTGTGAATATGTCGCCAACTGTTTATCGGTTGAGATATATTCCAATATGATGTCCTTCTTTTCAACATGATCTCTTATGAAGTGATATCGACATCGATATATTTTTTTCTTGAGTGCAACACAGATTTCGAGTGATGTCCCGCCCGCTTTGCCGTGAGATAGAGCAATGATCCAATAAGTGCTCTATATCTTGTTTGATATACGAGGGCTTGCCATCATCGCATCCATGTCCATTTTGTCGATGTATTCATTGGTATTTTCGGAAGACTTCTCCTCTATACCAAATTTCTTCATTAAATCTCCGGTGTATTTTGTTTGACTTATGAAGGTTCCATCCTTCAATTTGTTTTACTTGGAGTCCAAGGAAGAATGTCAGCTCTCCCATCATGCTCATTTCAAATTTGTTTTGCATGAGGTTTGAAAATTTTTCACATAGCTCTTTGTTTGTGGATCCAAAAATGATGTCATCCACATATATTTGAACAAGCAGTATACTCTTCTTGTCTTGAATTCTGAAAAGTGTTCTATCTATTTTTCCTTTTGTGAATCCATTCTCAGTTAGGAATTGTGACAAAGTATCATACCATGCTCTGGGTGCCTGTTTCAATCCATACAGAGCTTTCTTGAGTTTGTATACCTTATCTCCAAGAGTCTTCTGCTCAAATCCTGGAGGTTGTTCAACATACACTTCTTCTTCCAATAAACCATTTAGGAATGCACTTTTTACATCCATCTGATATACAATAAAATTCTTGTGAGTTGCATAGGCAAGAAACATCCTTATAGCTTCCAATCTTGCTACAGGAGCAAATGTTTCATCAAAATCTATTCCTTCTTCTTGGCAATATCCTTTAGCTACTAGTCTTGCTTTGTTTCTTACCACAGAACCCTCCTCGTTCATCTTGTTTCTGAACACCCATTTAGTACCAATAACATTTTGATGGGTGGGTCTTTGAACCAATTCCCATACTTTATTTCTTTCAAACGATTGACTCTTCTTGCATAGCTTGAATCCAATGTGTGTCATCCAATGCTTGTAACACATCTTTAGGCTCTATTTGTGAGATAAAGCATGTGAACATAGCTTCTTGTTGAGTTCTGGATCTTGTTTTGACACCTTCTCTTATATCTCCAATGACAAGTTCTCGTGGATGGTCTTTCGGCCATCTTACATCGAGTTGAAGTAAGTTAGCTGGATTGATCGTCTAGCTTTTGTGTTGCTTTGATCAGCTCTCTCGCAATCACTTAGCCTGCAAATTTTCCAAAGATTTTATGAGACTCGGCTATCTCATCTTCATCCGAGTTTATAATTCGACTTGACTTCAAAGATAGGGACTTTTCGTATGGTTGGATGATTGACTTATCAACGACTCTTCAATGTCTTCTCCATTTACATTTGGCTCGTCGAATACCACATGAATGGATTCCTCCGCAACCATAGTCCTTTTGTTGAGTACTCTGAGGCTTTGCTTTGGTGAGTATCCCAAGAAGATACCTTCATCGCCTTTAGCATCGAAAGCCTTTAGATTGTCTTTGACATTGTTATGGATGAAGCATTTACATCCAAATATTCTAAAATATGAAACATTTGGTTTTCTTCCTGTCCAAATCTCATAGGGAGTCTTTGTCACCGTCTTTTATCATACATCCTGTTTGAGTGTAGCAGTGTGTTGATTGCTTCACCCAAAATCTTTTTGGTAACCCCTTGACTAACATGGTCCTTCTTTGCTTCTTTGAGAGTTCTATTCTTTCTTTCGCAACTCCATTCTCTTTGTGGAGTCCTTCTACAGATAATTCATGACCAATGCCATTTTCAATACAATATTGAGTTATTATACCATTGACAAACTCGGTTCCTCGTCGATCTTATTTGATAATGGTTTGGCTCTTCTCATTTTGAATCCTCTTCATCACGGTGTGGTAGTTTTCGCAGAGAGTTTCTTTCTTCTTACACATGAATATTGTCCATGTATATCTTGAGTAGTCATCTACTACCACCAAGGTATATTTCTTCCCACTTACGCTAGCAGTTCAATGGACCAAATAGATCCATATGTAGCGGTGCAATATCCTTGTTGAAGATGGGCGGTCTTTTCTTTGAATGATGATCTGATTTGTTTTCCCTTCGACATGCGTCACATATACTTTCCTTCTTGTATACTCGAGTCCGGAAGTCCTTCCACAAGATTACTTCAGCGCAAGCTTGTTGATCGTTTTGAAATTCGGGTGACTCGGCTTTTTGTGCCCTGACCAACTTGATTCATTTGTGCTCTTTTTGCTAATAGACAGTCTTTGGGTGTAGCGGTTGACCAATCTACTACATACATGTTCTTTTGTCCGCATCCTTGCAACACAATTTCATTCGATTCAAACATCCTTGATTTGGCATATACCCATGTTAAATCCAACATTATAACCCTTGTCACGAGTTGGTGATGCTTAGCAAGTTGAAGTTGAGTCCTTCAACATATGCAACATCCGTGATTTCTAATCCGTTCCCCGATGGATCCAATGCCTCTTATTTCACCTGGAGCTTCATTTCCTCCAAATATGACTTTTGCTCCTTTAGCTTCCTTGAATCTTGACTGATTTTTCTTGTTTCTGTCATATGCCTGGCAGCCACTATCCATGTACCAGGTTCCTTGGCACTCACTAATTCCTTGAACCTGCAATCAAGGAAATTAAGTTTTAGGTACCCATATTTGTCCAGGTCCCGAGGGGTTAGTATTGTAAGATGATCCAACCAGCCTATAGCCAAATGATCGGCTCTAAGGGGTTGCCATCTATCGATGCCATAATCATAATCAATTTTGGCAAATTGCTTGGGGATTCTAGGTTCATATAGTTGTCTCTTTTGTCTGTATGCCTCAGTATATGTATTTTAGCAATTGCCTTCTTTGGGTAATTGTGGTGTCTCGAGTGTAGTGCCTAGGTACATATGTGTCGATGAAAGCTCGTATACTTTTGGAATGGCCTTTCTTTGAGTTCTAGGCCTTTGCCATTTGGGCTTATATTCCATAAGTCTATGCCGATAGTTCACATCGTTCCAATCACTTGATTGGATATTTTCTACCATTCCCACCATATGTGTTTCTTTTATAGAACTTTTGGGGTTTTTGGTAGCTTTGTTTCTTCTTTACAAAGTAATTCTGTTTGGAGTTCTTTGAGGAACTTGGTGAATTTCTTCTCGATTGTCCTCTCAACGCACCCAATCGGTGTTTTCCTTTTCCTTTATAACCAAGGCCAGTTTGCTTGTAATTGTACTTTTGAGTGAATGTGTGTGCACCATTTGGAGTTTTGGATTTTTAGACTCTTCATTGCTTGAAGATCCTTTTTCCAAAATTACTTTTGGAGTTTGACATAGCACAGAGAAATTAAATCCTAAGCCTGTCTTGTCTCCATATTCTCTTTGACTCATAATAAGATCATCCAATGATTTAGATGCCTTAGTGAATGAGGCAATCACATTTTGAGGTCATTCTCCCTCTTTTCTATGGCAGCTATTTCGCTATTAGCTTGGCATTTTCAGCCTTTAAACTTTTATTCTCATCGCCTATTTGACCTAGAGTACTCGGCTCCTTAGTCATTTGTGAGTTTTGCTCTTGAGTAGGCTGTTTTCCTCATTTAGTAGTGTGTGTGAGGATTTAATGTGTTCAAAATCTTTCATCATTTTGCCTAATGAATCATAAAGATCGGTGGGTGATGAAGTGTGTGTGTCACGATCACTATCACTAGAATCGAGTTCGATGAGTTAGAGTGTACCTCATCTTCTTGGTCGGAGTTGATCTTGTTCCTTGGCCATCAAACAGATCAGGGCTTCTTCTTTAGAGTCACTTGAGTAGTCACCTTCACTCGCTCTCGAATCAATTTGTGTCTCTTGACTTTTGTCTCAGCGATCTCTGCAGCCCAACATTGCCTTTTTTCTTTTTTGTCTTCTTTCTCTCAAGACCTTTCTTTCTTCTTCATTCCTGTATTTGTTGACTACGGGATATGGGCAATCAATGGCATAGTGACTTGGTTGCCTATAGTTCCAAAGATAGATATTCAACCTTTTGATCAGCTCTTTCCATTCTTGGATTGTCGAGTCCTTTGATATTGACTTTTTGATGATCTGTTCTCTTGGTTGGCCTATCTTCCTTGACTTGGAGGAGCCGAGTGTCTTACGGAAGATTGCCCCTTGCCTCTCTTGTAGTTCTTATTGAAGAACTTGTTGAACCTTTTAACCATCAGGGCTATTTCTTCCGGATCAATGTCTTCTTTGACTTGACTCTCTTTCCATCCTTAACAATTAGAGCAAATTTGTTTTGGGTACATTTGTCTCTTCCTCGATCTTTTCTTCTCGGCTCAAATTGTAGGCTTTGAGATCCGAGAATAGTTCATGGTTGGAGGTCTTCGATAGGTCCATGGAATGTCTCGGTGCCATGACCTTCATTTCCCATTCATTTGGGAGACTTTTAGGATCTTCATACACATTTCTTGTGTATATTCCTTTCCAAGTGCGAGATAGCTCGTTGGTGATTTCGTGAACGAGCATCCGGTTGATCCAGGTTTTCTCCTGCGATCATTTTGAAATTCTCAAATTTTTGTACAGCGACTCATCGATAATTTATTTTCCTTGATTTGCTTCGAGCCTTCACAAATCAATGTTAGCTTGTCCCGATTTCTTTAGCCGTTTTGCATGACTTGACTTTATTGAACATGGCTTTGTCCAAGGTTTTGTAGAGGATGTCCTTGGCTACATTGTCCAGGTTGTATCTTTTTTGTCATCATTTGTCCATTCGGTTCTTGGTTTTTCAACATAGCGGGTCTAGGGGCAACATCTTCTTCACCTTGATTGTAGCTCTTCTTACATATGTGTTCACTTTAAGATTTGCAAGTGGCCCATCCTCTATCACTATCCACATCTCATCATTTAATGCTTTGATAGATGAGCCTGCATACGAATTTTCCAATCATCAAATTCTTCAATTGTGAACATAGGGATGCGTGTCAAATTTGCTTCCATGATAATAATTTTTAATGATAAAAGGAGTTTTGAAAGCTTAAGTACTAAAACAGACTTTGAAAAGTTTGGAGATCTAGTTCAGAAACCAGTGCGGAAGGCTCTATGAACCAACCGCTCTGATACCACTTGTAGGTCCCAAGGGGTGTGAGTGTAAGGTTTAGAAGGGGTTGAATAAACCTTACCAAATTTTCGATTTAGTCCTTTTAAAAGTTCGAGTTGATACTACACGATCGTGTCCTTGGTGGACAGACCAATTTAGTTAATCAAGTAGAGTTAGTCACTCAAGACTGATCGAGCTGTTGATAGAATAACTTTTGTTAAGACTGAATTAGCTCAACTGTGGTTTGTTTTCAGCGGAAGACTTAACACCCTTAAGTTTGGTTTAGTTATGATTTAGTACTGGGTTTTAGTACTTAGAGATTATCAAATGGATAGCAAATATGTCATGAGAATTAAACAAATAAGATGCATGAATTAAAGTCTTTGAAATGTAAATGACACGATAAAGTTTTATAGAGGTTCAAGATGGGGTAATTCTTCTACTCCTCTCTTCTCCAACTCCCGGAAGAATCCACTAGGTATTGATCAAGTATACAAAGTGGTAATAGTCCGATACAAGTCTTGATCACACACGGTGACTTGATCCTTCGGGACTCGATCACCGAGATGCATTGGTCACTCGGTGGCTTCTCAAATGACGACTCGGCTTCTTCACAGGGCGTGCCTTGCTACTACAGACCCACTTGCTCAAGCTCTTTGGATTTGATCACGAAGCCCTCCAAAAGCTCAAGACCGGTTCGACCTTGAACCTTCCTACAATCTTTCGTGGAACGCTTATGTGATCGAGCACTTCAAGAAAGGTCACTTGTGGTCGTTGGCTTGTCTTGTTGTAGTCCTTGGAATTGCCACTTCCTCGTATGAATTGTTCTTGACTTTTCGAGTTAATCGACACGGTGTAGTGCTTCCCATTGGTTTATTTCCCTTGCACGCTTATGTGATGAGCACTTCGAGAAAGGTAGCATGGAGATAATACTTGTTTAAGTAATTCTCTTGATTTACGGCAACGGATCTCTTTGATTATCTCGACTTGACTGCATTTCCTTGCTTTCCCCAAATGACTTAGAGTCGCCTTCCAATCATTGGAAGACTCTCATGTCACTTTCAACTTGAGACTTGGCTATATTTAGGCGACTTGACCGATACTCTACTCATTTGCATCTTAGTTGTTCCTTGATCGAGTCCCTGTCTTCTCTTCTTTGCCATACTCAATTTGTCTTGCAATGAGTCTTCCTTCCTCCAGTCTTGATTTGTCTTCTAGCATGTTTGAGCATGGTCGACTTAACTCAGCTTGACCAGCCCTATTTATTACAATGCGATTTACAACAAAAATGGGGTGCCAACTTCCTATTCTAAGTTTTACATGGCATTCATCAAAATCTAAACAATAAATTTCCCAACAAAGATGATGGTCCTGTTCATGAGCTCATTGGGGTATGGCAGTCATTGGCCATATGATGGAGGTGAAAGGGATTCCGCTCAGGCATGGGAAACATTTCCATGTAAACAAGAAGATGTTCAAAGCTAACCTCTCCAGAGCTCGGAGGCAAGCACATGCTAGAAGAGCCGACACCGAAGGTGAGTCACCGATCCGGTCCCTCGAGAATCTGCTGCAACCATCACGACTTCTTCTCTAAAACCTATTCAAAAGAAGAAGATAGTTGCTGCAAAGCATGCACTGCCCCCCGCTGCCGTTTCGGAGAAAGCACTTGCCCATGCAGCGGCCGTCCTAGAACGGTCACCTACCCCAAAGAGGTGAGGCCGAGAAGGAACCTTTGTACCTTCTCGGCTATGAAGAAGAAGCGCCTTTGTTGTGCCAAGGAAAGCGATTGCGCCAAAGAAATCGAAAAATCGGTGAAAAGGCTTTTACCTTTGATGAGCTTTGTGGATGTGGAGCCGAAGTTCCTTGGTTCCAACCAAACGAACGCGATTGGTAAAATAATCGAACCTTGAAAATCCAATTGAATCGGCATTGAGCCTATGAAGGAGATTTGAAACCAAAGAAGAGCGATCTAAACAAGTTGAGGTGGTGAAGTAATCACCATCAAGTAGAGAAGTCACGGTGACGAGGGTCACCAAATCGAACAAGAAACAGCTTGTTCGGGAGAGACTAAGGAACAAAGAGCAAACACATCGACTAGTCTCAAGAGTTAGCTTTTTCGATCCCCTCAAACCGATCTCGAACCCTCGAGAAGGAACATACTCTACTTGTGCCCATTCGGAGGAGGACGACAACCTCGAAATGGTGTCTCCCGCCTATCCCGACATTTAAGAACGACTTAGGATCTAGAGGCATTGGAAGCCGAGCTATGCGGACATAACAATTCCGAGGCTCGAGTTTGTAGAAGAAGAAGAAAAAATCTTCTCACCTTCCCGGGAAACATCTCGATTAGCTCGCTCTTAACCCTAATTTTTGCACATCCATCCTTTATGAAAAGAAGGATAATGATAAGTTGAAAGCTATTGAGAAGGCCAAGGCTATTGAAGAATCAAAGAAGCTTCATTCATGTGCCTTCACAGATGCACGAACATGCCCTCGGAATCACCGACAGAGTGATAGTGACATTGAAGAAATTGACCTGTTGTTGTTCGAGAAAGTGAGTTTCGCAAGCAATAAGGGAATCCAAAGAGATGTACGAGCAAAAAATGACTAGGGGCCCGGGGGAATCTTCATCCATCATAATTACTCCTAGCCTTGACAAAATGGAGATGGTGAGGAACATTTAGTCTATCACATCTCATGTGCACTCGAGAGGATAACAATTCCGGGAATGTTGGTGATAAAGCTAAGGAAGGTGATGTAGAGGGCACCTTAGCCAAGCCACTCCCGGAAGAAGGTGTTGAGACATCTTCCCCAATGGTTGAACACTCAATTAGACAAAACAAAGCCCGAGTCTCGGGTTTGAATAGCCCCATCTTTGCTCGAGAGACTCGGTGGTGCGCCCGAGGGGGGAAACTCAAACCACCACAAATGCCGGGTCGGAGGAGGCTATGAGAGACCAACTACAAATAGAGTTAGGAGGCGATGATGAGAATGTGATTCAGCGAGACTAAGGTTGATGAAGCTCGGATGGTTCAGACTGTCTCAATGAAACCTCGTCATCTGGTGATGAAGCTGGCCGATGCGGCCAAGGCAAAGGATGGTAGTGAGGCTACCGATTGAGACTCTTGGCCATAAAAGTGCAATCCTAGGAGTTGAGACTGCGAAGGATGCCATCAAGACCCTAAAGCACTCCATCTACCGAAGGGATATCTGTTGAAGGCCCCATTGCGATTGAGACTCGCAAAAGGAAATGTACAAGGCCCATCGGCGGTTGAGACCGTTGAGGGTACCGAAGGCCTAGAGGACGCGTTGAGACTTCCTAGGTAAGAAAGTGGTTGAAGATGTGTCTTCCCCTCAAGAAGAGATCACTGAAGAAAAAGAGATCAGTGCTCTTCATGACTCCCAAGAGAATGTTGATGTTGAATTCTTGGGAACTGATGATGAAGCTGAGTCCAGCCATATTGAAAAAATCAAATAAGGACAAAGCTATTGAGGAGGCACAGGCAAAAAGGAGGCAAGCTAGTGATAAGGCTACTCCTATGAAATTCACTATGGTTGATGGCCCACCCCTAATGCTGCCATCACCCTCCAATGACGCTGATAAGTCAGCCGAGGACCAGACTACTCAACAGAAAGATACAACTGATGCCAAGGAAGCTGTTAAGACAGCTGAGAATCGATCATCTCAAAGAAAGCTAACACAAATCGCTCAATATGCCAATGATTTGAGCAGTGAGGCTCATAGAGTGAGGAAATTTTGAAAGAGAAGGTAAAATCTCCAAGGTCGAGGACGTGGAGATTCATATTTTCCCTAAGGATCTATTTGCTGAATACTTTCCATTCGAAGCCCACATACAGAGTCGAGTCGTGGAACATGCTAGATATACCGTCCAAGTCCCACATGGAGAACGTGGAAATCCGGCTAATACAACTATGGTGCCGATTGGATTCGACTTTGATGATGTATGGCGTAGGAAGGAAATATTGATGATTTGATTTGTGTATAGCCTTCAAAGCCATCTCGTGCAGAGATAGAAAATATGGAGCATGGTTTTGCAAAGATTAGACCAATAGCTAGACAACCGTGATGCCAACATCATTGGATATATCCGAGGAGTAGTATTGAGAATCCACGAATGGGTCGGGCGGACAAAGGCATTAAAGCGTGAGCGGTCACCTACTTCAAGTCCCTATTCGCAAAAATGGTGATCCGGAGCTCGACAAAGCAAGGTTCCAAAGAGCGTCGGAGGGACCACATGTTTAATTTGGATCAATCCCATAAGAGTGACATGGAGTTGCTCAAGGCTCGGCATAATTCTGAAATTCGAGAGGATGGAGGCAAAAATAGAAACTGACAAATAAAGATGCTCCAAACTGAGATGAAGTTGAGGGCAGCTGAGACCATGGCTTTGAGATTAGAATTCCGAACATCATACCCCACGACTCACGATAAGCATGATAATATAAATATTAAGATTGATCTACTCCTAACTGGAGTATTCCCAAATCTGGCTCTACCCCTTGGTGATGATGCGAAAAAAGGGGAAGATGAAAGGAAAGAAGAACAGCAAATGAGTGATAAGGAAGGATTGAAAAGGGAAGCAAGCAAGGGGGAAGGCAGTTCAATGAAGAAGCCACCATTGAAAATCATGTTTCTAAGACCCCACAACAAGGTGAAGTTGCAGCCTCAATTCTCAGCAAACTATCGAAAGAGTTGTCCGTAGAAGACAAAGTTGATTTAGCAGTCAAACAGTCAAGAAAAACCATTGAAACTGAATTCGAAAAGGTAGCTTAGAAGCACTCCGAGAGAATAAAAAAGCAATGTTCAAAGGCCCCCCAGCTGGTTTGTTGAAAGATTCTCCAATTGTAAGACCCCTCGAGAAATCATGATGCCCGATGCGGGGATATGAACCTAGATCACTAGAGGAATTCCAAACTCTAGAGGCAAAAGGCTACTTCAAGAACATAACTCTATCTCGGGCGTGGGACTTTATCTTGGGAGAAAGGACTCGATTTTTGCAAATTAGCCGAGAGGCAAGAGAGTTCAAGCATCAGAGACGACTAGAAAAACACCCGTACAATACACTCCTAGAGGAAGAGTGAGTCATTCATAGGAAGGTGAAGGTTTGGAAGTGGTGGAAGAGGCAGAGGTACTCCACCACGCCCAATACCCAAAGACGTAAGGATGTTGATCCACGAGAAGAAGGGATGTCAACCTCTTGGTGGTACGACACTCTTTCTAACATAGCGGTGGAGAGAAAGAATGAGGAGGCTAGAAGAAGAGAAGGAGCTGAAAACGAAAGAGTAAATCGAGAATGGGAAGAAAGGCGGAGAATAGAGGACCTGCTTTGCTAAAAGAGCTTATGAAAAGAGAAAAGGAGAAGAAGAAGACGGGAAGAGGAAGAGAGCTGAAGAAAAAGAAAGAAAGAGGAAGTAGTCGAGGCGTGAAGACGGTTGAAATCCCTTTAGTGTATTTTACTTAGTTGTACATACAAAATTTGTAAGTATTCTTGCAATTTTATATAGCTCGATACATGTTGCATATTTAGAGTTTAGACTACGATACGATTGTATAGATAGTATAGATCGTCGGTGTATAGGATATACTTTGTAATAGCTTTGTAAAGTGCGTTTATAAAGTACGAGAATGATATGATCGATAAAATTGACATATTCTACACATTCATTCTTTGTTATTGCACTATTTACTTTGTTGTAATTATTTAAGTTTTGGCATCATCAAAAAGGGGGAAATTATTAGAAAAATTTATGTTTAGATTTTGATGATACTATGTAAAACTTAGAATAGGAAGTTGGCACCCCATTTTCTTTGTAATTCAACTTGTAATAAATAGGGTTGTATGAGTGAGTTGAGTCGGCTAAGTTGAAGGTTACAAGAGTTTTTGAAGATTGAAGAGAAGACCTAGTTGTCGGACGGTGTGTGAAGCCAAGTGAAGGATTAGTCAAGTGATGAGAAAAGTTGTTTCAATCACCGACAACTAAGTCATTCCATAATGATTGGAATCGAATATCAAAGGGGTATGCAGCAGATAAGACTTGAAGAAAGCTAAGAGAGATCCGTTGTCAACACAAGTCAAGGTTTTGCTAGAAACAGACATGTATCAGTTGCCAAGAATAAATTTGTTTTTTGAAAAGAGTGCAAAAAGCAAGGAACCAATGGGATGTACGAAAACTGTAGAGATCAAGGAAAGGTTGCGGTGCATTGAACTCATGGCACGATCCTCATTAATGTTGCAAGGACAAGACATGCCAACAACTGCGAGTGAGATTTGAAATACATGTCTATCTCTTCAACGGACATATTTTCAAATTTGCACTATAAAAAGCGAGGAAGCAACGATAGAAGGTTACCGAAGTTCATTACAAGCATACATTCAAGCAGAAAAAAAACTGCAAATACTCTCAAGCTTTCAAATACATCCTCAAGCCTAAATTCGAAGGAACTCAATCCAACACACTCGGTGAAGGAAAGATTACTTCATCCAGTTGAAGAGAAAATTGGTTTGAAGAACAAAAGGGTCTACTTTCTAAGGTTGAAGGAGAAGTAGAAAGGTTCAAGTTCGAACGAGAAGCTTTGGGCTCGTTGGAAGACTGTGTGATCAATTCCAAGAGTTCGAGGGAGTCAAGTAGCAAAACAACTTTTTGTGAAGAAGCGAGTCGAGGATAAAGCCCCATTTGTGTGTGATCAAGGTGACTTGGTAGACTGATCGCTTTGCAAGATTTGTTACTTAGTGGATTCCGCCAGGAGTTGGAGAAGAGTGGATTAGAAGATATACCCCATCCTTGAACCACTATAAAATTATTTGTGTCGTATTTACTTAAAGACTTTAATTTCTTGCATATCTTTTATATTTGTTGTTAAGTTATAATTGTTGAACTCAAGTGATAATAATCATTGCTAAAAAAAAGTGTTGGAAAACAAGTTTAAAAACAACAAGGGTGAAAAGTTTTCCGTTAAACAAAAACCAAATCAACTGTTAAGTTAAGTGTTAGCTGATACCAGCTGAGTTATACTATCAACAGCTCAGTCGAGTCTGTTGATCGGGTAACTTTGAGTAAGCCAACCTAGATGTCCCTCAATGACTAAGCTGATTTGTGGTAACTCGAAAATATTTAAAAGAACTAAATCAAAATTTTGGTAAGGTCCCTTGGGACCTACAAAATTCATATAACTATTAGATAAATGTACATGTATGCAAAGACAAAATAGAGGCCTTACAGATATACACCAGGCCGGACTTGAGGGCATGCCCAACAAGCCCGGTGCTAGGGCCCCAAAATTTTAGGGGGCCCAATTTTAGAAGGATAATTACAAAAAAAAGGCCCTAAGGTTAATTCGGGCTAATTACAAAAATATCAAGAAATTTTTGGAAATCTCAAAAAAAATATTTAGGTTTGATGCGTCTTATATTTTCCTCGTTCATATGAAAAAAGTATTTCAAAATCTCCCCATATGTTTACGAAAACATTACAGTCAACCCCTTAAATTTAATACACAATCAAACCTTAATATTTTGATGCCCCAATTTTTTTAAATGGTTAAGTATATAAACCATACCCTTTACACACACAACACCAAAAAGAAAAAAGATGGAACATCAACATGAAGCCTAACATTGTGAAAAATGAGAAACATTCACTCGAATGTGAGGTACGTACAAACCCTAACTCAAAATATTTCTTGAAAATGACAATGACAAGTTTAGTTAATAATGATCATTAAATTCATATAAATACTTTCGTAAAATCCTTATAAATAATGACAATTTTTAGGAATATTCTTGCTACAGATTCTGGATTATTTTTTTCATTGCCTTAATACTCTTCATTTTGTTTTTTGTTTTTTGTTTTTTTAACTTTGGCTTAATTTTGCTCTTTCATTTAATTGATTTAGTTAGCAGCCTGATTTATGATCTGAGCAATGATTTTATTTATTTGTTTATGATTTACGAGTATTTGATTAACTTGGGGCCAGGTGACATAGTTATTTGTGCAACTGAAATTTAATTTTGTCTTTGTTGTTGTTAGAAATATTGTGGAAATTAGTATTACAATTGATTTTTTGGCCCTTGATTTATCGTAATATTTTAATTGAAAAAAAGCCGCTATAAGGGCCCATTTTGATAATCCTGCTTAGGGCCTGTGCTTCACAGTCCTACTGTATACACCAAGTGCATCGCACGAGTAAAAGACTAGTAAAAAATAACACATGAACATAAATAGAGTATAGATAGGTAAAAGTTGAATTGAAACATCTAAACATCACGAAACAATATATAAGTAAAAAAAAAAAAATATCAACAACGTATAAACATATAAGAAACAACACAAACAACATAGAAACTAAGACAAGAACAAAAAGTAGCCAAAAATAGGTAAATGTAAAAATTTGTAATAAAACATAAGAATCCAAAAAAATGTATTGATTTTTTAGTATATGGCCTATAGGCACTTTCCTGGTTTGGTATCTGACATTTCTGAGTTACCAAATTAGTACCCATATTTCACATTTTTTATAAATTGGTACATATTCACTTTAAATTACGAAAACATCCCCAAGAAACATAAGTATACTCAAAATAAATTTTTGAGTATACTTATTTAAGTTATCAATTACAATTTTAATTAATTTAATTAATAAAAAATAAAAGAAGTTCCTAAAAATATTAGTGAATTTTTAGAAAAAATAAAATTAATTACATTAAGTTAGAAAATGAATAAACATAAATAAAAATTTAATTAATCAAAAATAAAAATTAGTTTATTTAACTAATTTTAAAAAATAAAATGAAAATTAAATAATTAAAAAATTAAAATTCAGATAGTAAATAAGAAAATAATAGCAATTTTTTTATTAATTTGTTAATTTTTAATTAGTTTTTTAATCATATTTGTAAAAAATAATTAATTTATTTTATTTTATTTTTACAATTATGAATTTAATAATTTAATTTAAATAATAATAAGTTATTTTTTAATTAAATTTATTTTTAAATTTAATAATTCTAATTAAAACTTAATTTTTTAACAAAAATTAAAAAAAATTGAAGGCATTTTCGTCCTTAAAAGTGAATAGGTACCAATTTATTAAAAAAAAAATGTGAAGTATGGGTAGTAGGAAGTGTCAGGCACCAAACCAACAAAATGTCTATAGATCAGGTACTAAAAAATCAATAATCCAAAAAAAAATACGGGAGCATAAAAATATCCATAAAATACCCCGGGCGTAAAGCAGTGTCATTTTACCCCGAATTTCCGGGAATTTCTCTAAATCTTTTTTACTCAAACACAAACCTGTTAATAACTTAATATATATTCAATGTCATGGAGATTCGCCCAAACCAATTGGACCAATAAGAATCAAAGGAAAAATTAATCCTCCAAACTATACGCGATTTTTTACATTGTCCCCTAAACTAAATTTTTTTCTACGTAACCCCCTCAACTACATGAAAATTTCTACGGTCCCATCTCTCCTCCCTGCCGATGGAATATTCCGTCAGTTCGCCAGACGGGTGAAAAAGAGATGGGACCGTAGAAATTTTTCGTGTAGTTGATGGGTTAAGTAGAAAAAAAAATAGTTTAGGGGTAATGTGAAAATCATGCATAGTTAGTGAGGTATATTAAAATTTCCTCTAGTAGTTAAATCAACTTTAAAATTTCATTTAATTCTTCCTCAATTTTAGATTTACTAGCTTACCAGGTTCGACTTTTCCCCGTATGCACATCAAATTGTAAATTATGTGTGCCTATAATATGTATGCATGCTTATATAATATGTTATAATTTCATTGATTTTGTCAAAATGGTGTTTCAGTTTGTTATGTTCTTGATTAGGAATGGCCCGATCCGCCGCGGGGCACGGGCGAGTCAGGTCGGTCCCTCCTACCCCACATTAAATAAATTTAAATAGAAAAAATGAATAATTTTTTTTATTTTTAATATATTTATAAATATTCTTTACAAAAATTATTAAATATATTAAAAACATAGACGGGGCGAGACGGCGGATAAGGCAGTTTACTCGCGGACAAGGCAATTATTAAATATATTAGAAACATGGGCCTGTCTGTTGATAAAGGCCCAATGTAACAACTAGTGTGCCTCATAAAATAGGCCCAATGTAACAATTAGCGTCACTGATGTTGAACACACGGACGAAGATATGTCTATCTTATATTTGCATTTCAAATGAATGTTAGGGGTGACCAAATAGAATCGAAATTGAGTTCAAAATTGAAATTGGAATTGCCGTTAACGGTTCCAATTATGGTTTTTCTATGTCAAAAACCATGGAACTGTTGGTTCGACCGTGAGGGGAATGGGGTGGAACCGGTTAAAAATGTTGGTTTCAAGGTTAAAATCGCCGATATTTATTTTTTTTTGGATAAAAATATGTTAGGAAAAAATGTTAAATGTTATATTTTGATGTTTTTTTATTTGTAACCGCATGCATGAGACACGTCTTAAACCAAATATTGTAAAAAAAGCTACATGGACTTTGATTGATCTATACTCTAAGTGGATATTGTTGGAATTTGGTGTATAAAATGAGTGTTGGCGATTTTGACAAAATAATTAAGTGGTTTCCATTAGTGAAAATGGTATTAAATTATTTGTAAAAATTCTACTAAGAGAGTAGATGAGAATAAATTTGAAATTTCTCATAACCAATTCCGGGTGAATGAGAAATTAATGCTAGAAATTAGCCATTTAATACAAGAAAATAGTATGGAAAATGGGAAATGTGGGGAAGGAGAAATGCTCCATCCCACATAGAATAAAGAGGCAAAGTTTGAACATTTAATATATTCCAAGTTGGACTTATGGGTTTGGGCCCTTGGGGGCACCCAAGTTTTTAAAGGGGTGAGGACCTATATGCTTGTAGGTTTGGTTCAAAGCACACGCGCACACGCCGGCCGGCTCGGCCCGGGCCGTAAGCTTGGGCCCTTATTCTTTTTGGACCAAAAACCTTTAAAATAAATAATTAATTAATTTTTTTTGTAATTGATTAATTAGGATTTCAACTGGGAAGGGTACGCACCGAAGACGTGGTGGGCTTGACACGGGTCGTGCGTCAATCGGTCCTGTTCGCATCCGAGCACGGGTTGGCGCACGGGTCGTGCGTCAGGCCGTATCTTTGCGCATCCGCGCACGGGCCGTGCGCCAAGTCGTGCGTCGATGCGGCCTATATTATTCGACCCTGTTGATTGAATGTATACACGAAAATAATCAGAGACTAAAAATCCTTCATTGCATTCTGCATATTGACTCATTTTCCTCCTTCTTAGCTTGAAAGTCAGAAACTCTTGTTGTTCGCTGTAGTTCCGGTTTTGCTAGTGCTGCTAACCGGAACAGTAAAAGTCATTGTATCTTAGAGATGAACGCTGGAACCGTAAGCACTCTGTATACGGGGCGTCTTTCGTCTTGCGGAGACTGAATTTAATTCAGACCTCGACTTAACCATACACTTCATAGACTTAGTCATTTTCTTTCGAAACAGAAACCAACTTTATTTTTCCCAACAGATACATGGTCAACTTAATATTATTATTAATATTAAGTCCAAAAAATTAATATTATTATGAATACTAAGTCCAATTTCTTTTCTATTTTTTATTAACCGAAATTGAGAATATATTTTTAAAAAATAAAATTCAAAAATTATCAAAAGAAAAAAATGGTTCAAGTTAAATCGAACGGGCAGATTGAGGAACTGGGTTTCGGTTTAGAACCAAAACCGAGAAAAAGGTTCTGGTTCTGGTTCCTCATTTTGGAGGAACCGAAACCTGCGCAGAGGTTTTGGGACCAAAATCGGCGGTTGCGAAACCGTGATCACCCAACTTTAAAGTGTAAATACAATGTTAATGTCATAAGCACATGTCACTACGTGAATATCAAAAATTATTCGAGGCATGAACAAATGTCCGGTGAGAAATAAAGTAGGCTAAACGAATTATTTACGCATCATAAATCTTTAAATGGGCATATTGAAAATGTTACATGGAAATTTAATCTTGGTTTTGCAAGACAAATATTGGGAACTAAGTAGGAATGGCAAAATGACCGCCTTAATGGGTACCGGCCCGCTTCGCTCCGTTTGGGGTGCCCGTCCTGAACCGAAGCGAGAGCGGGATGTGTCTAGATATCACTTCCGTCATGTGGGTATACGCCCGCCTGTGTAGTATTTTTATTTTTTATATATTTTTATATATTTTATATGTATATTATATAATATAATGTAGTTTTTATGTACTTATATATATGACAATTTTTATAAATAATATGCTTTTATAATACAAAATATAAGATAAAAAAACATATTAATAATATAAAATACAAGATAAAACATTAAAATAATCAAATCATATTTGGAGCAATTCGATCGGACTTGCGACTCATGACAAGTCGACGCCTTCGTCTCCGTGGGGTGAACGAGGTGGGTCAGGTATTGAGATACCCGCTCGCTCCATTCTCATCCCTAGAATCGAGAATAACTTTGCAATGAATCCGATGATGTTATGAATATTTTGAGGCATTCGATACCTATAGTTCGACTTCTTATATCTTAAAATCATTCTTTTCGAGAAAATGTAAATGTTTACAAGTTGAGCACACTAGTACAAAATTGACCATTTGCATCGGTTGTAACGACTTTAAGCATCGGTTCCAACGGCGATGCTTATGAAGGCGATGCTGAAAATCACATGTATAGGCATCGGTTTCAACTGATGCCTAAAGTAAACAATAGGCATCGGTTGCTAAGCAAAAACTGATGCATAGTGTTCACCAAAAGCATCTGTTCTCCACAAACAACCGACGCATAAAGTCAGTTTGGGCATCAGTTCATAACAAGAACCGATGCCTATTGTTATTTTTTTAAATACAATTTTTTTCAATTTCGACCTCCTGCAAATTAAAAATCCAGATCACAAATAACAATCCAACCCAAAAATTAATGACATTTTTTAGTCCATAAATTAGATGACTCAATTCAAGAAAGTCATGGTCAAAACTTTTAAATAAAATATCTCACGCCATTTCGGTCAAAATACCGTAACTAGAATATATTTCGTTTGAGTAACAAATTGGGAATAGATATGTCTAACAAAACAAAATTAACTATTGAAAATATTACACTTTGTTTTTAATTAATCAAAATCCTCCTCTTGGACTCATTCTCGGCAATGTTGAAGTACCTCAATCATAGACATTTTTGTCCTTGTTGGAAGCTATCACACAGAGTCAATCATGCATATTACCTGTCCGAAAGCATTTAAGAACTTGGTGAGTTTTCATACCTGCTTTAACAGGAAAAAAATAAACCAATATATTTGCAACAACCATATATTGAGTTTAAGTTTATGTGTAGTAGTATATATATATTCAGTTGTTTTCACCTCCGCATATTGTTGTTAAGTTGTTTCCACAATATAAAGTACTCTTCATGAACAAATAGAGGTTCGGTCTTCAGAGATGTTCTTCAAAAAAAGAAACAAAGCAACAACATCTTGTCAGCAAACATACTCCTACCTATGCTCAAACCATTTCATCAGGCTAAGTACTATAAATTTTCTAGAGAAAAATTCACGTCAACTATGCTCTCCAACACTGATGACTTTCCTGAACTCAATAGGTACAGTTTGTAATATGTCAAGAGGGTATTTGTAATTTTGAAGTATAACTTGGTTTTTAAAGTAAATAGACTGAATGCTTGGTATCTGTGAATAGATTATACCACATATATGAAACTCCTCAAATATTCCGTAAGCAAATATGCATCAATAAAAGGCTAACAAGAATATCCAATCAGAAGACAAGAAACAAAAAAAACACAAAAATTAAATCTATGTCGAATGCAGCTCCACTTTGAAAAGAGAAAGACACACGCATACACAAATATTAAAAAAAAAAAAAAAGGGTGGGGGCAAAAAGAACAAGAATCAAATTGTAGTGAGCAAAAAGGAGAGACTTACAGGGCAGAGGTCAGTAGTGAGATCGTCATAGGTTATTCATGATTTTTGGTGTATGACCTGCACGAGAGGTAAAGAATTATTATAACTCCTATAGTGAAACATATGTTATCTCAACATGTGTAAGACATGTGCATTCATCTTGCAACAACACTAATCCTATATTTAAATGTGGAAAATGTAATATTTCTAGTTATACCAACCTGAAGCTAAAAGAAGTAAAATCTCATTTCTTTGCAGAATTTGAAAATCAATGCAAAAATTAACAACATCATCGTCTAGGTTCAAAGATTAAGAAGACTAATATTCCGGGATTCCATGATAAGCGACATATATTAAATGTAGTTCGCGTAAGGAAAAAACTCGGAACATACCAAAATCCTACAGCCTACCGTACATGTTTCAATTCATCCCATGATGGGCCTGCAAACTGTAAGAGACAACTAATTACTCAATCTAAAAATGATAGTCATAAAATGATAGTTAAGTAACAGAACTACTAATACAGTTGTCAGGCATAATTAAGTTGCTCGTGAGTAAAGCAACTTACTCCACCTCCCAGCACTGACTAATCTTTGTGGTCATCTTGCACCTGACAAAGAAAATGAATATCTTAGTCAGCAACATGATATAGCACAAGTGTATACATGCCTCATTTTCATTTCCATGATGTGCAGCAAGCTTTCTCTCATATTTCTAGCAAACTGATAAAGGTAGAAATTTACAAGAAACTCAAAACAAATGCTGAGTGCCTAAATGAGACAGGAAAATGCTCTATTCATCATCCTCTTCCTTTTCATCAATATATACCTTCTTCTCCTGACAATCAACTCCAGAACAAATACTTATGAAAAATGAATTCCCATTGGTCTGCTATAACATTACAATAATTAACATTGATTTGTTACTTACTTCATCAGTCGTGGATTTCCATTTCTCACCACCTTCCTTGGCAACCTACAAACACAACAAACCAATTCTCATGAAAACCAAAAAACACAACCCTGGAATCAAATTCACCCAAAAATAGTTTGCACTTCACCATTACCGTTGCAACACTCTTGCAATCAGGATTAGCCTCCTTGAAGGTTTTCCTAAAGTCATCCCTATCATTCAAGATTTTCTCATCAATCCCAACAAAAATGTCTATATTAATCAAATAGACATTTGAACACATGATTTAGGGAGTACATGAACACAAAGAAGGCAGTGGGAGGGCGCTTTAGCTTATTTGGATTCTTGCTTCTTTTCGTTCTTTGATTTTGGCTCAGCCTGCTTAGACTTCCTTATGCTTGACAATACATCTACTGTTCAGTTGATGACGATTCCCCTTTATATTCCACATTACCAAATGGATATGATCAAAATCCATAAAGAAAAATGGATTATGAGTTACCTGACTGTCTATAAAGAAGTACTCCAAATTCATCTACAATTTGGCACAGGTTAATAGATTAACAAAGAGAAATTCCTAGATTAACACAGGGCTTTCTGTTTTTTGGCCTGCTGCTGTCCAAGTCTATATTTCTGCACAAAAAAAAATAAAAAGATTTTTGAAGTATAATGGGAAGAAATGTCGGTTAGGAAATGGGATGACAAACAAAATCGCGTAAACGAATAATTACCAGTAAATGACTCTTCAAATGATACAACGTCAAGCCCTTCAACCCCATTACCCTCAAAACTGATTTAGGAGTAGCCTCTGCAATTTCAAAACCACTTAATTCCATTAGAAACTAAACTACTGTATGACTGCTTTTCATATACTTCATTAGTTTAGATGGATATCATGGTTCTCCATATTCGTAGAGAAAATGCAGTTCAATTTCAAGAATTATTGTTCGGTAATAAAACAAGTAAACCAGAATCTCAGATTTGTCCGGAATAAAAATGAATACTAATATCTCATAGCATCAAGCCATTTCCAATTTCTCAAACAGAGATGCTTATAGCAAACTATATAGTTTTCTTTCCTTTTGTGACTCTATGTAGTCTCTAGTCATCTTTAGACCAATAAAATCAAATGTCAAAGTAGGAACACAGAAATTAGATTCATAAAACGAACTCTAATAAGCACTCTGTTTTCAAAAAAAAATTGTGTCTAATATATTACAATCATGTACTCTAATAAGTACATATTGAAGCCTCAAGACATCATAGTTAATTGCCAGAGCTTGACAAATGATGTATACTCTCATTTTTTCCTAAAAGCTTGTTATTTCATTTTTATCAGCGAGAAATGGTCCCTTGGAAGAAGAACACAGAAACAATTCCCTAAATTTGGAGAACGAAAATGAAATATTGATACCAATTATCAAGGAGTGATACTATTAAACGTATTTTAAATCTACTTTTATATACTGCAGCATCATTATCCTTGTAAACACAAAGAGAAAAATAGGTACAGAAAAAAAGGGAAAAATTTGATTCTTCTACCTCACTGATGGTCGCATGATCTCTGCTAACAGAACTGCTTGCATTTATGGAATTCTTCACCAGATTTTCCTTAAATTCTTCATATCGTATCTGCATCCCCAAAAAAAGATTCAAGAAGATGACAATCAATATATATATAATCAAACTCGTAAAAACTAGTTTTATGATATAAATTTTGTTCTTATTACTGGAATTCGTTCTTATTCTGCACCGCACGACTCCATCAGAGGAATACTGCTTCTGCTGATTATCAATAGCGATATGGTGCGATTTTGCTCTCCGGATATCAGATCTAGATCCAGATACGGATCCATATCACTAAACAAATACTCCGCAGATTTGTATTCGGGCGACTCGGATTCGTCATCCAGTTTTCTATTCGTGTTTGAGAGGAGCCACGAAGCAGCCTCGACCTCCTCCTCGGAGAACTCCACGGTGGCGGCGGAGGATTACGCAACGAAAGCGACGTCGTAGAAGGGGACCATGGGGAGGCGCTCATGGCGGCGGGAGAGGGGTTAGCCAAGTGTATGTTGCGGTCGCAAGTGGCGCAGAGAGCGGCGGCGGCGGCCTTGCAGGTGACGGCGGCGGGGGCCGGGGCCGGGGCCTGCTCGCAGACCTCGCACACCCAGACGCGGCCGTGGCGGGAGGCGAGCCTAAAATATTAATGTTAATGCGTGGGAGTTAAAAGATGGAATAAGGCTGTAGGGTTAATAAACTTTTTTTTTAAGAAATAAAAATAAAACACATGTATCGGTTGTTAGATGAGAACCAATGCCTAAAATTGAATTATAGGCGTCAATTGTTAATGAAAAACTGATACCTAAAAGTTTTTAATTTTAATTAAAAAATTAAGAGAGTTTTTAGGCATCATGTTCTCACCAATAAATGATGCCTAAAGACTTGGTTTTATTTTCAAAATTGCCACTGCTCTACTTTATGCATCTGTTTGCCATGAGAAACGATGCATATTTGATGATTCTATAGCATTTTTGTACTAGTGGCAAAAATGATTTCGTTTTCGTAATACTCCTCTGTCACAAATATATAGTTCACTATTCTTTTTGGGATGTACCAAATATATAGTCCGGTTTCCACATTTAATAGTATTTTTCCATTTTTTTTACTATTATAACTCTATTTAATATGCATTCTGTAATTTACACTATTCATTAAATATGGGCAAATCAAGTAATTGTTTTGTATATTTGTAATTTCCAATATTTTTTCTTAATTTATTTGAAAAGTCCAACTGGACTATATAGGAACGGATGGAGTATTACATATGATGATATTAAAATTTTACGTTCTCACATTATTACATACCTCCAACCGTTTTATTCACCTCGATAGTATACCAAAGTGGGAAAATTTTCCCACAAATTAAAAGTGATAGATAAGTCCTTTTAATTATATGGTGTTTATTGTTTAATTGCTTATTTGAGATTCATTTCGAATATTCCCAAGTAGCTAGTTTGTAGATTAATGTTTTTTTTTTAGAGTGAAAAAAGAAAAGCAATCGTTAAATTTCATACTCTTTTTTCATTGAAATAATTTTATACTATCTAAGTAATATTTGAATGAACTTGTAATTGAACGTGTATTATATGAATGTATGTCATAAAGATCAAATGATAAAAACAATTGTTTAAATGATAATATTCCCTTTAAAACTCTCAATTTTGTCTTGGAAAACTCTATCTCCTAGTCAAGGAACCTAAACTAAATGAGCACAAGAAGGATAGCCCTTGGAATTGAAGGCATTAATGGTGGCTTTTGTTTTCAAGTGGAAGACCAAAAACATAATACATAAATGTAATCATGTTTTTTTTTTAATAAATGTAATCATGTTTTAAATAAATATACTACATAAACAAATCACGACTTGGTCTAATGTTGTTCTCGAAATGTATTTTGTTTTGGGTTACTATTGTGGAAACTCTATTGGTTTTGATTACTATGCTAAATACTTAATTTAAGTGTAAGCCAAGTTCAAATATTATCCAGAACAACGTTGCTAGGATGGCAAACATGTTTGGTTCCAGGCATAATAATTAGGGATAATTATAAAATGCTTTCTAATGTAGTAATGTTCGGCAAATTACAAAAAAAAAAAAAAATGAGAGAGAGATAGAAAGAGAAATTTTTGAAAATTACAAAAAAACATCTTGAGGTTTGATTGTGACTTAAATTTAAGAGAGAATCGTAATATTTTGATAAACGTAAGGGGAGCTTTTGAAATATTTTTTATATATAAATGTGGAAAATGTTGACGGACCAAATCTAAGGAGAGTTATTGTAATTTTTAAAAATCTGTGGGTTTTTTTTTTTTTTTGTAATTAGCACACAAACTTCGGGGAGTTCTGTAATTGTCCCTAATAATTAATTTAGTATTTGAGAGTAACTTATTAGTTTTCAAAGTTCCTCATTAATCTGATATTTGAGGTTGTTTGGGAAATTTTGATAATATCTTGCTTACATAACAAAATTAGTATTTTTTTAAATGGCTATTAATAATAAAGACATATGCGAATTCTTAACATATTCAGAAATTAAGTTTCTTTTATAAAAAAACAAAAAGAAATTGTAGAGTTTTATTACTACTAATGATTCTAACTAGAATTGACAAATGGTTATGATTACTGAGTGTCCGAACGTAAAAGTTGCACAGCAGTCAAAGAAAGTTGGTTATGTGAGATGTGACCATCGAATATATCCACACTTTTTCGTGGAATACTAGAATCGAACGCTCTTTAAACTCCCCTAGTTTAGCCTTGAAATATCCCTTGGCCAAAAAGCTTAGGACAAAAATAAACAATAAATAAATAAATAAAATAATTATATATATTTAGTTATAGACACACATAAAGCAATAATACTATATACTGAGAGTCTGAGACCGAGACAAGGGTGGTTGGCGGCATACATCGCCTTCTTCAAATATTTGACCTCCTAGAAAATTAAAAATATCTCTATCTATTGTTTATTGAAAATATCGCCCCTTAAATTCTTATTTTCTGGTTCTGTCATCCACCCATGTGATGGAGATAAGATTTAAAAATATTTTATTATTTATTAGGATTAGTTTTAGGAGATTATTCTATTATCTTTTAAAAATTTTCAATAGTTAGGAGTTTTATTGTTGTAGGAGTTTAATCCCATAAATATTTGTTTTGTTATTATTTTTAGGGTGGTTGAATATTATTACGTTTCATATAGAATCAACGCACAATATTATCTCAATGCTTTATTCTTATTAATACGTAGTTTTATTATGTTTCATATAGAATTAACGTACGAGGTGAGTTTATATCTTTGTTCATGCTTCTGATTGCATCGGTTGGTATCTAGCAGTTGGTATCTAGAGACCGACTACGATCCTTAATATGTCATCTCGACACCACTTGGATTTTGAAGCTACGAGCAATGACACTACTCAGATTTGTTAGATCGACTTGCTGACAAAATAATTCCATATCGTGTGCATCCAAGTTCAAGAAATTAAGAAACTTATTGAAAAACGATTTCTTGGTGGTTGTGAGTTTGCCTATGAAGTTATGTCCATCCATTTCACCCCGTTGGAAACCTATTCCACGGACATTGATGTTTTATTCTCTAGTGACATTGAATATAGTGGTGGATATAATGGATCACCAATTTTTGATGAGGAATATGAAGATCTCATTCCAGATATTGGTTATGAAAAACTTCTGCAATTTAACGAGAATGGTGACTATGATAGTCCACCAATCTTCGATGAAGAGGAATATAGTGGTTATAATGACTTTTCAAATTTAGATGAAGAAATTGAGGATGTTGATTCATTGATGGGAAGTAGATATTATCTTCCTCCACCAGAGATTGAAGATATTGTTGATGTCTCACCCCTTCCAACAATTTTAATATCCCATCATAGAATACAATATTATTCATTAAGAATAGATTATTGATTCCCTTGACAAAATTGACAAAATCGCAAAGAAGCTTGTTGGTGTCCCCATTGATGAAAAATATATTTTGCAAAGTCGATATCATACTATATCTTGGTATTGGTGATTACCGGATAATAGATGATGGTTTTCGATAACAATCTAGATTTCTTTATTCTTGATCCAACTCAAATAAATGATAATATTCACCTTATTTTTTCATCTCGTCTTCCTCGCTCCTCCATAGTTTGATAATTATTCTAGTAATCTCCCTTCCGATTCGAGGATGAATCGTCTCGACCCGGGGAGAATGATGGAGGTGTAAGTCCAGCGGCTACGATAATCTAGAGGGGAGGTGAATAGATTATCTCCATTTTCTCGATTATGCCCTCTTTTTCGAATCAAACAAGCCAAGACAAGAATGAAGGTGCGGGAAGTAAATAACACGCTTCAATTTATAGAGGTTCAACCCACCTAGGGCCTAATCCTCTACCACCCCAAAAGATCTCCAGGGATGGATTTCAAAAGGAAAAAGATTTTATTAATTACCACAATTAATACAACAACACCTTACAACATCTCTTTGGAGATTACCACAATCTCCCTCAAGATTACCACAATCTTCAACAAAGACCTGTGAAGATTACCATAATCTTCCACCTTGAAGAATACCAAACTCTTCAACAAGAAGATTACCACAATCTTCTTACACCTAACACCTAGATCACCCAAGTGTGCTCTTACCACAAGAACAACAACAGGATATCTTATTTTGGTTGATCGACAAAATTCAAGATTACAACTCGATAATGATAATACAAATATTGAGTGCAAGTGTAATCAAGAAATAAAGCCTAGACCTCAAAATGTGAAAGTGTAAGACTTTAGGCTATTACAACAAGATTATATAGACAATGAAAGAACAAGTATTTGCTTTGAGTGTATCTTGTTGTGTAGTATCTCAAATTTATTGTCTTGTTGCTCCAAAACTTCCTTTATTTATAGAAGATGATTGATCATGGATAGGCTCATCTTGGGGATTGAAAATCTACAGAAAAATACAATTAAAATAAAGAATATAGTTAGAAATCAATCTCACAAACTAAGGAAGAATCGCTTCATCACAACGGCTAGAATTTTTTTGTCAAAATGGTAGAGCGACCGGTCGCGTAGAAATAGACGTTGAAAGAAGAATTCACATTTTAAACAGGCGACCGGTTGACGGGGGTCCGATCGGTCAACCTTTGTTGGATGGTTGGGCCTAAAAAAACAATACGGGGAGATAGCAATCATCCTGTGCACCGGTCAACTTGTGGTCGACCGGGTCAACCACACCGGTCAACGCCCAGGTCGACCTATTGTGCAGATTCTTCCGTCCGGTATTCTGTTCCAAAACTCATATTCAGTACGGGTTTCCCTATAGGGATCGGTCCAACATGAGATGAAGTGTTATCCAATTTTTATCGAAAATAAACTTCAAGAAATACTTGAAAAAATAGTAAAAACATTTTAAATCGATCGGGAGTATTTGGACAACATTTTGAAACATTGTTTTGGTGTAAAAACACTTTAAAACAAAATCATCAAAATCATGATAAAAACATTTATCAAACAATCTCCACATTTTTTATGATTACAAACCAAAACAATTTTAAGAAATTTTAAGAGGTCGATTTTTAAAGCAAAAACGAATTTTCCGGTAAAAGATAACTAGCCGTTAGAAGCAAAGATTTTCAAACAAAATAGCCACAAGAAAAGGAGCAAATGTTTTCAAAATATTTTATCAAAAGCTCCCCCTATCAACATGCACATCAAGATAAGTAAATAAGCAACCATACAAAAGCTAAAACCTCCAGCTTTTACAATGTAAACAAAAGAATCAGGAGCTTAGAAGCTCCCCCTGTCAAAAACAATCATTAAACAAGTATTACAAGTCTAAGATATACCCAATGGACTAGTTTATATCCATAGCTTTTGGCTTTAAAGAGCCATAGCTTATAGCTTCTATTTTGAGCTTATTTTAGCTTCTTTGAGCTAATGAGCTTATAACCTGTTTCTCCCCTTTGGAATCATCAAAAAGAATGTTAGCACAATAAAAACATCATATTATCATATCAAAGTGCTAAACATTTAAAATCGTTAATTGAGCTATTGATCATTAAGCTTAAAATTCCAAAAGCTAAAGGAATAGTTAATCAAATGACTTGTAAAAGTTCGTAAAAAGCTCGTTTGATTTGCAAAACATGATCTCTATAAATATATAAGCCTTTTAAAATCGAGAGAATCATGTGGGTGATGAATTTTTCTTTGAAACATTTTATCGAACACTGGCGGACGTCAAATAATAAAGAAGATGTATATAGCCCTTTGTAAAAAAATCAAGCCAAAGTTTTTCATCACCAAATGCAATAATACATCATTCAACAATCATCATATACATCACACCAATATCATCACAATATCAAAATATGAGCAAACTCTCAAGGGTTCAACCCAATTGAGATAAGGAAAGGTATAATCTTACCAAAAGAGATATACAAGCAATATGATATCAAAATTACTTATGCCATATATGCCCAAGTAATATCAAGAAGTACTACCATCCATCCAAGCAAGATACCATTCAACCATACTTAAGCACTTTACTCCCCTTTTGAAAACAACAACAATTCATTAGTGCAATAGAGATATACGAAGAGCCATAAAAACACCAAAAATATGTGATACAACAAAATCATAGTAAAATATGCAAAGACAATTTGAAAAAGCACGGGGTAGTGACATCAATCCTCATCCGAGGAAAAGCAAATTGCAGGGAGAAGCTCCTTGATGAATTTCTTAAGTTTCCCCATTTTGCTCTTCATTTTCGCATTTTCTTCCTTCACTTCTTGGAGCTCTTTTCTAAGAGATGCAACATCTCGAAATGTTTCCCTTTCCACTTTTTCCATTCTATCTTTGAGACTCAAATCCTCAACATCCGGTTCAGTATCACCTTCTCCATCGTCTCCTTCATTATTGTGCCCTTCTTCATCTCCACATTTTCTTCTTCCCTATATTCTTGTTCCCCATTATTATCACCTCTTCCTACAATATTTTCAACCTCTATGTCATCAAAGAAATCATCCCGAGGTTGTCGTGGATTTCGAGCACATCCCCTAGCGGCTCTAGTGGGAACACGAGGTAATGTTCGTCTCATTCTTACCATTTGTAGTATATTGTCATTATCAAAATAATGATGACGAATTTCAGTGTTCATCTCATTTTCCGGGTAGCCCGATAGAAATAGAAGTCGACAAATCAAGTTCCCGGTGTATATTGCTTCCTAGTAAGCTTTCTTGATTCGGTCAAACAATACACAAATATGGCCGCATAATTGACCCTTTTTAGGACAATCTTATAAGTGAGAAATAGTTCGAGATTACTAGGAAGTTTCACTTCTTTACCACATACGCAATAAGAGCATATAATATACACAATTCGGTAATTGGCGGCATTGCCGAATAAGTTTCCTCCGGTAGAACTTCCAAAAATGTTTTCACATCATCTAGTGAAACACCAAGAATATCATCATTCCAATGTGCACAATCCACATTAACAACTCCATCATTAGGCACATTAAAATGATTACAAATGTCGGCATATGTCCAAGCAAAATGTCTACCATTAACAAAAGTGTGAAGTTCCAAAGGTCCATATGCCGTAAAGCATCGACAATCCACATGTTTGCATAAAATAGTTTAATGAGGTTATCATCATAATGTAAATTTGGATTATCCCAAAGTGTCACCCATCCTTGAATTTCAAAAAATGCTCTAATATCCGGATATTCATCATGAAATGTCAAAAATCGAACAATACGAGTACGAGCAATTTTCTTATCATTCACTTCAACATTTTCATAATGCTCCTCCGCAAGTTTATTCAAAAATCGAAACATATTTGCTCTAGAAGGAGGCTTAGAAAGAAGTGACAACTTACTAGAGTCCCAATGAATATTCGATGTTGAAATCCCGGCTCTCAATTCAATAATCTCCTCATCCGTAAGCCGATTTTGATTCTCTCTTTGTGGAACATCATCTTGTTGGGGGTTAGAAGAAGATTCTCCCATTTGCTTCCTTCTTCTCTTTTGAGGATTTTGTCCGGTAAATTGACGGGGTGCCATGAAAACAAGATGAAATGGGTGATATAAACTCAAAGATTGAAACAATTTGAGAGATAATTAGAGGTTTTGAGAAAATTTTGGAGAGAAAAAGTACTAGGGTTCGTTACATTTTAGAGAAGAAAATAAGAGAATGAAACAGACCTGTTTTTATAAAAACTCGCCATTTGTCTTACCTGTCGACGGGGTGGTCGACCACTTTGTCGACGGCAAGACTGCATTAGGATACCGTTTTGTCGGAAAAAACTTTTAAAATGCAAATCGAATCCCAAATGTTTTAAAAAAATGTGCAAAAGTGCAAACATGGAATATATACAATATGTACGAGCCAAAAAGATTTAAGAGACTCGATTAAAACACGATTTTGAATAGTGCCGTTTTAAAAAAAAATCGACAAATCCATTTGATGGCACTTAAGAGATTCTTTGAAGTATCTTAAATAACAAGCACATGATTATACGACATGAAGGATATCGAGTTCGAAAAATAATACGAGTGAACGTGCCTCGATAGTTTAAGCATCTCTTGATGAAGATGAAGATATATATATATATATATATATATCCTACACAATTCTCAAACAATTCTTGCACAAAATATAATGGTAAAAGTGTAGGTTAAAGCAAAAAGATGTTACAAGTGTGCTTATGCTATATAAATCCATAAGAGATAATAAAACATATTAGACTTAGTAAATGCACAAGAGTTTTAAAAACATCATGCGAGGTCTCCTTTTCAAAAGATTTTAAAAATACAAATATTTATTGAAGACCTTAATTTAAAAATAAATATTTGAAAACTCATTTTGACAATTAAGGCACAAATAAAAACATGCATAATAACAAAATAAAATGCATATTTAAATAGAGAGATACGGTTTACCAATTACGTCATTTCCATGGATTGTGTCTTCCCATTGTTGATGATATCTTCCTTTTTGTTGATAATAGCTTCTCCAATTGCTCCATTTCCAAGGATTGTGTCATTCTCATTGTTGATAGTGTCTTCTCTTGGAAATTCATTTGATGTTGTCTTCTCCTTTTATCAAATGAAACAATCATTTGATGTCATCTTGGCGGTATGGATTTTCTTTGATTGTCATTTCACGGTACGTAATATGATATTGTTTTATAGTACCCTCAAGTGTTTGGGTCCTTTGGGATTAGCTTTGAGACTTTGGGTCTCCAACAATAATTAGAGCTAATTCTAGCCCGACAAGTATTTACCGTATGACTTTTTTACCACAATAAAACAAGTAATAATTTTAGGAGCATAATGACCACCATGCTTAGAGACTTGATTCTTCTTCATATGATTAACAACATTAGGCTTATGATCAAGTGCTAGTTTCAAGTTGTCACAACTATGAACATCAATAATTTTGGTCATTTTATTGGTACTCAAGTTGAATTTTAATAAATTATTTTTCATGCAATTAACATCCTCAATAAGAGTACTATTTTCCTTTTCAAGTATTCTAACCTTATCAAGTATGGTGGTGTGATCACATGAAAGTGATTCATAAGAGGAAAATAAATTATCCTTATCATTTTTCAAAACATGGAATTCCTTTTTCAAATTTTTGTATTTAACAAGCAAGCTTTGGAATTCATTTTGAAGCTCATCAAAATCATTTTGCAAGTCACTATAATCATTTTTTAATTCATTATCATAAGAAGTAGAAGGTTTAAAGCGTACCTCATTTTCTTCTTCGATGCCCATAAGACATTGTTCGACTTCTTCATCGTCGGAGGTTGTAAGAAGCTCATCCCATGTTGGATTTGATGTTGTATCCAATTGAGAAGTAGATTCTTTTGAGTAGCTCCTTTCATTTGCATATACTTCTTCTAGTTTTCTCCATACTTCATGTGCCGATCAATTCCTACAATATGATCATATTCCGAAATGGTAAGTGAACAATAAATAATATTAAGAGCTTTACCATTTAAGGAGATGATTTTCTTCTCTTCATCATTGAGCTCCTTGAGGACTTTGGAGGTGTGAGGTGTGAGGTGTGCCTTTCGTCGGGATGGAATCTTCATTCATGACCGTGTTCCAAATATCGAACCCGCAACTTTATAAATAGCATTCAATTCTTTCTTTCCAAAATGTATAATTTTTGGAATCGAATAGTGGTGGCTTGTTGGCGGAGGCGCCGTGAAGGTAGACTTCATTCGTAGCCAATGATTGTTCCTCTTTACTCGCGATGTGAAACGAGCTTACCAAAGAGTTTGGCTCGATACCACTTGTAAGTCCAAGCGCTACGATAATCTAGAGGGGGTGAATAGATTATCTCCATTTTCTCGATTATGCTCTCTTTTTGAATCAAACAAGCCAAGACAAGAATGAAGGTGCGGGAAGTAAATAACACGCGTCGATTTATAGAGGTTCAACCGACATAGGGCCTAATCATCTACCACCCCAAAGATCTCCGGGATGGATTTCAAAAAGAAAAAGATTTTATTAATTACAACAATTAATACAACAACACCTTACAACACCTCTTTGGAGATTGCCACAATCCCCTTGAAGATTACCACAATCTTCCACCTTGAAGAATACTAAATTCTTCAACACCTCAAGAATACCAAACTCTTCAACAAGAAGATTACCACAATCTTCTTACACCTAACACTTAGATCACCCAAGTGTGCTCTTACACAAGAACAACAACAAGTATATCTTGTTTTGGATGATGGACAAAATTCAATATTACAACTCGATAATGATAATACAAATATTGAGTGCAAGTGTAATCAAGAAATAAAGCCTAGACCTCAAGATGTGAAAGTGTAAGACTTTAGGCTATTACAACAAGAATATAGACAATGAAAGAACAAGTATTTGCTTTGAGTGTATCTTGTTGTGTTGTATCTCAATTTATTGTCTTGTTCCTCCAAAACTTCCTCTATTTATAGGAGATGATTGATCATGGATAGGCTCCTCTTGGGGATTGAAAATATACGAGAAACATACAATTAAAATCAAGAATATAGTCACAACGGCTAGAATTTTCTTTGTCGAAATGGTAGGCGACCGGGTCGCGTAGAAATAGACGTTGAAAGAAGAATTCACATTTTAAACGGGGGTGACCGTCGAAGGGGGGTCCGGAAGGTCGGCCTGTGTTGTTGGACCGTTTAGACGGTAAAAAAACAATACATGGAGATAGCAATCATCCAGGCACAGTCGTCGGCCAACCACACTTGCCGACGTCGGCGTCGTCGGCCAACCTATTGCCAAATTATTCCGTCCGGTTTTCTGTTCCAAAACTCATCTTCAGTACGGGTTGTTGCCCTATAGGCGACCGGTCCAACACGAGCATGTAGTATTGTCCAATTTTTATCGAAAATAAACTTCAAAAAATACTCGAAAAAAATAGTAAAAGCATTTTAAATCGATCGGAAGTATTTGGACAATATTTTGAAACATTGTTTTGGTGTAAAAACACTTTAAAACAAAATCATCAAAATCATGATAAAAACATTTATCAAACAAGAGGTAATATCTAGTATATTATATTTTAAGATTTTAGAATATCTTATTTTAGATAGTGATTTGTGTGTTTAGGATTGTATTTTAGTTTATCTTTTAAGTTTCCTAATCAAGTTAGGAGTTTTATAATGATAGGATTTTAATTTTAAAAATACTTGCTATTTTATTATTTTGAGGGAGGTTGAATTATTATTAGGCTTTGAGATTTATCTCTTTTCATTGCAATTTACGTTTCTTCGTGAAGTTTCGTATTGCTTTTGTTCGTTGTTCGTTTATTCGTAGCTTCCGCCGCATCGATGAAACGTAATAATATTCTCAAATACTACCATTGATTCGCAAGAATATAGGAAAGTATTGACACAAAGCAATATAATTCTCAAAAGAACGTGTATTGCTTGGAGAGCAAATCTCAAATTTTAATAAGTATTCAACATGCCTAAAAATAATAACAAAACAAATATTTATAGGATTAAAGTCCTACAATAATAAAACTCATAACTATTGAAAACTCTTAAAAGATAATAAAATAACCTAATAAATTAATCTTAATAGATGATAAGATATCTTTAAATCTTTATCTCCATCATTCTCCCTAGGGTCGAGATGATTCGCCCTCGAATCGAAGGAGATCTTGACTAAAAGAAATGTCAAACCATGGAGGACGAGGTGAGTTTGTATAATTTTTCACGCCATCGCCGCATCGATATGGAAATTAAAATAAAAAGAATAATATTTTTGATAAGGAGTAGGTCTCATGTATAACGACCGACTTGTCGTGCGGATTTTAAAAAAGAATAATACTTTTTATTGTAAAAATAATATTTTTATAGTAAAACTAATACATATTGTCCGAAATAAGATATTACTTATTTTATCAAAAATATTACTTTTTACACTTAAAAGTTTTACATTTTTCCGTCGCATGGTGTGACCGTCTCTTGCAACTCTTTGCCTTTGAGAAATCGTCACCCAAAAGTTTTATGACATACACACGTCATTAAGGGATGGATTGTTTTGCTACACTTGAAACTCTTAAAATCCTCTTTAAGAATGTGCTTAACTGAGCTTACAAGTTTAAAAGGTTACAAGATCGATCTCAAAAAAGTGTTTGGAAAACATTTAAAAGAAAACAGTGCGATCATTTTAACTTATTTTCACACTAAGATGTTTTAACAAATTCTTATAGTTTAATATTGACAATTTTAATTACAAAAATGTCATTACTAACTATTTAAAAATCCTATCGTTTTATTTTATTCAAGCACTTTATCAACTTAGTTCTAAAATAAGATCGAACATATATTATATAGCATGTAAAAGCTTATAAGAGCATCCCCAAAAGACTATTTAAATGAAAAATCCTCTTTATTTTGAAGAGTCATCTACAAAAACTCATCTCCAACAAACTCTTTATTTTAACATTTAAATTTAGAGAATGAGTTTTCACTCTCCAAATATGGAGAGCAAAAACAACTCTATAATTAATTGTATTATGTTTCTTGCACTTTGAATTATCTTTTTGGTTGACTCTTTCTAAAAACAACACAAATTTTGCAAACTTTCACTAATTGCTTCTAATATTCCATGTGTAAAAAATTAATGTTGGGAAAAGATAAAATAAAGAGTCAAATACAAATAGAGTGTTGGAAATTGTCAAAAATTTCTCTTAAATTTAAAGATATCCTTTATTTGCAAGTAGAGATGTTAACGAGTGGTCCTACCCCTATAGGGCCGGCCCAGTACTAGCGAGCTTCGGGCTAAATGGTCTTTGGGATTTGGTATTAAACGGTGACAATATTGGAACCTAACCCTAACCCTGGGCTTCGGAAATTTCGGGCCTAAGCAAACGGCCTCTATCGGACTATAGTCAAAAAATTAAAAATTATATATTTAAATTTAATACACTCGAATATATATAACATTTAAGTTAAACTATTCGTCATAAAGAAAATTCATGCAAAGTTTCTAATTACATTGCATTAACAAATTTATAAAATTAAATATATTATGATCTAAATTTTGAAAATAAAATAATAATAACTAAAGCTACCCAAAATTAACACTTTTTCTTTAATTACTCATATTACTATAATTTAAAATATTCAAAATAAAATATTTAAATATAAAATTTCAAACTTGAACATATATAACATTTAAGTTTAACATTTAAAGTTAATCTTAAAAAAGTCATGCATGTTTATAATTACGTTGCATTAACAAAATTATAAAATTAGATTTAGCATCATTTAGAAATATAATTTATATCCTAAATAATCTAATAAGACTATGTGACATTTTCTTAATTCGAATAAAAATGGAAAACTAAATTAAGTAATAATAAAACAAATAAAAAAGAAGCTTTTCAAGAATTTATAGCTTGTTTAATAAAGTTAAACTTAAAGATGAGGGAGATGTGAATTTGAAAAATAAATTTACTAATAATAGTAGGTAATACAAGTAGATATAAAATATTAAGATTATATTTATTTTTAAAAAAATAAAAATAGCGGGCTAACTGGCAGCCTTGGGTTAATCCTTAGCTACTAACGGGCTTCGATTTAAACGGTCAGGGCCAAAAAGACCGATTTAAACGGGCCAAAATAATTCGGCCCTAACGCGCCCTTTTAACATCTTCTATTTGCAAGAGACTTTAAATATAAAAGTCTCTTTAATGCTTCTAACACTTTTAAATAAGTTTAGTCAAATAAATCTATATCAATTTGAAAATGTATCTAACTTGACTAATTTGAAATCAATTTTAGGACGCTCCTACGGTTTTGCGTAAATCTTCGACAACTAAGGTAGCGATTGGATATAAAAAATTCTAATTTCGTTCGCTAGAGAATTTTTTTAACCCAACATTTAATTACTTATGAAAATTTCCAAAAAAGACACTATTCACTATCTTTCACTTTTTCTCTTATCAATCTAAACACTTTTTTCAAAAAATGATTCTAATCACTATTACACATCCTCCCACAAATTTCACTACTTACTATCTCACACATTTCTAACTAACTACCAATCATATTCAATCATGCATTATATTACTATTTTTATATTAAATCAACTTTCATCATTACTTTTTAATCTCATATTCAATTACACTCTCAAAATTCATTTTTTTTCTTCCAAAATATTTTTACCACTATTCTCTAGCAAAACAAAGTTTTTCAAAATGACTTTTGAATTTTTTAAATGAAATAATAAGCAAGTTCCAATACATCTACAAAATACAATTTTGACCGCCCGATCCGTGAAGTTGATTATTTCAAAACCAACTTTTACACACACCAAAAAAAAAAAAAAAAAAAAAAAAAAAAAACCTCAATTGTTAAAAATAATAAAAATATATACTAAAATTTAAAAGGTTGAGCAAACTCACTACTCAACAAGCTCAGACAATAGCCACTTGTGATATTCAAATTTAGTGTGTCAATGCAGCCAAAATGTATCAAATGTGATTCCAAAAATGTTGGTCCTCACACGCTGCTTAAGTGCTTATTACGATACTATTCAACTACTTGGACCACAATATATTGTCAATTCTTTCCAACTTCGTAATAATTTTTGTATTCCAATGGTCCATGGTGGTGATTGTCTTGAATTCATATTTATGTGTATACATCAATTTGTATACAACACGCATGAGCTTCTCATCTTTTGACTACTTAGTATGGTATATTATTTCATGGCTCAAGCTTGAATACCTATATATGAAACAAAAAAAAAAAAAAATTGTTTCTATTTGATTTAGGATTGTATTCAATTGCATCCGGTTCATGTGATATGATCTTGATCACTGGCAGAGGAGGGGCCAATCTGAGCCCCGACAACCACATTCTTTAAAAAATATATATATACTAAGGGAAAAAAATTAGTTAGGATTTATGATTTTTTAGGATTTTTATTTAGCTCATCCAATTTCGCAGATCACCACCTTTATATTTTTTGGTTCAACCATTGATCTTGATTTAATTTCTTTTATAGTGTGAATCAACCTAGCTATAGGTTCATTGGTCTTCATTGAAGATCTTTCGATGCTTAAATTAATATGAAAGCAATGCAAAGAATTTATTTAAAAAGGCTCCAAATGACAACATCACTATGCTAGAAATAAAATTGAAAATAAAGTTTTTTTTTAAATGAAAAAAAGAAAGAAGTTTTGACTACATATTTATAGTTAGCGGATCATATAAGAAGCATGTTCCTCCTGAGACCAATGCTTAAAATATGCTCTAATCACTAATCAGAGATTATAGGACAACGATTATTTCTTTTCTTTTTCTTTTTCTTTTCAGTACTCAACAATCAAATTATTGGTTTGAGATTAGGTTATGACCCAAATAAAAGAAACGAAACCTTTAACATGTTTGAGGATAAGGATTACTATCAATTGTATATAGGGGTGGTTTTTGAAAAAATTTATAAAAGAAACGAAACCTTTAACATGTTTAAGGATTACTATTAATTATAGGGGTGGTTTTTTGAAAATTGTAGTAAATCCCTCAACAGTCAACACTACTCTTTAGCCACTTGCCAAATATGTATAAATGGAACAAGATTTACTTTCCATAAAATATTAAGGGCATATGTTTGGATTATTTAGTAGTATCATCCATCATGTTTTGTACTTTCACAAAGTTCTAAGGTGAGCAAACCGGATATGCTAATAGCTCACGGTTCAAGCGGTCCAATCAATTTAACACAATTTCGTAATTCTTTTTTTGTTATATTATATAAAGTAATAATGTAACATATTAGTTATTATGTAATATATTTTAAATGAAATTATATAAACTAACAACTAAAAAAATGTCTAACGTAGTTCAAAATTCAAATGTAACAATTTACTGATTTATAACACTAAGTTTCTATGAAATTAAAAAAATAAACATAAAAGGTCTTGGACCAATTATGTAAAGATGGTTTTTGGGGCTTAATCGGATCAATCCGACCGCCGCCCTTTGTTCAATCGGTTGAACTGGCCGGTCCTGATCTAATTTTCATAAAATGGATTCTGGGTACATCAATTATACCAAATAGATAAACCTACTAAATATACAAACCAAATTAAATGCAATGATTGATATTTTTTTGGGCCAATATATTTGCTTGTAAGAATCTTGTATAGGATAATGACTGTTAGGTTTGACTGCGGACCCATATTTAATAAATCTCCCATATAGATGTATAAAGATCACGCAAAACACACCTTACTATATATAAGAAAAAAACACACTACAAGCGTTGTTCACGCCTCCCCCATATTAAATAAGTGGGATCTATATATAGAAATGAATCACTTATCAAGATTCAAGCACGTGAATTTTTAATTTACTTCGCAACTACTATCGTCCCAAATTATACAGATAATTACAAAAACATAAAAAAATTGTGGTTTATTTAAAAAACAAAATCTAGAGAGATTTCAACATTATATAAATCCTTTTGAGATTTCGATTCCGTCTAAATGTAAGAGAGATAATTGTAATATGTTCTATATATGTAAAGGAGTGTTTGAAATGTTTTTCGCCTATGAAGTGGGTAAAATGTAAAGATTTAAAACAAATTTTAAAGGGTTCTGTAATTTTAAAACTTCTCTAGATATTTTTTTGTAAATACCCCAAACCTCATGCTATTTTTTATGATTAACTCCAAATTATATATGGTATGGAATCATGCGGGTGGCAATTTCGGATTTCGACACGCAAAACCCGATACACGAACCTAATACGATATTAATGGGTATGGGTTCTAGACTTCATGGGTGGGGTCGAAATTGGGTCGAACCCAAATAACCCACCATGTAAACATGTCGGTTTTTAGATCAACCCGATTAGCCCATTTAACCCGTCTAACCCGTTTGTGCATCTATAAGAAAACCGAATAAATAATTAATTATAATAAAAAAACAAAAAACAAAACATGTCCTTTAAACTAAAATACTAAAACCTCAATAATGTTGTATGTTGTTATTATTTTGCATGTCTTTTGTATGTTGTCCTCAAAATATATGATTAGTATGTTATGTTATTTAGGTAATTATGTTGTTCCTTTTTGTTTTATCGTGAATTGTGATATTTTTTATTGATTGAATAATGTGTCACGGTGATTGATTTAAAAAAATGAGTTTATTCGAGTTGAAATTATTAAATGACATAAAAATAATTTTATTAAATCGGTTAAACAAGTCGGTTCGAGTTCAAGATTCTCGACACGAATAATTAAACAGTCGGATATGGGTTGGCTAATTCGACCGCGAACCGGATCCACGAACTCGGACCAACCTAAATTGACAACCGTATATGGAACTATGGATCACAGTCCTCAAAAGTCGATTCTTCACGATTTTGAAGTCTAGATGGATCCGACCTAGACACCCACAATTCGTTAGGTGTTAAAAAGATGTGATTGTCTATCAATTTTTTTTAAAATATACGCTATTCACCCGCTCTCACTTTTTCTAGCCTTTCCTTACACCTATCGGCTATCACATCTACCCACTTTCCAAAAAATAAATCATTATTACATATATTCTCCGAATTTTACTATTCACTCACTCATATATTTTTAACTATCGGTCATATCCAACCATTATTTTACTTTTTCTATATCATATTATTTTACGTCATTATATTTTCACTTCATATCTATTCACATCTCCAAAAAAATCGCATTATCCTAACAATTTTTTCACATTATTCTCTAGCGTAAAGAAAATTCCAAAATGAATATCGCTACTTAAGAATTTCAAATCCATATAATAACAATTCCTTGAGCTTTTTTTGAATAACCTCAATAGATAATGGATTTCAAATCTACGAGCTATTTTTTGAGTTATTTTAATTTAATGGATTTCAAATCAATCTTATATAGAGTTATTTGAAGTCCTTCCCAAAAATCCTCCATTCATATTCAAATCCTTGAAGCTTTCTTTTCGGACTCGAGTTATAATTGGAGATATCAATATAATATATATACATATATATAGGATTTGGATCATGTGAGTCCACATATTTAGGGTGAGTACGTGAGGACGAATCCTAATCGTTGTGGGTCTTTTTTCAATGGCATAGATCGAATTAAATAATATTTAGTTTTTTTTCTTTTTAATTGGACATTAAAGGTAGTTGTGTGATTTTGTTTTATTTATTTATTTTTTTTCAAACGATAGAAGTATTATAACTCAACGAAGAAATTTACAACGCCCGGATGCCAATGGCAACAAAATCAAACAAACCTGGATCAACGGATCCAAATCGAAAATCAAGAACCCATTCATGACTTGGGTTACCCGATGCACCATAATGGCAAGAATACTACAAGGTCTATTACAATCCAACTCCACAAAAGAAAAGAAACAAACATCAAATAAATGACAAAGCAAATAGATGTCTTCGGCTATCGCAAAGCAAGGAGACATAAACGACACGGTTGTTCAAACTTCACAAAGAATATCCTTCACATCTACCCGTATTTGAACTTTCTTCCAACCAAAAAAATGAGCTTTCACCAAGGCATGCCGGACCGCTTGAATGAGAGTGGCTTCAAATCAAGTATACACTGCTCCTAGAAGATCTCCACACAAATTGCACTGTCCATCATCCGACCAAAAATACCCCCAAACCACTTTGACTCCCAATGATGTAGAAGACCGACCATTCCCACGAACAATCCTACTCTTGAATCCACCAAATGAGTCACTTTGTCACTTGGAAGGGAAGACACTCCTCGGACCCGAGTTAAGCTTGAGCAAGAGCGATATGAAATTCCATCCATTCCGCATAAGCACGATCAACAAGATCTTTTTTGTCATTTTGATTTTTGAAAAATCCAAAGATTCCTGCATTTCCATAACTACCATAGGATATACACAGAAAGTTGCACACGATGTTGGTTAATTTCTTTATTTCCAATACAACATAATTGATCCCACCAAGAATTAAAACATCATGCTGAAACCGGGAGAGCCCAATTCAGGGGCCAATTTCCAAACAATTCTAGCTCGAGGACACAAAAAGAAAATATGATCAATAGACTCTTTCTCCTCTCCACAAATACAACAAACAGGTCTAAATCATTTTTTTTCCTCCTAAGATTCTCATTGTGTGAGAAAACCATTGGGACAATTCCAAATGAAAAATTTGATCTTACCCTTTACTTTCATCTTCTAACACAGTTCCAAATTTTGGGTTTAATAAGCCTAGCATTACTAGCTTCAGGAAGATCAAAGACATAACCTCTTATGTTTTCAAGAGCTTGGAAAGCAGATTTGAGAAAAAATACTATTTTTCTCAAAATGCCAAACAATTCTATCTTATTACCCGAAGTATTGATAGGGATAGCAGGATGATTTTAGCATCGGAAAGGAGAAAAAATGGTGAAACAAGAGAAACATTCCGGAGCTACCATCCAAATTCAACAATTCTTTGACCCATACTAAATCGGAACCCTCACCTCACCCAATTTCGGCGGTTTGAAAGAAGGTTCCTTGGGAATCCGAGGAGACTCCCGTGAGATATTTAGGGTGAGTACGTGAGGACGAATCATAATCGTTGTGGGTCTTTTTTCAATGGCATAGATCAAATTAGAAAATATTTAGTTTTTTTCTTTTTAATTGGACATTAAAGGTAGTTGTGTGATTTTGTTTTATTTGGATAAGGAAAATTTGGTTTTTTGATATTTTCTATCAACCAGATTATCTGTTAAGTCAATTCTAAATGCCTTTTGTGGAAGATCAAGTCCTTAATTTCACGTTTTCTAGTATGCGGTTGGGATCTTTGAATCTTTAACTTTCTTTTCTTCTTCCGCAAAAAAGGGCTAGTGTGTAGGTTGAAGGCCAAAACTTCCGAAAATCCACTTTGGATGGGACAATTGACATATGATTTTCTGGTTCGTGAAATTAATAGTGTCATTGTTTTTGAAGCTTCAAGTTTTCCGAGAAATGTTTGTGGTCTTGCTCGGTGGTTGAACTTTGGAGAGTTGATTATTGCCATTTTCGATAGACGCGTTGGTTGTCCAGGTTCATTTTCTTTCCTTTTTTATTGTTTTCGCATACATTTTAGTTTTTTTCCAGCCATCATGTATTTTTGATGCCTAGGTTTTTATGTTTAGTTTGAAGTTTTCTTATTGTAAACTGTAGCTTTTGGTTTTTCTAAGTCCGAGCCATTAGATTAGGCATTTTCTCGATGTTAATCTCATAATATGTTCTTTTTTTTTTTTAGTTTTTTTCTTTTGCTTTTGTTTTGTTAGTTTTGTGCTTACAATGTGTGTATATATATATATATATGCATGTTATTTTTTTATATTGATTGTTTGTTTTGTTCATGTTGTAGTTATTAGTTACTTCTTATATTTATTGCTTTGTCATAATACCCCACTTTACTTGGGCTTTTTCAGGTTTTGTTGCTTATGTATATTGCATTTGATGCTTTCTAAGTGTATAAGTCTTACTTATGAAATGTAGATGTTTAGCAGTTTTTTTTTTTTTTTTTTTTTTTGTTATTGTGTGTGAAGAGAATGGGTAAAGCTAATGGAAAAAGAAAAATTCGGAAGTGAGGGTGTTAATCATAGCAGATAACCCTGTTGGTGTGAAGAGGGTAAGGTGAAAGGGAATATTCTCAATCCAAAACTAATACAAGAGCCACCGAGTGTTTTGGTTGATGATGTTTAAGCGTTGAATCCGGCTCGAGAGGTTTGCGGTTGTGAATCTAGCTCAAGATGAGAAGAATGAATAAAGAGTGTCGAATTTGGAGGCGGCAAAAAAGTTTGGTGTTGCGAAATAGACTCGGTGGAGCGGGATGGACGAATGTTGTATTTATGTTGAAAAATATTTTGTTTTTTTATCTTCCGTGATAGAATTCGGAGATTTTCCTTTGCACGATTTACATTACTTAATTTAGTAAGTATATTTGGGGATGTTGTCGGCAACAATTTTGGTGTTGAGTTGTTGCTGTACGGATCACTTATAATGATAGAAATATATATTTTTTGGATTAGTATGTATGTTTTTAATGGTTTTGACTTTTGGGAAAATATTTACGAATGGATTTGATCTAATGAATTTACCATATACATTGCATGTTTAGCACATCATTTACGCATATGTAAATATTATGTGTTGCGTATTAAGTAGTATGGTGCAATATTAGTAAATTTTGGTAATGTAAAGATATAACAATAATTAGACGAAGTTTTGGAAAAAAATCATGTATTTTAAGAGGTGAATATATGCTTATTTAGTATGCATACAAAGCATAATTATAATACATATATAGTCAAAGCATACAAAGCCCATTTTTTATTTCTTGGGTTTTATTTGCATACAAAGCATAATTATAATACATATATAGTTTAGCATTGTGATTATTATATAGATGCTAATGTAGTTCATGTAATATATTTATAAGAAATTTATTTTATGTATATGAAGGGTTGATATACTATGCATATGTAGTGTGGATATTCGCATTTGGTTAACATAAATAAACGTCTTTTGCACAATATAGAAATTTGGATCATGCTTTATAGAAAATTATTTATACATCTCAAGAATTTGATACTATGCATAAGTAATGTGGATATTATTATGTATTTAACATATAACACATCTTTTATAGAGGTAGGTTTTCCATTCTTTTTATCTGTTTAGATTGTTTTTTATTTGGGAATTGATTTGCATACAAAGCTTAGATATATACTACATAAATTATTTAAGCATGATGTTTATGTAGAGTTGCATACTTGTTTGTTGTAATGGTCAATGTTTTTATATCTGGGAATCTTGTAAATGATCCACATAAAATCTAGTTTGAAGGAAATCATGGCCAAAATTTAATAGGACAACATATTTTAAGTTCACTTCTTGACGTCCGGCTATTGTGGTTTCCAACGTCTCCACATTTTCCACAACACCTCTTTAGTTTCTTGTTTGCTCTCAAAGCCTTTTTCCTTTGACTCAGATTCGGCATTTAACTCGAAAATATTTCTCCGGCTTGCATTCCGATATCCAATACTTTGTTGAATCACATATTTCGAGTCGTTGTTCGGGCATTTTGCTACAAGTTCCTGTCATAAGAAACATAATCAGCTTACATAAGCAAAGTATAATGCTTAAACATGCATTGTAGTACCACATCACAAGCATAATTACATCTGGTGCAAGGTATATAATAGACATGTGATATTTAAGCATCATAATAAGATATAATAAGCAAAATCGATGGAGAAATATGCAACAAGTATTGTTCAATGTTTGTTAATTTTTTGACTCTAGGAGGTAATTGTAGTTAGTAGTGATGTAATAATATTACATATGCGAGTTAGCCATTTCATAAAAGCAATTTTATACACGAAATTATATAGATAATTATATCTTAAGGTTGGGGTTCAAAGTATTACATTCATGCATACATTGAAATTAGAAAAGCCATACATGTATTCAAATTACACAAACCTTGATGCGCTTTATAAGAATGGCAAATGATTTAAGTTTAATTATGCAAATTATTGAAATACAAAACACGATGCATAATCGTAAATTGCTAATACCTTTCTCATTTGTATAGTATAATGGTCTTTGAGTACTTCATCTATGTCCCTTTTTCCCCAAAGCTATGTTCTCTTGTTTATGTTGCGGAGCGAGGAGAGAAGAAAAAACGAGTAGGAAATCTAGTGATGGGAAGATGATGACCGATTTATTTTTTTTTGGTGGGGAAGTGGTTTATCCCTAGTTCTCCTTTCCGTTTTTCCTGGAGATTTTGATTGGATTTGGGTTCCTATTAATTGATTGTTATCTCCCATTTATTTTGCATGTAATCGGCGCTATTTTCATGGGATAATTGAAGTGTTGATATGGTGATTTACCCCTAGTTATTTATTAATAAGGAAACATATAATTGGATGGATTGTTATTTTTGGCCATTAAAAATACATGATATGTGGCTTAGATTCGTCCCTATGGACTTACTCCATGACATGTCTCTGTATAACCCTCCCTCTCTCTCTCTCTCATATATATATATATATATATATAAGTGTTAGAATAAGTTGTTTTGATTTTGATGATTTCACCTTAGGGATGACAATGTGGCGGGGTGGGTATCTCAATATGGAGGGGATGGGGCGGGTCGCCGTGTTGAATATTTTTTAGGTTTTTATATTTTTATCTTATATTTTATATTATTAATAATTTTTAATATTATATTTTGTATTATAAACACATATTGTTTATAAAATTTGTCATTATATATGTTAAATATAATATTAAATGCATAAAACTATATTATTTTATATAATATATATATAAAATATACATTAAATATATCAAAAAAATAAAAAAAAAAAAAATAGCACGGGCGGTGTAATGTACCGAATTCGTGGCGAGGCAGTACCCATCGAGGCGGGTCATTTTGTCATCCCCTGTTTCACCTTAGTAATTTAACCAAAACGATCAACTTGGGCCTTGTCAAAATCGCATTTCATCTTACAAAGTTTTTCTAGTATCACATTTTTGAAAAACACAACGATTGGTTGTCGTTGCTGAAAGACTTACTTGAATAAATTAATTTTGAGTCAATATCGCCTTAGAAGAGGGTGAATAGGTGACCGATACCGAGAACTTCCTTCCAGAACTTCACTTACGAGGAGGGACAGTCGCCCTATATATAGAGCGACCAGTCTCCCTAAATGACAATTGATATAAGATCGCACTAACTTCACAAATTCAAGTTTTGCAACATGGCGAACGATCGTCTAGCCAAGATTAGATGATTTTGAACGTTGCGTGCAGACAAGATTTTTACTTTTATTATTTTTGGCCATTATTTTTGGATCTCTTGATCTTCTTTTTTACTTCAAATATGAGGAGCCTATGTTAGAATTCAAATCTTGGAGCTCTTCTATAAATAGATGAAGAAGATTGGAGGATCTACAACTACAATACAACATACAATTCAATAAGACAACAAGAAAATTCAACAAATTTCTCAAGCTTTCATATTTATATTCTTGTTGTAATAGTCTAAGTTCTTGCACTTTCACATCTTGCTTATTAGGCTTCTTTCTTGATTATACTTGCATCTTTTAAGTTGTATATATTCATTTGAGGTGCAATCTTGATTGATCGAAATCATCCAAAACAAGAATTACTTGTTAAGTGTTCTTTTGGTGAGAACACATTTGGTTGATTAGACTATGTGTTGAAGAATTTAGTGCTCTTCAAGGGTAAGAAGAGTTTAGTACTATTCTAATGTTATCATTTTGTATCGATTAATAAAATTTTCTTTTCAAAATCCACTTGGACATATCGGGTGGTAGTGGATTAAGCTCTAGGTGAGTGGAACCACCATATATCATTGTGTTCATTCTTCTTCTATATATCTCCTATATTTATGAAAATCCTCACATATTTGGAACATGCAAAAAAAAAAATCTGAAAAATCGAGAAAATATTATCACCCTTCCTAAAGATTTTTGTATATATGTATGTAGATCATCTCCAATTCTCCGTTGGGTTCGGATATATAGTAGCTCAAGTAGTCAAGGTCGTGTTAATGGGCGAATAGACCTGGTTCAATTTCATCCTCCTTCCGAGGATATCCCACTTCCTCTTTCCCCTAAAAAAAAAAAAAGAAAAAGAAAAAAGTAAATCATCTCCATTATATGGAAATTTCATAAACGCATGCATGTGTCCTCGATCTTGCACAAGTTGTATTTGAAGGCGGAGTAGCGTGTGCTATGATCTCACTATATTTGGCTGCTTTTGGCCCACAAATATCTCCTGACAAACAAGTAACGACAGTTTGGTTTATGATCATAACCTGCCAAATTTGAACTAAGAGAAACAATATTATTTATTGATTTATTGTGTTATTAAATTATTTAAGGTTTTCCAAACTTTTTCTAATTAGATTAGTTCATTTGGCATCGGAGAACGATTTGAGGAACCGACCACGTGACTTGCATATGCAAAAAGATTGGTGCATCCCCACGTTCTTGCTAATGCATTCTTTCCATATTACTTGCAACTAATTTAACGGCAAAGTTGAGGCCTCAAAATTATAAAGTTTATATTTATGAGGACCTTTGATTTAAAATCAATTTTATAAGATGCACTTTTTCATATGATTTTTTTTTTTTAAATAAATGATGGTGAGTATTGTTATGTGTTTGATCAAAATGCGCTTTAATACATATCAAGAGCAAGAAAAAGAAACTTAAAAAAAAGTCCATGAAATTATCAAACATATAGTTTTTATAAATAAAATTCAATATCTAAAAATTCTTTTATAATGGAATCCCAAACAATCTAAAAATATAATGCTTTTTCATATTACGAACTTTTTATCCTGCAATGGTGTACCTATATAACAATTAATTATTTTATTGTTGATGGGTTCTTTTAATTGATTACTAAAATAGTAATTTTTATGGTTACATAATACTCAAACAAAAAGTGCCACTTTTGTCCACAACCACAATGAATCCACCCCTACTTTTCTTCATAGTTCGGTTATATATTTACTTAGTCGATGTGGGTTTTGTGAATTTTGTCATATAATTTTCATTTAAAATGTAATCAATTAACGTGACAATTTTTGCATTTTTCTCTCATTAGTACAACAGTAAATAATTCAGTCCCACCTATTCCTTAGTTGAGGTAAGTTATGTGGACTTTGTAATATTAGTTATTATTTTGAAAATATTAAAATAGAAGACGGAATATTAATTGCAAAATCAATGTATTGAACATATTAATAGCTTTTATTTTATTTTTTTTTTTTTAAAAAACCCTCTTTCTCTTAGGAGGATGGGGAAAGTAATTTTCATTGATTTTAATTTAAATAAATTTGTCCCCAATACATGACTTTTTTAGTTAATAAATTTGTAGCATATCGATATTTTGTTATGAGCTATCCCCGATCGTAACATAAATGAGATCATCTTTGAGTACGTGTGTCTGGGGCTTCGGCTGTTTTTCGATCATTGTTGTGATGAGTTGTAAGTTTTTTTCTAATAAATGAATGAAATTATTTGATTAACAAAAAAAAAAAAAAGTAGACATACATACATACACACACTATTTTGCAGCAATTTGAAATTTTAATTGCACAAAACTATAAATATTAGGCGGAGCTAATAGAGAACTGGACTCAGTTCATCACTTCTACATTTATTATAACCTCAAATTTTATATCTTAGATCATAAAAAACTCAAATATTAAAGTATGCGATTGTTGAAATTTGAATGACTTCCCCATAATTTTAATATCTATCTCTTCCTAAAATTTAAATTTTGGCCATGTTTCGTCTCAAATATTACAAAATTTATACAAATAGATATTTTAGAGCCTTATTGATTAGATTCTATGAAATTAGGTAGAACCCATTATTATTATTATTATTATTATTATTATTATTATTATTATTATTATTATTATTATTATTATTATTATTATTATTATTAAATATATAACTCTGTTAAGAAATTAATTAATACTCAATGAACAAAATTGAGAAGAAAAAACTTGAACTAAGAGTCGACTCATTTTATACTATGCTATTATAAAGTTAGAAAAAAACAGTTATTAAATAAAATACATGCACAGTGACAGACCTGACACTGAATACAAATAACAACATTTACTCTGTCCCATACTGCGTGTATCAGGAAAAAAAAAGGGGAAAAAGGAAAAACAAATAACCAAACAATTTCATTAACTAATTATTTTTACAATAATTAAAAACTAGACACATCCATCAATTATTTATGAAAAAACCCCCAAAAAATAAATTAGCCCTAAAAATTCACACCTTAAGGTGAATCACCCTCCTCCCCGTCTGTCTCTTTGCACAGCACCAATTGCGTGGGCGTCCGCTTCATCCCCGCCGGCGCCGCCGCAGGGGAGGCGGAGGAGGAAGACGGCGAGGAGTGGCCGACCACCGCCAGGCAGCCTTCGCTCCACGATCGCCGGATGGGGTAGGAGACGTTGTTATACCGCGACGAGTGTGAGCAATGGCCGCGGGATTTGTGGAGGCGCAGCCGCAGTTTTTGTGGTAGGGGCGGCGCTGGATGCCATCGCCGCCGGAAATGCAGCCTTCGAAGAAACCCCGGAGAAATCCGTCTCCAGCTGCACCAGTCGCCATATCTGTGATTTTTTTCTGCTCTTATTGTATTGATATTCGAACTCTCGATTGAACTTTTCAGTAGTTGTTGTGAGGAAATGAACTTTTTGGGGCTTTTCTTCTGTAGGTGGGGGTGTTTATGGTAAGTCGAATATTTTTTTTTTTTGAGAAATATGGTAAGTCGAATATTGATTGTTCCCATTAATTTAACTTTACATGTATGAGAAAACGTGTAGCGTCAGTGGGTACACCGTATATGGGTCGGGTCAGTGGAGCCAGTGCACCTGTGGTTGTGGACCCCATCAAACTTAGACTAATAAAAAAGAGTTGGGAATATAAGGGGATATATGGAAGTGTTTAAATCCAATTTCCACTTTCTACAGTGTTGGAAAATGAATTTTCAAACTTTATTGGTTTTTGTGTGAAAATTGAGAATATGTTTGGTTTGTTTCTGAATTTCGATTAGAAATGAAAACATGTTTGGTTATAATATTTTTGACATAGATTTGCGTGATTGTAGTGTATTTTTGACATCGATTTGCGTGATTGTAGTATATTTTTCACATAGATTTGCGTGATTGGAGTGAAAACTTGTTTGGTTGTATTTTAAAAAGAATCTTTCCATAAAAAAAATGGCGAAAGTGATTTTATTTCTATTGAGAATTTCTTAAACAAACATAAATTCATTTTTCTCGGAATAGTTGGGAATTGGAAAATGCCATTTGAAAACAATTCCATACATACCCTAAAAATACTTGTTAAATTCGGGGGACTTGTTAAGGTCCCACACATGATGCGACTCAATACGAGAGGGAGAGTTAAATCCACCAAGTGTTGGTGAGGTTATCCTAAAATCAATTGCAGATAGAGGAAATAATTCACTTGGCTTATTAAGACTATCTCCTTTAATTAATTAATGTGGCACAACTCATAAATGATATATTTCAACACACACCCTCACATGTCAGTCACTCATCAATTTATTAATTATAATCACAGGATCCTCATGTTATGTTCCGTCAGACGATGATGCCCTGGAACGGAGCATGAACCTGGCTCTAATACCATGTTAAATTTGGGAAGGAACTTGGCATGCAGTCATACATCATATCAGCGATGCCCCACCGCCCATGTATGAACCTGGCTCTCGATACCATATTAAAATCGGGAGCATGATTCGGGAATTTGGTGACGGTCATCCATCATATCAATGATGCCCCATCCGGCCGATACATGAATCGCTCGATACCATGTTAAATTTGGGAGTACTTGATAAGGTCCTATACATGAAGCGTCACACACAATACGAGAGGTAGAGCTCAAACCCTTTGTTAAATTAGGGGGAATCGGTGGTCGAGTAGCCCCACACATGAAGCGTATTCAATACTTTAAGAGTGAGAGCCTAAGCCCACCAAGTAAATTTTGTTAGATTTCTTTTTAATTTTAAAAACATATTTCAATATATAAAAGTATATAGTTATATTTTATTTGTCATACACATTTTCCATATATATAAATATAGTAAATAAAAAAAAATATGATCTTAATTGGGACGAGTTCAATTCGAGTACGACGAACTAAACTCAAAAATAATTCATACCCATTCCAATTTCGAATAGGATGGGTTTAAATTGATGATGACAAAATCATATTATAAAATTCTTTTATCTATAAAAAATATCAATAATTATAGATGATATTAGAAATCTATATGAATTTTATACTGTGGGTTTCAGTATAGGAAATTGGAGTCATAGCTCATAGACTGGTCTACCTTAGGTCGGGCTAACCCAGGACTACCTACTTTGAAGTCCATATAAATTATATTTTCTCTTTGTACTAATAATAGTGGTACTGTCAAAAAATAATAGTGGTTCCCCATTTATTAATCAACACACCCATGTCCAGTCCACCCCATTTATAGTTCTTTGTTTAGCTTGTATACAACTGGTTGCTCTAAAAAATACTCCTCTCCGCCGATCGACTTTCGGGTTGAACTCCTCTGTGAAACCTTGCACAGGGGGGCGGAGGAGGCTCCAGCTCACTCTCTCGATCTTAAGTCGAAAACTTGGAAGAGAAGCAAAAGGTAAAAATGTAATGTGAAAATAAAATTGTGATTAGGTCAAGAATGAACCTGGACTTGGGCTTTTATTGCTTAGCCGGGATTAGGGTTTCCATAAAATCGGGATTGCATTACGATTTGTAACGAGAATCATGATTAAGATAGGATCGGATCTTCCAAAACCCTAATTTATCGACCAGTCGGCGAGTTGGCCCAACTACAAGAGTTCTTCAAGTCGGCCCATAAGGTCATCCGGCTCAAAAGCTCTTGGCTCGGCTACCCAAAGCTCTACTCCCCGTTATTAGAGGCTCTCGGCTCTTAGTTAGCGAGAACTCATCGCCTCTTCCAAGTTAGCGAGAACTCATCGACTCTTCCTATTAGCAGAGCTCATCACTCATCGCCTCTTCCTATTAGCAAAGCTCATCGAGTTCACCAAGTCGGCCATTAGCGAGCTCATCAACTCATCAAATCGGCCATTAGCGAGCTCATTAGCTCATCAGTCGGCCAATAGGAGAGCTCATCACTCATCGGCTCATCCTATTAGCGAGCTCATCGGCTCATCGGTCGACCATTAGCAGAGCTCATCAGCTCATCAGGTCAGCCATTAGCAGAGCTCATCAGCTCTTCCTATTAGCAGAGCTCATCGACTCTTCTTGGTCGGCCATTAGGAGAGCTTATCAACTCATCAAAGTTGGCCATTAGCGAGCTCATCAACTCATCAAGTCGGCCATTAGCGAGCTCATCGACTCTTCCTATTAGCTTGAGAGTTCATCGGCTCTTGGTCGGTCATTTAGCAGCTTCTTTAGTTCGGCCCATGAGGTTAACCTAAATGGACCCTCAATCAACAACCACTTAAATAATTACCCTATACTGATACCCCAAACTCATTTGTAGATTCTATTAGTGATGAATTAATTTTATGCCATGAAAGCTCCAATGAATATTGGGGAAAAATGTATAAAGTTTTATGGTATTGAAAATTTTCATTTTCTAGCCTATACTATTTTCAATTTCTGAATCCGCCTATAATGACCTGAAGCAGGTAGTGTAACAGAGTTAATTTAATTGTAACGTACTTTTATAAAAAGAAACAAAGAGTCTGTTCAAAATAAAGTCCTAATTTAGACGTCTCACAAAAAATTGAAATAATAATTTGAAATACAGGAGTATAATAATAAAATGTGGCTTTAAATTTTGTTTTAAAGAAACTGAAGAATCTATTAAATTCTATCAATCGTTTCTTATATAAAAATATTGTTACGTGAATTTATATAAGAAAAAATAAAATATTATTTTTTAAATTATTTCCCGGAAATTAAAAATATATTTTCTTTCTATTATTTTTAAGAAAATTCAATCTCGTCTCTCATATTAAATTTCTGGCTCCATTCTTATTTTCAATTTCAAAAACTTGTATAAAGGGGAAGAGACGTTGACACAAAAAAGAAGCAAGCATACATCATAGTTATCCACAAAACTTGGCAGGTATAATTTCTTAGATTTAATCAAGAGAAAACCTAGAGCTTAGGAAACAAATTTGTATGCTAGCATTTAGAAGGTTATGTAGCCGAGGATTTTAACTTAGAATTAGTTATGAAAATAAGGGGGATACATATTATTAATTTGAAAGGATTGATAATTTGGTGGTTCTCCGTTTATACTTAATCGTGGTTTATGATTGGGCAAAATGTTTGTTGAATGACTTAGTATGCTTGCATATATAAATGCAAATTTCACGTGCCATTTTGTTGCGTCATTATCGAACTTATTGCTCGTGTGTTTGGGTGTTACAAATAAGACTTTTAATTGATTTTCTGAATGGGCAGGTCTCTTCCCATACCCGAATCCTCATTACCCAAAATTTATGTAACTTTTTTTTATCTAACTTTATATACTTACGTGTCCCTCTCTTTCTCCTCACTTCCACTTTTCTCGTGGCCCTTCTCTCTTCTCTCTCTCAGTCACACTCCTCCTCTTCTCGTGGTTCTCTCTCTTTCATCATGCCCCACTTTTCTGTAGTCCCCTCTCTCTACTCACACCTCTCCAATCTTTCTACATGCATGAAACAAAGGGAAAAAATGAGAATAAAGTATCACTTATGAAAAATATACCATTTCTTATGGAAAAATTATCACATTAGACTCAAAAATATTATTTTCTATTAAAATAAAGTCTTATAAAAAAGTACAAATTCTTAAGAAAATAATATCACTTTTTATTTTTAAAAAATGGCACTTGTTACGGAAGAAGTAACACTTCTTAAGAAAAAAATATCACTTTTTATTAAAATAAAGTATCACTTCTTATTAAAACAAATATCACTTCTTATTAAAAAGAAATATATGTTTTATTAAAAGTATCTATTCTACTCTAAAAAGTATACATTTCTAAAGTATCATTTCTTTGAGTATCTTTTTCATGAAAATTTTGGATTTTGTGAATTTTTTGTACGTAAAATAATCGTGTATAGAGAGAAAGAATGGACATGAGGAGGAGGAGAGAGAGAAAAGAGAGAGACCATGTGAGGAGAGAGATGAGGAACATGAGAGAGAGGGGGGGGGAGGACCATGTGAGGAGAGAGAAGGACCATGAAAGAAGTGGACAGAGAGGGAGAGAGAGAGAGAAGAGAGAGACCAGGTGGGAGGAGAAAGATCAAGAAATAGAGAGGATGAGGATCATATAAGGCCTCGTCTCACATAAATTTTGTGTTTTGAAATTGAGGTTTTTTCTTAAATTTGTCATTTTATTTCGAAATAATAATGTGAACAACAATAACTTGAAATGAGCCTCTCGACCTCACTCCTCAAGTGGTAGGATGTTTCTATTGTGTCCATAGTCTTCGTGGAAGCACGAGTACTTGTCAAATTTCGTTCACTTTAGCCTAAAACGTTTTGATGTGCTTAATCACCAATTCCATCAAACTCGATAAGGTTAGATATTTTAACTCATTTAGTAAGTACTCAACCAAGATAGGGAAGAGATCGTTTTGGGGGAGTTTATGTAAAGCATGTTAGTTTCTTTTCTTTTTTCTTTTAGGTAATCTATCAACAATAAATTAAACAGTTCCCAAGTTTTTTAGCACTTTCTCTAATGCCAAAAGATTTTTTAGCCATTTTTTTAACACATGTATTTTAGCAATTTAACTACATAAAAAACACAATTTGCCTCGAAAGTCAATTTAGTTACACCAACGCACACACCCCTCTCTCGACTCGACAAAATATAACTTGGGAGAAAAAAATAACTACCATTGAACAAACACTCATCGAATAATGGCTTCGATTTAGCGACTATAGCAAATGGACGAGACTTTAATTCAATTAATTTTACAATTTTTTGTTGAATTAGTTGGTTTATAGTTGTTTAAGTTAAGATTTATTGTTGGATTGGTTGAATTTGTTTAGGTTTAGATATTTTAGGTTGAGATTGTTGATGTAAAAAACCTTATTGCATGATTAATGGTGGTTTTGGGTGAACGAGGAAGATCTTTGAGTCTTCATCCCATAACTCAAGATCAAGTTATCGTGAACTCGGCATCGAGTTATATGCAACTACATTATTGGTATCGAGTTACCGTAACTTCGACATCGAGTTACCGTAACTCGACATCGAGTTACCATAACTGGCATCGAGTTACCATAACTTGGCATCGAGTTATACAACATGTCAAATATGTAGAAGAGTAGAAAGAGAAATTTTATTCATTATGTTGATATTCACAAGACAAATGGCTACTAAATCGAGTTGATTGGTTTATATAGACAAATGAGAAAAGGAAATAACGGCTAACTAAAGTTAGTTTAATGAGCCTAACTAACTAATGTTGTAACAAAAATCTAACTAATTTGATGGAACAATATTCTTCAACACGCTCCCATGCTCATTTGGACCGGGAAAGGAACTAAACACAAGCGATTACATAGATTATGAAATCGAGATGTAGAGAGAGGGCTTAGTAAGAACATCCGCTATTTGATCCTCCGAGGAACGTGACGCACCTCAATATCTTTGGACCGAACCTTGTCACGAATAAAGTGCATGTCAATTTCTATATGATTTGTCCTAGCATGATAAACGGGATTAGATGCTAACATACGTGCCCCAATGTTATCAGTCCACAAAGAGCGGTGGAGCAAGAGAAATCCCCAATTCAAAGAAAAAGTGTGTTGATCCAATTGATTTCAGTAGCAAGAGCTAAGGCGATATTCACTTTCGGTCTTCGCTTTCGAGCAACCACATGTTGCTTTTTAAAACTCCAGGTGATGATGTTAGGACCAAGAAATACGCAATACCCACTTGTAAAACGATGGTCATCAATGCAACTAGCCCAATCGGCATCCGTATAGCACTCAAAGAGAAACGGGACACAGTGGAAGAAGATACCCATATTAATGCTCCCTTTAAGATATTTCAACACCCGTTCTGAGTTTCCAGTGATTTTCGTAGGTTCATGCAAAAATTGGCTGAGTTTGTTGACTACAAATGATATGTCCGGACGAGTGGTGGTAAGGTATTGAAGAGCACCCACGGTGCTCCTATAGAGAGAAGGATCTGCAAGAGGGGGTTGTCTTGAAGAGAAAGCTTGGTGTTCTTCTGCGAGATAGGTGAAGCGAGCAGCTTACAAGATGAGAGGCCGATTTTATGTAGCAAGTCCTACACATATTTGGACTAGAGAAGATGAATACGAGTTGGTGCGATGTGTTTCGAGGCCAAGGAAATAAGCGATGACTCCTAGATCTTTGAGAGAAAAGGTGTGGTTCAATTTAGTAATTAGCTCACGAATAAACACTTGACAATCCCCGTAATAAGAATATCATCTACGTATACAAGCACCGAGTTAATTTGCCATTCACACGAAGAAAGAACAGGGATGAATCGAAATGGAGATTCTCAAACCAAGACAAACCAAGAATGCCTTTAGTTTATCATACCAGGCCTAAGGGCCTGTTTTAAACCATACGAGCTTGACAAGTTTACACACATGTGTAGGTCGAGTAGAATCCACATACCCCGAGGTTGGATCATATACACGGTTCAAGAAGATCACCATTTAGAAACGCATTATTAACATCAACTTGGTGAATATGCCATCCCTTAGTAACAACAAGTGTGAAACAATTCGAATGGTAAGAGGTTTGACAACCGGACTAAATGTCTCAAAGTAGTCCACCCCGCATGTTGTTCAAAACCCTGCGCAACCAATCGTGTTTTCAACCTTTCAATGATCCCATCCGCTTGTGTTTAACTTTGAATATCCATTTATTAGAAATAGGATGATATGATCGAGATAATGGAACTAATTCCCATGTGTAATTTTTAACAAGCGCATTAAACTCTTCATCCATTGCTAATTTCCAATGAGGCAAAGACAGGGCTTGATTGCTTGCACTAGATGGTTATGTGATAGGGTGAGAAAAAGTGGCACTAAAAAGTTTTGGTTTTAATATACCATTTTTTGATCGAGTGGTCATTCTATAAGTTGGAATAGGTGAAGAGGACTGAGGCACAAGAGTAGAAGCTGCAGGTAGCGATGAGTAACGAGGAGGAGAGAGGCGGGAGCGAGAGGGAGGAGTGGAATCGGTGTTAGGAGAGTGTAAAGGTGGTTGAGTAGGAGAAGTAGGTAAAATGGGAGGAGGATGGACATGTGGCCGAGTAGGAGGAAGAGGCAAAATAGGAAGAGTAGATGCGGCATGGGAGAGAGGGAGGGGAAGAAGAAGGAAATAACTCATGATAAGGAAAGTCACATTCATTGAATGCAACGTGATAGCAATTAATACTCTTCCCGTAGAATAGAGGCATTTGTATCCTTTGTGAGAATCTGGCGTATCCTATAAAGACACATTTTTAGATCGGAATTGTAGCTTGGATGTAGTGTAGGGCCTGGTAAAGGGAAGCAAGCACATCCAAAAGTCCTTAAGTGATTGTAACTTGGAGGTGTGCCATAGAGCTTATGATGTGGAGAGATGGACTACAAAAGTGGAGTGGGAAGTTTAATGATAATATGGACATCGAGTTGAAAAGGCTTCCCACCAAAATTTTAAAGAAAAGAGCGACTGTGAGAGGAGAGTAAGACCGGTTTCTAGGATGTGTTGGTGCTTCCTCTCGCCTAGGCCATTTTGAGGATGGGTGTAAGGACATGAGTGTCCGAAATGAATCCCTAAAGATCAAGAACATGACTGAGACTTCGATACTCCCACCCCAATCAGATTGCAATGTTTTTATTTTAGTATTGAAGTGTCTTTCAACCATGGCATTGAAATTGAGGAAAAATAGAATGAACCTCGGACTTTTTGTGCATTGGATATATCCATGTAAACCGAGTATAGTCGTCAATAAAATGCACGTAATACCTATAACCATCCATAGAAAAAAAAAGATGTAGGACCCCAAACATCGTATGAATGATCTCAAAAGGAGAGGAGGTAGAATGAACAATAGAACTAAAATGTTTTTGATGCATTTTGCCCATTTTGCAAGCTTCACGAATTGAGTGTAAATGGGTAAACACAAGGCACATGTAGAGTTTTAAGTACATCATTAATTGTTTTATTACAAGCATGTCCAAGATGATTGTGCCACAATGTAACAGAATCGAATAAGGTACAATAGAAGAATTGGAAATAACGGCAGATACATGGAGGGAGAAAGAAACTTCCGGTCATAGAGTGTCTTTGTGGAATGAGAGTAAGGCTTTGTTGTCGTCAAGATGAGATAGATCAAGTTGATACAATCCATCTTTAAGAACACCTTTCACAAAGTATGTGGTGAGTTTTTCGATCCTTGACAAAACAATTAGAAGCATGAAATTCAATGTAAACATTATTGCCTTGAATGAATTTGGAAATGCTCAAGATTTTTAGTGACATCCGGGACATGTAAAACATTTTTTAGTGCCACGAGTGAGAAGAAGTGATAGAGGGAAAGGCTACGGAACCAATGTGAGTAATGGGAAGGGGAGAACCATTGCCAACTAGAAGTGAGTCTTTACCCGCATAAGGAGTTTACAATGTCAAGTTGCCCAAGTTAGTAGTCACATGGTGAGTAGCACTTTGTCCATGTACCAATCAGTCATATGTGGAGGTGTGGGCACCGAACGGACTCACATTATGTGCTTGAAATCGAGATGTCAAGTGATCAGCAGGAGAATAAATCGAGCCCCGAGTCACGAGATGAAGATGAATTTACGATATGGTGAAGGAGGAGGAGTGGTGTGGTAGCCCGAGTTTGCCATAGTAGTAAGGTGTGCTTGGAGAGAATTGGTAGAACTACAGAGTGCGAAAAGAATATTCCACACAGTGAAATTAACATCAAATCTTTTAAAAACTTTCCGCAATGTGATTATTCTTCCCACATATTTGACACACCACTCTAGATCCTCTAGAGAATCTACCCTTGCCACTAAAACGTCCGGAAAAACCACCTCTCGAAGGTCAAAATTGAGAAATCGCTTCTTAGAAGCCATATTTAAAGAGGAATTCATCACACTTGAAGTATTAATCGTAGGTCATGAAACAGAGGAATGAATTTGTTGTAATCGCATTTCATGCGTTTGAAGGATGTATTGCACTTCTAAAAGAGTAATCTCCTTTCTAGTTGTTAGATTCACAACAAGCGACTCATATTCGGCCCCAAACCATTTAGTATAAACAAAATTAAATCATCATCATCAACAATTTGACCAAAGAACATGTATATCATCAACAATAGATTGCATCTTAAGTATATACTCGAAATAGTCGGATCATCCTTTTAAGTGAGTCAAGCATAGATTTAAGATGTAGAACTCTAGCTCGAGATTGTGTGCGAAACAAATTCTCCAACACACTCCAAACTTCACAAGATGTAGAACATCGACGTACCCCAACATACATTCGTAAATCGAATTAAGGATCCATTGTAAAGAAACTTATCTTTGCGCGACCCAAGTAGAGTACTCCGGATTGAATTTGCGGTCACGAGAATCATCTTGCGTAATCCATCGTGAAGGTGCTTCCACATTACCAAGAAGAAAAGACTCAAATCCATGAGCAAAGCGTTGGTGGCCAAAATTTGAGCTCTCCAAAACGTATAATGGATCGATCTAGGTGGATATTTAATGTGTTGAGAGTAGGTAGCGGGGAGTTGTGCCATGGATTTGGAAGCTTGAGATGTAGAAGAGTAGAAAGAGAAATTTTATTCATTATGTTGATATTCACAAGACAAATGGTTACAACCGAGTTGATCGGTTTATATAGACAAATAAGAAAATAAAATAACGGCTAACTAAAGTTAGTTGTAATGAGCCTAACTAACTAACTAACTCAATCAATTGTAACATAAATTTAAGTAATTTGATGGAACAATATTCTTCAACACAACAAAGACATCATTAATGGTGGTGGTTGCGTGTCTGGGAATGGAAATTGGGTGAGCAGTGACAAAATGGAACAAAGAAGCTTAATACCTATTCGAAGTTTTGGCAAATAAGTATCATATCGAAAGAGCTTAGTACTATTTTCGACATGCCCATTGGAAGGACTACCATCAATGTTGGCTGCAAAGTTTCAAAATGTTTGAAGGGAGAGAGCAAGACGATAGATAGAAAAAAGATAAGTGAAAGAAAAAGAGAGAAAAGCCAAATATCAAACCCACATGCTGAAGGTTATGGATGTCATTTTCATCAAAATGGCTAAAAATATTTCTTACAAAATGATGACTAGTTTTCATTTTCTAACTATGGAAGTGGTCAATTTGACCTATATCCACTAAATTCATTCTACATTAATTAAGAATCTTAATTCAAAAAAAAAAATAAATATTTTCACAATATAGAAATTAACTATATTTTATGTTTCTTATTATTGTTTACTCTCAAAAGTCAAAAATCTTACTCTTCGATTGATTTGCAGGACCATTTCTTAGCATAATGTCTATTCCAAATAGAATCAATGAAAAATACTTACTCCGACTTTTAAATTGACTCCAAAAAAGAGGCGTATAAGTTCTTAAAGTTTACTTCATTAGTTAAAGTGTTCATACTTCATACATCTTTAACATAAACCTAAAAGCGAAGATTCTTTTCTTACTCAAGTATAATAACCAATATCAAAATTTCTAGGGCTTGTTTTATTTTTATTTCTTATTTTTGTCATGATGCTACTAAAATATAAATCACTCATGCTCAGGTAATTAGTTCATGTGTAAAGGTAAATCTAATTCTTTGTTAGAGATAGTGCCCTTAAAGCAATTGTGAATTATTTTTTACTATTAATAAAGACGATATTTATTTTCGATCACTTTTGCATATTGTATGTATTTTCTTAGACATCATGAAAATCCCTAGTTTATTTATTGTAACCACAATTTTAGTATATAAGAGTTATATACAAGAGGATTAAGATTATGGATAATAAACTAAATTTAAGTCCGTGATGAAATTAATTAAAGTATGAGATCTTGAATTAAAATATCATTAATGCGGCCCGAACATTAATGTGACTGTCTTATCAGGACCGTCGATGTGGAGACATCTTAGTGGGGGCATTTATATATGATTTGATTATATAGGACTTGGACAAATTTAATTTGAATTTTTCATACAAAATCCGTTGCGTAAATGGAAAATCAAATTAAATCACTAGATGATCATATATGGATAAATCTTAATCCTGAGTGATTATAGACTCTGTTTATTTCGGTGTGATTCTAAATTTGCTCGTTTAAGTATGTCTTACGACATTACCAACACTTGCATTTTAGATTCTCATTTGAATTAAATAGTTGGGAATATAAATTCACGAGATATGGAATCATATCCTTGCGAGAAGTAGAAAAATGATTCTCTTATTTGTTAATTCGAATCGGATGGTTTGAGATCTTTAATTTATAATCGATTATAAATTAACCATTCGCTAGTGAATTAATGGTAAATGATGATAAAAGGTAATTGAAGAGGTTTAACGGATACTACCTAGCTTCAATTATGAATTGTCTATGGAGGATTAATCTATATGTAATGATTATATCGAGTCAATTTGCACTCAATTCAATTCGTAGAGTAAGATATTCTATAATTATAAGAGTGCAATTCGAATTTATAGTGGAGTAATATCGAATTAATAAGTCAAATAAATTAATTAAAGAGTTAATTATTTATTCGATTTATTGGAGCTTATAATTATAGGTCCATGGTCTCGATTCGCCTTCCTAGAGTAAACGGGTTAGAAATAATATTTTCAGTTCTAAGAATTAATGGAAAAGAGTTTTCCAAAATTAATTGGGCTAATATATTAATATTAGTTAATTAGGGAATATATGATATTCTACGATTTTTTTGTATTCGAATTAAATAAATATAAGATATTTATGATATTAATATAATTATTAAATTGATAATTATATTGGATAATTATCAATTAGAATTTGACTCTATCTAGAATTATAAATTCTATATTAGATAGGAAATTGAGTTTTGGAGTGGGAAAGCGATTGAACTTTTATAAAAATAAACCACATCTCACAGTTTGAATCATCAATTTTTACTGAAAAGAAAAATCGGTTGCCTCTTGCAATCGACGAGAACTCTCTTAGCTTATTTATTGAAATTTTCCTTAACCAAGTTTCGGTCCCTAGTTTTGAATTTGATCAACCAACATAATTATAAGTTGGTCAAATTGATAACATTAGTTGTATTTTTCAATTGCAAAAGGGAGTTTCCGCCAACCGAATTGATTTGGAATTTTTGCCCGCACGATTTCGATAAAGTTTTGTTAATGACTTCTCTCCAAAGTGTTTTTGTGGTTTAGATTCTAAGTCTAGTTCAATTCTCCTCCTATTCATTAGCTCAATCCTCTTGTTTCATGAGTTGAGTAGATCGTAGGAAAATACAAGTTAGGAACTTAGAATTATTATTTGGGTGCGCACACACCGCCGTTGTGAGGAGAATCGAATTGGAAGATCGTGGTGTCTACGAGCTTTGGGGATTGAAGGATTGATGGAGAAAAAGCGAAGAACAAGTATATCGTCTAAAGAGGTAATTTGTTTTTCTTCATTTAGTTTGAATAAACTTAATAAACATGATCTTGTGTTCTTATATCTAAAACTCGATTTTTTGAAATCTCTCACTTCCGCTTCCGTTCTATTTGATTGTAAAGCCGGATCTTATTTGGCCTAGTTTAGATCCAGGGACCCGAATAATTTCCAACAAATGGTATTAGAGCCAGGTTGGTTTTTATATAAGAACTAGATCTATTTTATTAAATTTATTTTAGAGCGGGTTTAGGATTTAATCTTATGCGTTTTGATATGTGGATGCACGTGCATTTTTAAACCGATCCAAATCGTCATATTTATTCGTGGATTAATATTTATGTGATATATATGTGATATATATGCCATGCATATTGATATGTCATTCATGGAACCCACTCCCAAGCATGTTATGCATCTTGATAATTGAATTGTTTAATTGTTATGATAAATCTATGAGATGGATTGAAATTGATATAAAAGTGTTTTATATGGTTTTAAAATTGATATAAAAGTGTTTTATATAATTTTAAAAATTTTGTATAAAAGTGTTTTATATAATTTTTTAAATTTTGTATAAAAGTGTTTATATGATTTTAAAATTGGGATAATTGTTTGGAATTAATTTTTTGAAAATTGGATCGGTTTTTATGAAAAATCTCTGAATTAAATGTTTTAGGAACAAAAATAATTCGAATTCACATTCGGGTAGACCGGCAGCGCGGGCAGCCCTAAGCGATCTCGGGCGGGGCTCAAGGCGATTCGGGAAGGTCCCATTTTCGATTGGCGCGTTGTTTCCTTTTTTCTTTCATGAAATATTTTTGTTTTATCCCTATTCCCTTAATTATTGTAGGTCCCGAGGGGTGTGAGTAAGGTTTAGAAGGGGGGTTGAATAAACCTTACCAACTTTTCGATTTTAGTCTTTTAAAAATAATACTGAGTTAATTACACAGCTATGTCCTTGAGGGACAATTAAGTTAGTTAATCGTGAGTTAGCCACTCAACGGACTCGATAGTCATTTGTTGATAGAATAACTCATTTGTTTAATCTAAACCTTAACTTGGTTGTGATGAGTTTTTATTGGAAGACTTAACACCCTTGAATTTGATTTAAATTTGTTTTAACACTTGATTTTAGCACTTAGTTATTTATCAGTTGGATAGCAAATTATCGTGAGATATAAAATAAGAGTGCGAGAAATATAAATATCTTTGAAATGTAAATGACACAAGTAAATTTTATATATGTTCGAAGATGGGGTAGTCTCGCTAATCCTCTATTCTCCAACTCCGGAGGAATCCACTAAGTAATGATCAATTCACAAAGTGGTTATCGATCTAGAGACAAGTCTTGATCACACTGGTGACTTGCTCCTTGGACTCGATCTGGAGATGCATTGGTCACACACAGTGGCTTCTCATCCGATTGACTTCTTCACAGGCGGTTGCCTTGTTACTCACTCACTTCCTCAAGTTTCTTGGATTTGATCACGAAGCCCTCCAATAACTTGAGATTGGTTCGACCTTGAACCTTCCTACAATCCTCCTTGGAAAGTAGACCCCTTTTGATTCTTCAAAAGTTTTCCTCTTCAACGGTTTGAAGTTGTCTTTCCTTCATGACTTTGTGTTGGATCGATTTCATTCGAGATTTAGGCTTGAGGATTTTTCTTGAATATCTTGAGAATATTTTGCGGGTTCTGATTTAATAATGCTTGCTTGTTTGTGGTTCGGGTAACCTTTTCTCAATGAAATTCCTCGGCTTTTATAGTGAACTTTCAAAAATCTGCCGTTGAAGAGATAGACGATTTTCAAAAAGTCACTTGTGTTCGTTGGCTTGTCTTTTCTTGGTCTTCAATCTTGAGATGTTGACCTTTCCTCGTATTAAATGAATGTCCGAGCTTTTCGAGGTTCGACACGAGGTGCGAGTGTTTCACATTGGTTTATTCCTTTTCCACGCTTACGGGATCGAGCACTTTAAGACAAAAGCATGGGTGTATTACTTGTTTAAGTAATGTTCTTGACTTTTGTGCAACGGATTCTTTTCGATTAACTCCTCTTTGCAACTGCCTTTTCCCAGGTGACTTGAGTGCGCTCCAATCATTGAAAGACTCATCTGTCACTTCAACTTGTGACATGGCCTCTTTGAGTTGACTTAAGCGACTCTTCCACACAGTGTCCCTCACCGTTATTCGTCTTCAATTGAGTCATTGGTCCTCTGTCTTGGCCATACTCACCGGTTCTCAGTGAGTCTTCACTTCACTTCTTGATTGACTTCTTGTATTTCCGGACATACCGACTTGACTCAGCTCATTCATTTTATCTATTACAATTAGAATTACAAGGAAAATGGGGTGCCAACATTCTAATCTAAGTTTTACATGGCATTCATCAAAATCTACAAAATAATTTCCCAACAATTATTTTGATAATTTAGGAGTTTTTAAAGTTGATTAAAATTATGATTTAATTTCTAAAAGTTAAATTTTTAAATTAGAGAATTTTAATCAATAAGACCAATAAGATTGGACTTGACTTATTAAAACATAAGATGTTTTATAACTTAAATGTTTAGGAAATACGTATTATAAAATAGTGAGTGGGAGAAGGATTAATGACAATAAATCCTATGGCCTCCATTATTGATCAAAAGCAGTGAGATTTAAGTGACGCCTCGTGATGCTCAGATTCGTCCCCCTACGGATGGTTTTCACTTAAATCAATAATCAAGGCTTAATCTCGAAAGGATAGGGAACTCTTAATTTTCCTACCCTACGGCGGTGATTTTGAGTTAATTTTTAAAATCCAAAATAATGGGTAACACTCATAAGGATACAATCAAATAGTTTGGATGTATCTAGGCTAAATTAAAAAGACGATTAATAAATAAATGAAGATATGAGATGTCTTGATTATTTATTTATTAATCGAGATGGTCTCGATTTAATCGCCATTTGATTTGACCTACCCTACGGCAACTTTTCAAATGTGAGATTAAATTACCTTGGAATTGGTTGGATAAACTTTATTGCTTTCATGTATCACGTTTATAATTCCTAAATTGAATGCTCTAAGATGTTCGTTCGCTTATTTATGTCGCTTTATTTAATTTTGGGCAATGATGTCTTGTCTATGCTTGAATCTGTTGAATGATTCATTAAGCGGAGAAAATTGTAACAAGTGGAATAGTAACTTGAATATTGCACTCGTATGTAAAAACCTCAAAGACAAGATGCAAGATTTCTCTAAACCAAAGGAAATTGTTTTCACTGCGGTGAAGAGGGACACCTTGGAAGAGAGCGCCCAAGTTTCTCTCCAAAGTAAAGAAAAACAAGAAACGTAAATTTAATTTACTTGTTCTTAAAAAGTTGTTTGGTAGCTAGAGATTCTTCTACTTGGGTAGTTGACTGCGGAGCTACAAATCATGTTTGTTCTTCCTTACAAATGCTTAGCTCTTATGAAGAGCTTGTCGATGGGTCTTTCACAATGTGAGTTGGCAATGGTGCGTAGTTCGGCAAAAGCAAAAGCGTGAGAGTTATTAAGCTTAATATTAGAGATAAAATGTTGATTTTAAATGATGTTTTTATATTCCTGGTTTCGTAGAAATTTGATTTACATTTGAAATTGCATGAACATTTATTTTCACTATCTTTTAATGATAATTTAATTATTATTTCTAAAAATGGGCGTGATATTTGTCTTTGCAAAATTAGAAAATGGACTCTATTTAATTAAGCCTAATGAACAACCACTCTTTGAATCTTTGAAATATTTAAAGTAGAACATCCTAAACCAAAAAGGCAAAAAGTTTCTCAAGATTAGGAAACATATCTTTGGCATCTAAGGTTAGGACATATTTCACTAGAAAGGATAAATAGGCTTGCAAATGATGGTCCTTTGAGAGAGCTAAAAGTTGGCACTCTTCCTGTTTGTGAATCCTGTCTAGAAGGAAAAATGACTAAGAGACCTTTCTCTGCAAAGGGCAATAGAGCCAAAGAACCACTAGAGCTTGTGCATAGTGATGTTTGTGGTCCCATGACCACACAAGCTAGAGGTGGCTTTGAGTACTTCGTCACTTTTATTGATGATTACTCGAGGTTTGGATATGTTTATCTCATGCATATAAAATCGAGACTTTTGAAAAGTTCAAGGAATTTCATGCGCAAGGTGAAAAGCGACTAAGAAAATCTTTGAAGTGCCTTCGATCTGATCGAGGGGGCGAGTATGTCGATACTGAGTTCAAAGATTATTTGCTAGAGCATGGTATTTTGTACCAACTCACAGCACCTGGCACCCCTCAGCAAAATGGTGTTGCTGAAAGGAGAAACCGAACGTTGCTTGATATGGTTAGGTCGATGATGAGCTACGCGACACTGCCTGATTCGTTTTGGGGGTATGCATTGCAAACGGCGGTTTACATTTTGAATGTAGTTCCGTCTAAGTCAATCCAAAAGAAACCACTAGAGTTATGGAATGGGAGTAAAGTTAGTTTACGCCACTTTTGCATATGGGGGTGCCCAACACTTGTCTTTGAAAGGAAAGACTAGAAAGTTGCATCCATGTTCGGAAGTGTATATCTGTTCGTTGGATATCCCAAAGGAACAAGAGGAGGTTTGTTTTATGATCCGCAAGAAAAGAAAGTAATAGTTTCGACTAATCTTTGTCTTTCTTGAGAACGATTATATAGAAAAATTTCGACCTCAAGTAAAGTTGTACACGAGGAGTTACTTTTCGATGAGATCGGACCACAACCAACAAGAGTTGTTAGGAAATCACTAAAAATACCACTATACCGATCGAATGTCATGACACCTCGACGATGGGAGGGTAATTAGACCACCAATCCGCTATCATCAAATCGAAAGAGGCAAATATTGCGGTCTTCGACGGGTAGATGATGATCCATTGTCTTTTCGACAAGCAATGGAGGATTCGATAAAGAGAGGTGGCGTGAAGCTATGAACCAAGAAATGGAGTCTATGTATTCCAACATGCCAGGTTCTTGTAGATACGCTGAAGATGTCAGCCTATTAGGTGAAAATGGATCTATATATAAGAGAAAGAAGGGTGTGGATGGAAAAGTAGATACTTTCAAAGAGAGAGACGGGTCCTAAACTCGGGCAAGTCGACTATGAGGAGACTTTCTACTCAGAGCAATGCTAAAATCCATTCGCATACTACTTTCAATTGTTGCATGTCTTGACTATGAGATATGGCAAATGGATGTCAAGACGACCTTTCGAATGACCATCTTGACGAGGAAATCTACATGCAAAGAACGAGAGGGTTTTGTAGCCGAAGGTCAAGAGCGAGTAAAGTCGCAAATTGCTTAGATCCATTTATGGGTTAAAGCAAGCCTCAAGGTCATGGAACCATAGATTTTATGGGACGATCAATTCTTATGGTTTTGACCAAAGTGTTGATGAGCATTGTGTATACAAGCGGATCAAGGATGGTAAAGTGGCATTTTTAGTGCTTTACGTAGATGACATTCTACTCATTGGGAATGATGTAGATATGTTATCTGCGATTAAAGGTTGGCTTGCCAAGCAATTCCAAATGAAAGATTTGGGAGAAGCAAAATATGTTCTTGGAATTCAAATCATTCGAGATCGCAAGAACAAATTATTGGCATTGTCTCAAGCTTCTTATATCGATAAGATATTGTTGCGTTATAGAATGCAAGATTCCAAAAGGGTTACCTACCAACTCGACATGGAGTCATTCTCTCAAGGAGCAGTGTCTTAAGACACCTCAGGAGGAAGAGGACATGATATGTATTCCATATGCCTCTGTAGTAGGCAACCTTATGTATGTTATGTTGTGTACAAGACCCGATATTTGTTATGCGGTAGGGGTAGTCAACTCGTTTCAATCCCATACAGGAATGGACCATTGAACAGCAATGATCAAGAACATTCTCAAGTATCTTCAGAGAACGAGAGATTATATGCTTGTCTATTTGGGTGATGACCTTAGGATAGACGTGTACCGATTCGACTTTCGATGACAAGGATTCTCGAAAGTCGATATCCGGGTAAGTGTTCACTCTTAGTGGCGGTGCCATAGTGCGGAGAAGCATTAAGCAATCAACATGCGGATTCGCCCATGGAGGCCGAATACATAGCTGCTTGAGGAAAGGAGGCAGGTGATATGGCTAAAGAAATTCTTTCTCGATTTGGAAGTTGTTCCAAATGTGGATAGCCACTCAATTTGTATTGTGACAATAGTGGGGAAGTGGATAATTAAAATGAGTCTCGAAGTCACAAGAGATCAAAGCATATAGAAAGAAATTACCATCTTATTCGGGAGATAGTACAAAGGGGTGACGTCTCGATTCTCAAGATTGCGTCTGTCACGACAATCTTGCCGATCCATTCACCAAGACATTGCCTGCAAAAGTGTTTGAGAGACATTTAAATAATTTAGGATGAGAGACATGTCCCATATGCTTTAGGGCAAGTGGGAGATTGTTAGGGATAGTGCTCTTATAGCAATTGTGAATTGTTTTTGATTATTAATAAAGCGACATTTATTTTAGAACTCTTTTTCATATTGTATGTATTTTCTTGAACATCATGAAAATCCCTATTTATTATAACCATAATCTTAGTATATAACAGATTATATACAAGAGGATTGAGATTATGGATAATAAACTAAAATTAAGTCCGTGATGAAGTTAATTAAAGTGAGATCTTTAATTAAAACATCATTAATGCAGCTCGAACATTTTGAATGATTGTCTTATCCGGACCGTTGATGTGGAGACATCTTAGTGGGGGCATGTCCCATATGCTTTAGGCAAGTGGGAGATTGTTAGGGATAGTGCCCTTATAGCAATTGTGAATTATTTTTGATTATTAATAAAGGATACATTTATTTTAGAACATCATGAAAATCCCTATTTATGTAACCATAATCTTAGTATATATTGTATGCATATTGTATGTATTTTCTTGAACATCATGAAAATCCCTATTTATTGTAACCATAATCTTAGTATATAACTTGAGTTATATACAAGAGGATTAATATTATGGATAATAAACTAAAATTAAGTCCGTGATGAAATTAATTAAAATGGGATCTTTAATTAAAACATCATTAATGCGGCTCGAACATTTTGAATGTGATTGTCTTATCCGGACCGTCGATGTGGAGATATCTTAGTGGGGGCATTTATATATGATTCGATTATATAGGACTTGAACCGATTTAATTTAAATTTTTCATACAAATTCCGTTGTAGAAATGGAAAATCAAATTAAATCACTAGATGGTCATATATGTTTAAATCTTAATCCTAAGTGATTATAGACTCTTGTTTATTTCGGTGTAATTCTTAATTTGGTTGTTTAAGTTTGTCCTACGACATTCCCAACACTTGCATTTTAGATTCACATTTGAATTAAATAGTTGGGAATATAAATTCTGAGATATGAAATCCATTCCTTCTTGCGAGAAGTAGAAAGGCGATTCTCTCATTTGTTAATTCTAGAACTGGATGGTAAGAGATCTCGAATTTATAATCTGATTATAAATTAACCATTCACTAGTGAATTAATGGTAAATAAGGATAAGAGGTAATTGAAGATGTTTAACGGATACTACCTAGCTTCAATTACGAATTGTCTATGGAGAATTAATCTATATGTAATGATTATATCAAGTGGATTTGCTCAAATTAGAGAGTAAGATATTCTATAATTATAAGAGTGCAATTCGAATTTATAGTGGAGTAATATCGAATTAATAAGTCGAATAAATTAATTAAAGAGTTAATTATTTATTCGATTTATTGAGCTTATAATTATAGGTCCATGGTCCTGGTTCGCCTTCCTAGAGTAAATGGGTTAGAAATAATATTTTCAGTTCCTAATGATTAATGAAAAAGAGTTTTCCAAAATTAATTGGGCTAATATATTAATATTAGTTAATTAGGGAATATATGATATTCTACGATTTTTGATGTATTGGAATTAAACAAATACAAGATATTAATGATATTAATATAATTATTAAATTGATAATTATATTGGATAATTATCAATTAGAATTTGACTCTATCTAGAATTATAAATTCTAGATTAGATAGAAATTGAGTTGGAGTGGGAAATTGATTGAACTAGCCCTATAAAAAAACCACATCTCACAGTTTGAATCATCAATATTTTTCTTTGAAAAGAAAAATCGGTCGCCTCTTTTGCAATCGACGAGAATTCTCTTAGCTTTTTTATTGAAATTTTCCTTAACCAAGTTTGGTCCCTAGTTTTGAATTTGATCAACCTACATAATTATAAGTTGGTCAAATTAAAAACATTAGTTGTATTTTTCAATGGCAAAATGGAGTTTCCGCCAACCGAATTGATTTGGAATTTCGGCCCACACGATTTCGATAAAGTTTTGTTAATGACTTCTCTCCAAAGTGTTTTTGTGGTTTAGATTCTAAGTCTAGTTCAATTCCCTCCTATTCAAGATTAGCTCAATCCTACGATTTCATGAGTTGAGTAAATCGTAGGTAAATAAAAAAGTTAGGAACTTAGAATTATTATTTAGGTGCCCACACACTGTCGTTGATAGAGAGAATCGAATTGGAAGATCGTGGTGTCTACGAGCTTTAGGGATTCGAAGGATTGACGGACAAAAAGCAAAGAACAAGAATATCGTCGAAAGAGGTAAATTTTCATTTCTTCCTTTAGTTTGAATAAATTTAATAAGCATGTTCTTGTGTTCTTATATCTAAAACTCGATTTTTTGAAATCCATCGCTCCGCTTAGTTCAATTTGATTAAAAAGTTGGATCTTATTGGCCTGGATTAGATGCGGGACCCGAATAATTTCCAACAATTGCAAATGTACTTCCAAGCTACGAATCGGCCGCAATACTAAAGATGTCAATTTTGGTTCGATGACCGACCATTGTGTTTAGGTCACCCCACCCCGTGACCCAGTGGCCATGGCGGGCATGAGTATCAATTCGGTTTTGTGATACCCGCCCGCCTAACATTTTTATTTTTTAAATATATTTTCTACACATTTTACATGTATAGTATATATATAATGGGGGATGGTTATATAGGACCCCCTATTATATGAGTACATAGGACTAGATCCAAGCCACACATATAGTGATTTCGATGGCTGAGATTAAACCTAATTAATGATGATAAATTATGTGATAAAGTCAATGTGATGGTAAATCAGTCCATATAATAATAGTTGTGTTAGCTAAATCTAGTAAATCCCACTAAAATAGGATGAGTTACCATCAAATTTGCAATCACAATCCACCAAATCTGTTATTGAAAAAATCATCCAGGCCATATCACCTTCTCCACCGGTCCGCACCTAAAATCGAATGTTACGCAAAACTCGACATTTGCATAGTTCAAGCAAGAAAAAAAATGGATGACACCTATGAAGAATGCTTTAACACTAATGAAGAACAAGGTAACACTTTTTCTTGCCTTCCAAATTGTTTGATTCATACTTTTTCCTAAATCAATCATTCGATCAATCATTTCATTTTTTTGTAATTGTTACCCAAAAATATGCTTATGCGTGTCTATAATATTGCTTATGTATGCCAAATAATATGCTTCCAAATATGAACTTACTTTGTAGTCGGAAAAATTCAATTCTTCATCCCAATTTTTCATATGTTTATCCAATGAGTTGCTTATTCGTGATCACAATTATGCTTTCGCTTGCCTACGAATGTGCTTATAAGTATCAACATACTTTCGAATGCAGAAAATTCAATTCCTCATCCACGTTTGTTTTTCATATTTACCCAACAAGTTGCTTGTTCGTATCCATAATGTTGCTTATTGATGAATACGAATATGCTTATCATTGTGAACATATTGTGAAGCATGAAATGCAATTCTTTGTCCCTTATTTTTCTTTAAAAACATATATGCTATGATCGAAAATGCATTTTATATGTGCTTAAATACTTGATCATGAATGTAACATGTTGCATACATTTTTTGATGTTATAAACTATCGGTTAATTGATCATTGTTTTTTTTTTGTCATATGTAGGTTGTATCTATTGAAATTATTTGATTACGACCCGTTTGTTCTAACCCAATACTTTGCTTATATATGACTATACAATTGCATATACTCATTTACCATTATGTTAATGTATTTTCAAAATCTTGCTTAATTATTTCTTTTTTGTTGAAACTTGATTTGTAATTGCAAGTGTTCCATGCAAAGTGGATTGAAATAACAACGGATTCATCTCCGGTGGATACCGAATGTGATGAACATATGACTCTAAAAGAAGGGATGAATTTTGATAGTGTCGACAATGGAATACAATTTTACAAAAATTATGGGCGTGCAATGGATTTGATGTGAGAATTAGTACAACCCAACGCTTCAGTAGTAGTATAATACATGCAATACGTAGTGTGCAGCCGCCGAAGGGTTCAAAAAGGTTAACAATTCATCGCATCTCATGAAGAAGCGGTGCTAAATGATGACGAATTCTCACAAGTGAATGCACGCTTATGCACATCTTATTATAAATAATTTTTTGAAAAGGATTTAAGTTTGTCCAAATATAGCATTCAAGCGTGCGTTGATGAAAATGACCAACTTACACGATTATTTTGGGCTGATCCAATGTGCAACCAAAAGTACAGAATGTTCGGGGATGTTATATCTTTTGATGCAACATACAACACTAACAGTTTGGTGCAATCCCAGCCAAAATTCGTGCTCCTTACCTTTTTTTTTTTAATGTGTGCACAAGTATGCATATCAAAACAACATTAACCGCTTACGAGTTACTTTAATCGCATAAGAGAATATATAATTTTATGAAAAAAAAATGACAACATTTATTCATGTGTGGATGTGCATACGAATTGAACATAAACTCGCTTATATATTAGTTAAATGTTGCTTATGTATTATAAGAAAATTGCATGCGTCTCGAACTTGAAGAAATTTATTATTTTGGGAAAAAAAGGAGACTAATTTGTCACAACAACCATAGGTACAAAATGGTGTTCGCGCAGTTAATCGGTGTAGACAACCATATAAGATGTGTTACGTTCGCGTGGGGTTACTTCGAAGGAAGATGAAGAATCTATGTCCGGCTATTCAAAAATTTCTTAAAAGGCAATGGGGCATGAGATAACATACATAGTTCGATCAAGATCCCGCAATGAAAAATGCTATTAAAAAAGTTTTCAAAAATAGTATTCACCGACTATGTATGTGGCACATCATGGAAAAGGTGGGCGCGAAGGTTGGGCATACTTTGCTTAAGAACGAGGAATCATGGAAAGATTGAATCGCATTGTTTTGAGTAACTACATCGAACCTCCGAATTTGAGGAGAGATGGGCACGATTGATGAATGATTACCAAGCGACTTCGCATTCATGGTTTGCACATATGTTTGAAATTAGGAAATCGTGGATTCTCGCTTATTTTAAAAGTGTGAAATTGAGCGGATTACTCGAGAACCACGTCAAGATCGAGAAAGTGCTAACAATGGTTCAAGTTTCACCAACCCACAAGTTAGTCTAGTAGAAATTTTCATGCTCTAGGATAGCTATAGAATCTCAAAGACATGTCGTAGACAAATGAACAACAAGATCGATTCCGACTTGCCGAATGCACAACACAGTTAGAAATTGAGAAACATGCATCAATTGTGTATACTAGAAAGTGTTTTTTCATTTGAGCGCGAGACCGAATCATCTTGTTACAAGTGCGTGACAATGGAAATCAACAATGGGGCTGACACATGCACTTACAAAATCAAGGGCGTGGAAATAGGAGTCTTTCACGGTGGTTTCGTATATAAATGACGATATGATGGAATGCAGTTGCAAAATGTTTCAGCGTATCGGGCTTCTATGTCATCATATTTTCTCGCTACTAAAAGAGGCCGATAAAATCCCAGCAAAATATATTCACAAAAGATGGACGAAAAAAGCATCCATGCTACGGTGTCAAAACAATGATTCGTTGATCGATTCGGATCGGATATGCGGCGTGATACAACGATTCAACAGATTTGGTCCGACATTCACTATTGTATGGTTCTATCAAATGACAACAAGTCCAAGATTGATCAAAGATCATAAAAGACCATAAAGAAAAATTGCTGATGGATCAACAAACTGATTCCCGTTCTGTGAACAAACAATCATTGATCGAAGGATTCATTGGGGATAAATCCGACTAGGTGTTGTAGTGTTGCCACCAACACAGGCCAAAAATAAGGGAAGCGTCGGTCGATTCAAGAGCCGACTTAGTCGAAGGAGAAAGCAATAAAAATTTGGCGAGAAAATGAAAGAGCGTTGTGGGAAATACGGAGAAATAGGTTCGCACAATAGCGAACGTGCGACAAGTAGAATTCACTCTTATTGATGTTATTTTTGAAGTGCATGTTTGAGATCGCTTATTAAAGCATTTGATAACGCTTATTTATGCACATTTTATCGCTTGATTTTTATATTTATTTGATTTTATAATTATTTGTTTCATCTGATCCTAAAAATTGTTCCTTAAAAATAAAAAAAAGGCATGTACTTTCGATAAAAAATATTGTGATTACTGTTTAATTTTTATTACCTTGCACTTTGCTTATTTGCTAACGATATAAAATACCATGAGATATATGCTTACAAGTCCATTCAATTTCGCTTACAAAGCATTTGAATCATGCTTACAAAAACATTTGACTAATCCTAGAAGTATACGATATTTGATAAGTTATAATATTTGAAATAGTGTTTACAAGTCAATTGACTTACGCTTACAAAGCGTTTGAATTATGCTTACAAAACATTGGAATATTGCTTACAATGCGGTTGATTTTGCTTACAAAGAACACGAACACTCGCTTAAAAAATATTTGAAATAATGCTAGAAACATTATAACATACCATGAAAGTGATTGCTTACAATAGAGTTGAATTCTCGTGATACGAGACTAATTGAATTAAACGCTTACATAAGCAATTGAATTATGTTTTGAGGAAAATATAACAACCACGAACTAACACTCAACAATAATCAAAAACATTCAAACATCACTACAAAGTACTTCAAAAAACCAAACAAATTTATCGTGTCTTAAAAATACTATAGTAACCAATACTCTTATCAAAAAAAAAGTACGAAGCAACAAAACATTTGAATTGATCCTATTTCATTTTGGCAAACTCCTTGACCCGTCCCAATACCGCCTCCTCGGCTCATTCATTGCGTCCGGACATATTGCGATTGCATACTTTCTAAGCATCATCAATAGTTGCGCCTCGTCATTTTCGGAGCCCGCTATCCCGTTTTTAATCCCACCAGGTCTCCATATGCCGCATTGCAAAAATACCGCAATCAACTTTGTTATCCTTGTCCCTCCAAGGTATGCACAAACGGGAGGCGGTCGACTCGGATCACACGAGCAATTGACAAAAACCCTCCGCCAATAAGTATTGTGAAAATACTTGTCATTTGTCAACAAAACAAAATATATATGAATCGCTCAAAAATAAAGATTGAAAATATATATTCAATCATCCATAGAGAACAAAAGCGACCAATTTATCAGGTACGCCATCGTATTTGAGGGTTTTGTTGCCGCCAACCGAGGAGTTGTCTAATACATGGCAAACCTTCTTTTTAACGTCAAAGCATACCACGAAAAAATGCTCGCTCTTGAATATCGGGAAGAAGAACTACACAATGGGTAAAAAAAGGTTAGGGTCACGAATAAAAAAAAAAAAAAGCCTCACCATATCACACATAACAACTGGATCTCTCCATCCCGCTCGCACCTTGCAATCACTAAATTCGATGTTGAAGCTTTATTTGAATCTCTTAAGCAATTCACTCGAATCGACGCTTTGATGGGCATTACAATTGTGAATGTCTGCTGAGAAAATAGCATAACATAAGCGAGAATTAAAAACTGCGAAAGCAACATTTATTGCGGACATAATCATTGTTCATATTGATCCCAAGCAACCTATCATACATAAAAATATAATGGAACGAATAGCAATAAGCATAATACATAACATGAATAAGCATAACTCAAACCATACATAAGCATGATTATCATACATGAACAAAAAAAGCTACCATAAAATAAGCATAACACAAACCAACCATAAGCATAATGCAAAACTTGCATAAGCCTAAAATACCTTACATAAGCATAATTATGTTACATAAGAATAAATCTACTCATACATTAGCATAAGGTAAAACATAGGTAAGCATATTAGGATACATCCATAAGCATAATGCACAAAAATAGAACATCGACATGGATACTACTTACAAAGCCATATATACCAATCAAACCTCGTACATCAAAAAATTATCTACAAAAATTACGGGTGGAAATATATAGTAGGATATGTCGTGGCAAAGAATCTATGCGGAGAACTATCGATCCTCAACAATTCTTTGCGGTTCAGGACAAACAACCATGTATCCACAATAGACCGCCGACGTCGCCCACCCTTCAATGTCTCCATATCTTGTCGGTGATGTTAAATTCGCCACTACCAAAAATGACTTCTTCCTGCGTGTTCATACAATTGTTCAAACAAATAACTTCATCGAAAAAAATTGAAATAAACAAAAACATAAATAAACTTACCTTTTCTGTCGGATTTTCAAAAATCCAGTTTGATACCATCATCTCCATTTTTGTACACTCGGACAACACGTCAATCCATATTGCATTCTCAATTTTCCCACCCTCCATCTCATCTCATCGTCACTTTGTTAACCTCATCTTTTTCATTGCCACATCACTTCGCTTTCTTATTCCAAATCGGCATCACCTATATTCCCCTCATCATTGTCGCTACTACCATCCTCATCATCGCCGCTCTTACCATCCTCCCCTCATCCTCTCCCTCATCCTCCCCTCATCGTCATCCTCATCGTCGGTGTCTTTGTCACCATCACCGTCCCCAAGATCCACACCATCTCCACCAATATCACATGCCCCGCTAACCCCGCCCGATAATAAAACTAAAAAAGAAACAACACACATCAAGACAACACAAAAAGCAACATTCTATTCATAATAAAGCAACATTTTGTGATGTTGTAAGCGGGGTAGATCGGATGTTAAAGTAATAGCGAGAAAAGAAAAATCGGATATCTTACATCCCCGCCACGATTGTATCAATCTCTTGGGTAACTCCCAGGCTAAAACTTGGCAAACCTTCCATGCCCTTTTCGTACTCGTCCCCTACGACCAAGCGCAAGCTCAACTTTTCGACGGTGGCTATGGTCTCGGGGTTATTCCAAAAAGCTTCGTTTAGCTGTGTTTTGCTCATATCATCAGCTTGAGGGCCCTCCGCATCCAATGTATGCTTACTAGTTGAGCATATAAGTATCCTAGCTGATTCTTGTAATTTGCAAAAGTCTGCATCGCTTGTCATCTCTTTTGGAGCATTCTGGAAATAGCAATTATGTCGACCACATATGTAGCAAGGCCTGACAACTTCGCAACACTCTCGATTTATACTCCTTTTCAAAAGTTATCAGAACAAATGTCAGTTACATAAGCATTATTTATAACATTCTAGAGCATGATTTACAACACATGCAGACAAACAGTTGTCTATAGACATATAGAAAAAACTGAAAAAATCTTTTCCAATTTTTGTAGTCATTATTAACTACACATATAAGCAGAATTGGCATATATCATAATCATTCCACAAACATTAGACATAATATACAAAAAATGCAATAATTAATACTCCATCATTTTTGTAAGCATTATTAGCAACACATATAAGCGTAAAAATGGCATATATCATAAGCAATTTTTCAACATATTTGAGTGAAAATACAAAAATTACAATAATATACAACCCATAATTTTGTAAGCATTTTAGCTACATAGATAAGCACATTTGGCAAACATAATAAGCATTATTAACTAGACATGTATGCAAGGATTACAACAATCAAATACTCCATCATTTTATAATATAAGCATTATTAACTACACATATAAGCATAATTTTCATGTGTCATAAGCAATAATACAAAATGGATTCATCCAATCAAAAGAAGTAAAATTTATACCTCGTGACTCTCGGTCCCGGACGACGTGCCAGCCTTCGTTGATTGACTTCCTAATAGCCCGATGTCAACTGCAGCTGACCCTTCGTTCGGTGCAGCTATATGGAGCGCGTCCGCCAAAAAACCCTGTCTAAAACCACCTTCCTTCATCTCCTTGCGTACCCTTTTCCGAATGATCTCAGCAGTCCAAAATCTAATACTGGGGAGTTTTCTAACCACGTCCCTAGTATAGAAAATAACCCTATCCAAATAAAAAACCTAAACAAAAAAAAATTAGAAAGTGCACAAGGTAGTAATACAAAAAATGTACACGCAATAATAATTTAACACTTACCGATAAAAATAGAAGAGGCCCATTGAACATAATTTTCTTGCCGTCTTCCCAACGTGCCCCGTTTGTCACCAACGTGTTAATCGTGTACTCGCGACCGCCAAGGTTGCGAATATTCGAACATTCTCCAAGCTATCTATCATGAGGGGATTAACATAACCAATAGAGTTATTCCGTTAATCAAGCGATCCACCAAGGCAAGAAAGTGCCTTTTAAACCGATCACCTCCATCCTCGCATTTTAGCATCTCCGTGCATACGTGTTTCTTTGTGATGTGGTTGTTAGCCTTGTTAAAAATCTGTTGTCATTCTTTATAAAGATCACATCCCCGCTTTGTTCTTAGGTCAATATTCACACTACCGTTCGAATTCCCAGGTCCCGTTCCACATCCGTGGCGTCAATGTGAATTGTTTTCCCCTTCGATATCACCAATTCACGACTAATTAGATTGAAATTTTTAACCAGCCCGATGAAGTTAAATCGCGGTATTTCAACAATCTTCATGTGCAACAGGCCGCTTTGACCAATCTTATTAACCACAACCGCCTCATGCAGGGTTTGATTTCTTAATAACTTTGGCGAACCTCCTCGGCCTTGATCTCGTACCACGGCTAGGATATTTGGAATCTTCATCACCCTGGCTACCATCCAAAGACTATTTTCCTTTGTCCTTCCCCACCTTTTTCAATAGTTGTTGCCTTTCTCTTCTTGCTCACTTTATCATGTTGCCTTACTCTTGTTGCTCTCTTTAGCCTTTTACAAAAGATACACTAACAAAAATAAGGTAGCTAATAGTCATTTAATCGAGTCATTTATTAATGAGAAAAAAAAAAAAATTTAAGCATACTATATGAAATAAGTAAGCATGATATAGAATGTGAGTAAGCGTAGTTGTCAACACCAATAAGCAAAAAGTACACAACATCAAACAGCAAACCCCGGACTTAGAAAAAAGTGGAAATGCTAATGCCTTTTGTATGAAAGGATTATATAAAACATGCATAAGCATGCTATACAACATAAACAAGCAAAGTTATCAAAGCATCAAAATACATTTTAAAATCCCATTAGAGCCATCTACCGGACTTCGTTTTTCCGATAATAAAGACGATTTCAAACAAAAACACAAAGAAATCCTAACCATTTCGTACATACTTGAATATATATAAGCATACTACAAAAAGATAGATAAGCGATATTTTTGCCTCATTAAAGCAAATCAACCAACACTTGTGAAAACACAAATGTGACCATGATTATTGACAACAAAGCAATTTTTGCCTCAATAAAACAATCTCCAAATAATTCGAAAAACTAGAAAATAATAATTTCCACCCTTTCCCTTTTGACAAGAAAAACTAAAATATATTTAAGCATAATTCATAACAATCATAATCATATTTAACAACAATAATATGCAATGTTAAAAACATATCCAACAATAACAAAAATTCTACATAAAAATGCAATAAAAATATATATAAAAAAGGCGAAAGAAAAAGAGAAAAAACATTGCGCTACCTATAATGTGGGTGAATGCACAATTGAATTTTGCTACTTCCTCAAATAATACTCGTCGTTAGGTTGCGCGTTGAAAATGAGGCTTTCCAAAATCGCTCTACCTACGATAGGTGTACTTCACAAATTTGGGTGTATTTTTCAAGCGAAAATGAGGGTTTCTAAAATCGCTTCTTCCCGGGAAAAATCCACAATGCCGAGTGATGTAATCGGTGTTTCCTCAACTTTAAGTTTGATTTTCGGCCGATCGGGAGTTTGATTTTCGATCGAAGGTTTGGGGTTTTTCATAATTCCGATATTTCACAAAGGTCGGCTCCTAAAAAATGAAAAAAAACTCATAATGAAGGGTGAAATTGGAGACGACTTGATTGGAGAATACCACTTGAAGAATGAAAACTTGGGATGGTTATTTCTCACGTTAATGTGGTTTCGCGGTTTGCGAGAGATGACAATTAGGGAGAATATGACTCTTCGTTTAGCAAAGATTAGAAGATATGCAGGATCTTAGATTACACACGTCCCTAAAACCGTTCCTAATTTTTAGCCCACTACCAAAACTAATTTCCCTCCCAAAAATTGATCTTAATTAAAATTACCAAAAAGTCCTTTTTTATTAAGTTACATATTAAATAATGGTAAAATCTAATTAATCTCAACCGTTTAAAAATTAAATCAATGACTCGATTTGGTCTCGTGTACTCACCTAAGTTATGTGGACTCACCGATCTAAATCCTATATATAATAATATAATTGTTATGTACTTAAACTATATCAATCATATATAATATTCTTTTTCTTGTTTCTTTTTATTTAATTGTTATTTGAATTATTGTGTATTTTTGATATAATAATAAGAATTTTATTTCACATGGGTCCACCGACCGTCTTGCCTCGCTCCATGGGATAGGACGGAACGGATATGGGTCTTCAAGTACCCATCCCGCACCCAACACAAACAAATAGTCGAAAGGCCCTAAGATTATCCCGAGGAAGCACCTCACATCCTTAAGTCATTAATAGTTGAATATAGGCCAAAGCACATAGTAATTTAAAAGTCAAATGGAATTACTTACAAATAAATAGAGATGAACTATTTATACTCAAAATATTGGGCCTCGTGAGCCTTGTTTAATAATTGGTCTCATAGGCTTTGCTTAATAGACTAGGTCTCGTTGGTCATTCATTTCATAACAATTATGAATTAGCCCATTAATAATAATTTTGGGCTAATAATAATAAAGTAGAAATTTAAATAATTAAACAAATATATACACAATAATTGAAACTTGAAAGTAAAATATTCCCTCATCACGTCGGTTTTTAGGTTTTATTGTGTAAAAGTGAAAATGTATTTGGATATGGTGCAAAAATATTGACTTTATATTTAGGTCCCATTACTCTTTGTGTAGTTTACCAGTAAAATTATGTTGGGATGAGAAATAATTATTAAATTTATTAAAGTCTCATTAAATAAAGACAAATTAAATATGTTAGATAATGAACTTTACTTATTTTAAATTTAGTTGAACATCATTTTTTTTTTTTTTTTAAGTGATAGTAGAACATCATATCACATTAATGGTGTACATGCTAGTTGACTAATAAGGTATTTAAGTTTGAAATTGATGGTTATATGTATAAAAATAAAAAATGTGGTATTTTTATAAAAATGAGTAAATTGAACACAATTTTTCAGTACCTTAAATAGTAAAAAAGAAGGGTGAATAAAAAGAAAGAAAAAACAAAAACAGACAAGGCCTTATATTTTTAAATGTAGGAACTATACCTAATGAAATGGATAGTGGGCTTTTAGAAGAAGTCTTTTAACTTCACCCATAGGGGAGGGTTAGGGAGTGCTTACTTATGAAATTTTTTCATCCCTTTCATTTTTCAAACGAATTTTTATCAAACGTGTGATTGCTTGTGTATTCAAAAAATTCACTATTCACTTATTTTCACTTTTCCAATTATTAATCACATCAATTTATAATTTTAACAAAAAAATATCACATCAACTATTATCACAACACAATCATATCATAAATATATTATTCACTCTCTCTTATTTTCAAATCACCATTCACATCTATTCACTATTACACTAAAAGCAACAATCACATCAACTATCATCACCACATTTTTATCTTATATCCAATCACACTCTCAAAAATTATTTTTATTTTTAAAATAATTTTTCACACTATTCTCTCCAAAAGTAAAAAAGAACGGAACGAAAGGTCAAACAATCACTCCCTTAGTCATCATACCTCTAAATGAACAATTTAAAAAAACAAAGGAAAACTTGCATAAAATACTCTATTTCTAGTAAAAACATACCATAAAATACGTTCCTATCACTTTTGTACCTATTTTTTCTTTTTTTACACTCTGCATATTTTTTGATTATTTTTATATTTTTATATTTTTTTGTTTCTATATTGTTTTATATGTTATATATGTTGTTTCGATGTTGTTTAAATTTGTTTCTTTGTTATTCGATGTTTCAAAATAACTTTTACCTATTTTTTATGGAGTAGGTCTCTTGTAGGACATATCCGTAGTAAGGCGACCCGCCCACCTGGTTACGGTAAGGATCCGCTTATTTTTTTTTTTTAAAAAAGACAAATTGGACCACTTATCGAGCCTAACATGGGCCCAAACAGCCCAAATTTCAAAGCCCAAAGAGCGTTCCCCTTATTCTCTCTCTTCGATCTCTCCCTTTTTCTCTTCCACATGTTCATGTTCTTCTTCTTCCTCTCTATCTTTCTTCTCGCATTTCTTATTTTTTTAATGAAAGGCATGACGCCTTTCGAGAAGATAAAGAATGAATTAAAGATGTTTTTCCTCATTAAATCGGCCAGATTAACGAGATTGTATTCTCTTCATCATCGCACCTTCTCTTTCACACACGCATTCATGTGTGTCTGCGTCGCTTTTGTCCCTCTGTTTGTGATGTGAAATATATCGTCGGATTTCCCATAATCGAGCAATCGAGCCAAGAAATTCGAAAAGGAGGCGACTCACCCCTTCTTCCCTCATTATCCTCCCCTTTCTTCCATTCCTCCCTCCAACGGTTATACTAATAATTTGTCTTTTCACAAAATGTGAACTCAATTGGAAGAGTCGGGGGAGAACGAAAGCAAAATTGATTGAAGAAACACAAATAAAAAAACATTGAGAACTTATTTGTACTTTTCAAGGAAATACTAATAATTTTATGGGGAAAACTAGTACTTTTTCGGAAAACTCATTACAGTTTTATTATTTTTGAAACATATACTTTTTAGAGTAAAAGTTATACTTTTATTAATAAACAATGATACTATTAAATAAGGTTTCGTGTAACTTTGCAAGTAAATAATCAGTTTTGTTACTTTAATAAACATATACTTTTTAGAATAAAAATGATACTTTTTAATAAAAAGTGGTACTTTTCGAGTCTAAAGTGATACTATTATGTTAGGGGAACTACTAATGTAATTTTGTTATATTGGAAATATATACTTTTTAGAGTAAAAGTAATTTTGAAAAATATTGTATACAACTTTGCAAGTAAATCATTTTTGTTACTTTGAAAATATATATTTTTCAAAGTAAAAGTGATACTTTTATTAATGAAACGTGATACTTTTGAAACTTTGCAAATAAATGAATTATTTTGTTCATTTGAAAACGTATACTTTTTAAAGTAAAAGTAATACTTTTGCAATAAAAAAGTGATACTTTTACCACCGACCCATAATGATACTTTTGCAATAAAAATTGATACTTTCAAAATCTAACAAACACAAAAATATTTGCAGTGTTTCTTCGTTCTTTCATTTTTCTCCATAAAAAAGTTTTACCAAAATCTCCAATGGCTTCATCTACATATTATGCGAGATACCTTAAATTTCGAGAAAAAGGAATTGAATTGATTTATCTATAAGAGCATTGTAAGTCACAAGAAACAGAGCTCTTGGTTCTTAACCGGATGCTAGTTCGGGAAAAGTCGATTTTTATCAACCTTCAATTTTAGGAAAATGAGCGAGAAAAAAAGAGAAAAAGAAAGGAGGAGAGAGAGAAACAAGAAAAAAATGAGAGATGATGAGGATAGACACACAAAAACCAAAAACTCTAGAAACCAAAAAAAGGGGGGGGGCGGGTCGGTCGCGATCCGTCTAAAGGAAAATGGCCCGTAAGGGCCGTCCTACATGAGTTTTTGCCTTTTTTATGTTGTTTTTTGTTCATGTATTGTTTTGTACATTGTTTCTATTGTTTTACGTGTTGCTCTATAATATTTTTAGTGTTGTTCTAATAATTGTTTTTGTTGTTTTCATGTATTGTTCAATATGTAAATATAATTTTTACCTATTTTTTAAGCTATTTTTATTCATGTGGTGTTTTTAATATTTTTACATTATTTTTGGGTTGTTTCCATACCGTTTTTAATGTTGTTCGATGTTTAATTATTGTTTTCACGTAGTTTTCGATATTTAAATACAATCTTACCTACTTTTAACTCTTTTTGCTCATATGCTATTTTAATATTGTTTATGGTTTGTTTTTTGGTTGTTTCCATGTTTCTTATGTTTTCATGCATTGAATCAAAAATTGAATTGTGTTTTTTATTCATGTTGTTTCGTAATATTTTTAATTTGTTTGGTTTTAATATGTGTTGTTTTATGTGAATATTTCTTGATTGTTTTATAAGATATTTTTAACGGGGAAAAATTTATTTTTTCATTTGAAATTTTATTGGAAGAAACATGTTTGAAACATATTCGAAACAATCTTGAAATAACAACGTAAAACAAATCCGGAAATTTTGGCGGGAGCATAAATTTGTGTAGAAAAAGGGCGTGGCGTAAATTTGTCAAAAAAGTATTGATAAGCGTAAAAACTTGTCATTGTCTCCAAAAAGTGGGGCAATTGTGTCAAAAGCCCAAAAACAAATCATCTGTCGAGGAATTGGACCCATTTGGATTCGTTCCAAACCCATTGAGTTTGGACTATATCTATCGAGTTTTGAGTCCATTAGACTTATTTTATAAAAATATTAACAATACAAAAGAATAAAACCAATTTTTAGAAGAAAAACAGTATTACTGAATACTAAAACAAAATATTAAATGGTTACAGATGTTCAAATAAAAATTGAATTAGTTAGAATTTTTAAGCGCCTTTCCGAAATTACCCTCTTTTAAGTAGTAGTTTCACATCATTACTTCAAGTAAGGAGTCAATTATGTCAGGAATTTTACTCTAGGAGATTGGGTTCTTATTTTAGAACTTTTAAAATGAAAACAAAACTTATGAAATTTGGACAAAATGGAGTATGTTATTCCTTATTCCAGTTCGGAATTCCTATTAATTATGGTGTTTCATATGATGTTTCATTTGAAAGAACAGATAAGGTAGGGAATAGAAGAGCTCATACGTCCTTATTCCTTCTTTTCTTTTTGCCTTTGCCTTTTCTTTTCTTGTATTTCTTTGTGAACATTTTAAGTCAATCTCATACTAGTACATAACCTTTTCCAAACAGCAGATTGAAGACCAAATGATCAAACAAGCTATATAACAATCTACACAACCAACACTGCAATACAAAAATTACATCTTATCCAACAAACATCCTCCAACTTCTATCAAACAAAAAATCGCAAAACGATTATTTTCGCGCATCCACATTCTCTCAAGTAAAACACATTAAAATACAAGAAACTAAGCACAAATTACATTCAATCCAGCTTCACGGACGAAAACAAGTAATGCACTAACCAGAACGAAGAAAGAAACCCGACCGTACCAGTTGCAAGCATAATCGCTAGAACCATGAAGAGCGAATATCCGAGGTAAAGAGTCGCAGAGACGGGCCCACTCAAACTCTTCAAATCGAATATCAGATAATTGATTGAGTAAAGAAAGATGTACATAGCAACTGACCCAGAAGCAAAGAAAGATTTCCACCACCATTTCCAATCCTCCACACAAAGATGCATGTAAGTAAGAACAAGTGATACCTCAGCACAAACCACCACCAAAAGCATCATAACAATTAAAAGGAACCGAAAACGTAGTAAACACGGCCCATCCAAATACTCGACATGATAAAGAAGAGCTCGATGAAAAGAGTCCCGAAAGGAAGCGCACCGCCCCAAGAACCAATAGCCAAGACGGGTACTTTTGAGGAGGGATTTCTCGAGGAATTTGATTTGTTCGGACAGGATATTCAATATGAGGCGCCTTGGCGCCAAAGTAACCGCCGACGAGCGTAAGTGGGACCGAGATGCAAAACCACATCAAAATGAGAACGATGAACAACGAAAATGGGATAGCTCCCGTGCTGTGACTTCCCCACAATAAGAAATTCAAAGTCGTGAGAATGAGGAATGCGATGCCGGGGAAGAAGCACGAAACTTTCCACGCGACCCCAACCCATCCCTTGTGATCACCGCAAAAGATCGTTCTCCATAAACGAACGGCAACATATCCGGCCGCGATCCCAAGAATCATGTAGAAAAATAGCATTCCTGTTATAAGTGTCCCGCGTGATGCCGGGGACATAAATCCTAGAGCGGCGAATAAGATCGTCACGACCGCCATTCCGAGAATCTGAACTCCATCTCCAACCATAACGCACAAAAGTGACGGATTAGTAGGAGCGCGAAATACATCGCCCACAACAAGCTTCCATCCCGACAACTCTTCGTTCATCTGGGCTTGAGCTTCCTTGTCGAGCTCCTCGTACCGAGCAAGATCCCGCCTAACAGTCCTCAAAAAGATCACAAGCACAATTCCAGCTAAAAAAGTGATCACCATTAGAGAATTCAAAATCGAAAACCAATGCACTTTAGCTCCCTCCATTTTCAAATACGCATCCCACCTTGACGGCCACTTGATGTCGTCTCGTTCCACAAACGAGACCTCATATGAAAAAGTCAACGGCTCGTTTTCCTTAACAGCCATGGCCACAGTGCCCGGATCACAGCTAATCGAAGCCGGGTATTTATCATACATATTCAATTTCTTTATGGAGTTTGCATTGTGTTGGAAACTACAAGGCACCACCTCAAACCCCACAACCATGTAACCAGGAGCATCCGATCCGACGGTGGGGATCATTTCAGCAGCATCCCCAGTACCCATAACACGAGCCACATTGGTTTCTTCGTATTTATGAACAAGAACCGTAAACTTCAAGTGATTAAACACATAATAGCCTTCTTTCACCTTAACACCAACAGGGTAACCCGTCCACCTCAACATAAAACCCTCTTTTTTCGTATACCGAATTGCGGGCAAATTATCTAGAATCACATTAACTTGGTACATCTCATCAATCCTCTTTTTCAAAAGCTTATATTCCTCAGCCGACAAAGGCTTTGTTTGGCATAGAAAAATCTCGGTTTCATTTGAGTACATTTTGAACCTATATGGAGAATTCTCAATCCTATCACCCATAAGAAGCTCACCTAGATTTTCAGCACTGTCCTTAATACCCTCTTTTGGTTGGCAAAATGGTAAACTATAATAGCTAAAGGGCAATTCAGTGTCAATTGAAGTTAAAGAATTTACCTTCACATTCAAGTAATCACCGACTCCATATTTGTGGGGGTAACTACCAGGAGATAAAAACCCTGCCCCAGTTGAAAAAACGCCATGAAAATTAGCAAGACCCAGATCTTCAACTTGTGAAAAGATTCCATTTTTACTGTTACCTTGGCAGATCTGGATGGCCCAGATCAAGAATCAATGAAAAAGGCCAAGAAAAAAAGAAAACAAGAAAATGCGCGAAAAAGTAAACACGAGAAAATGCACCGTGGAAACAAGAAATGTGACTGAAACAGTGAAACTTCCAGAAAATGATGTCCAAACGAAGACGACGATGTATTCAAGTATACGAATTCTAGGGATCTAACCTGACCTTCAAGTAGAATCAAGATTTAAAGACATTGTGAAAATTGAACATCAGCAGCGGCACAGAACGTGCAGATGTGGAAATTGAGGGGGAGAGAGAGGCCAGAGTACTGGAAGGCACGACTCGGTGTTTATAATTATAGTCTCTCTTTTACAGTCGGTGACGGTGAGTGACGTTAAGATTAGATTCTAGTCATTCCATTTTGCTATTCTTAACCAATTTTCCTGTTTCCCAAAAAAAAAAAAAAATTCTTAATTGAGTAAGAAGTGATATCTTGAGCCTTTTAAATCTTAATGACACAAGGTAATATTGATGAAAGCTTCTAATTGTAACGTTCAGATAATAAGAGAGAAACAAATTTAGCAAAAAGTATTATGCATGTAAAAATCTCATTATCTTCTTTTGCAGTTTAATATTTCATTTAATATTTTTGTGTCTGATGGGGTGAATTTTTTTGAGACCGATCGGGTCCGATCAGATTAACAGAATTCGTGGGTCAACGAAAAGTCAATGGTCCCACCAAAATAGCGAGAAAATACTTTTTAAGAAAAAAGTAATTCTTTTAAGACTAGTAATATTTTTAAGCAAAAAAGTAATATTTTAATTAGAAGCAAGTGATACTTTTGATAAAAAAAAATGATATACTTTGTTAAATATGGTGGTGAAAATGATGGAAATGCGTAGTGACTCCATATAGTGGTTGGCGGCGATAAAATTACATGATTTTAAAGAATAAGTGATACTTTTTTATTCAACATGTAATACTTTCAGTTCAAAGTGTAATTGTTTTTTCAATTCAACGTGTAAAACATTGTTACTTAAATGTGCAATACTTTTCACTTAAAATTATAATACTGTTTAGTTCAACATGTAATGCTATTCAGTTCAAATTGTAATACATTTTAGTTCAACATGTAATACTATTCAGTTCACTAACTATATTTTCACTTAAACATGTAATATTTTTCACTTAAAACTTTACTATTTTTTCAGTTCAGCAAATCAAAAAAATTAAAATGGTCATGGTTGGAAATTTCAAAACTATCAAAATGAACAAGTAATTGAGAAATAAATAATAATGAACAAGATAACGATATTACCCATGCTGCACCTGGTGTATGTTAAGTTGGTTTTCTACTAACAAATTAGATGTTCTAAACTTAAGTATTGTGTTGATTTTGAGGTAGTTGAGTGAAATTATTGCTTGTATGATATTGAGTTGTATATCGAGTGTAATGGGTATTTGGGTACCAAAGAACCAAAAAAATGAGGCAACTTGGAAGAAGAAACATTTGAAGATGAAAATTGGATAAAGGAGGTTTCAATCATATACCGCGATATACAATTCTTTTAACACGTTACACAACTGAAGGAAAAAGTAAGAAAACCCTTTGACTCATATATCGCGATATAGAAAATATATAGCACGATGCAAACCGAAGAAAAAGAATGAACAATTTGTATACCTAGGTACACAATTTATTAGGTACATGGGTACACAAATTGTGTACCTAGGTACAAAGTTGTTGTGTAGCTTGTACCGCGGTACACAGTAATACACTGTGTACCGCGGGTCAATCTTCCTTTACTAGGGTACTTCCAATTTTTTACCTGCTTTCTACCGCGATACATTCAACGCATACCGCGGTACCTACCTAACACACTTTCAGCAATAATGCAACTTTACACGATGAAATACTGGTGAAAGCTTCTTTACGCCGAAAGATAACAAAGCCAACAGAAGAAAACAAGAACTCACAGCTGCAAAGTGAAAGAAAAAGAAGAGATTAATAGCTATAAATACAGAGGGGTTTGCAGCAGGGACACTGGGGAAGAGTTTTGATACAGTAAAAATTAAGAAATGGAATTCAGATGGAGAGAAGGCAGCGGGACAAAAAGAAAACCAGATTTTCTTCAACAAATCTTTGAAGATTTATCGATCAAATCATCAATAAAGAAAACCATGTGATTGTGTGACTTGGAAGCATCTATATAAAGGACGGAGGTCCTTTATGTTAGTCCAAGCGGCTATGAAAATATAGAGGGGGTGAATAGATTTTTCCGATTTTTCAATTTATGCCATCTTCTTGAATATGTAAAAACTCAACAAGAGTGAGATAGAAGAAGAAGAATGAACACAAAGATTAGATTCGAATTTATATAATAGAACACATAAATTAATTAAGAAACAATCAACAAAGATTTAACACGAATCTACAGTTTTAATTATGCCCTATGATCAGAATGATCAGCCTAATATATTTGATAAAAAAATTCATAGACAAAGTTGAAATCAAATAGTTTGACATCGTTTAAGTACAAATAAGATATCTAAACTAAGAAAGAAAGAACCCTACATGTCGGGATGAATTTTCCCTCCAAGCCTTCGAAACTCTTGTGCTTAGTAGATGCGAGAGGCCTTGTAGTATTCTTCGTAGATTAGCCATCCTCTCTCATAAGATTGTTGATTTGTGTAAACCTAGTGTATTTTGATGTATTTTATGCTGTATGAAGTATTATGAAGTAGTAAATTCGTTCGAGGCCTTGGTCCCTTTATATAGGTGCTTTGAGAGATCACTTGTAGAGTTCGACGGCGGAAAATGACACAAAATTCGGGATGCGAGAGGATCGCATGGCTCGTGTGCATATCACACGACACTGACCATGTAAACGGTTTTTGCCTCTGCTTTTTTTCTCCAAACACTTCACACGATCGTGTCACTTTTCACACGATCGGGTCGTGTAACATGTCTCACGAAAATCAAGTCACATGAACGTGTAAAAATCACACGGATACACTCATCCAGGATTTCTTCATCCTAATCAATAAAGAAAAGCGTTGGGAAATTTATTGTTTAGATTTTAATGAATGCCATATAAAACTTAGAATAGGAAGTTGGCACCCCATTTTCGTTATAAATTGCATTGTAATAAATAAATTTGGTCAAGCCGAGTTAAGTCGGCTATGCCTAAACATGCAAGAAGACAACCGGAGACTAGAAGGAAGACTCATTGCAAGACAAGTGAGTATGGCAAAGAAGAGAAGACAGAACTCTATGAATGAGCGGTGAGATGCGGTGAGTAGAGTATCGATCAAGTCAACTCAAGATAGCCAAGTCTCAAGTTGAAGTGACATAAGAGTTATCCAATGATTGGAAGCGACTCTAAGTCACCTGGGGAAAGCAAGGAAATGCGGTCAAGTCGAGATAATCGGAAGAGATCCGTTTACCTGAGAAATCAAGGGAATTACTTAAACAAGTAATACCTCCATACTACCTTTCTCAAGTGCTCGGTCCCAGGAAGCGTGCAAAAGGAATAAACCAATGGGAAGCACTACACCATGTTAGAACTCTAAAAAGTCAAGAACAATTCATACGAGGAAGTGGCAATTCCAAGGATCGCAACAAGACAAAGCCAACGACCACAAGTGTCTTTTAAGAATAAGCCTATCTCTTCAATGGGCAAATTTTCAAAAAAACACTATAAAAGGCCGAGTAGTTTATTTGAGAGAATGTTGGTTACCTTGACAATTGAAAACAAATACGAGAAAGAAAAGCTATATCAGTAACCAAAAATATTCTCAAATCATTCAAGATTAATCCTCAAGCCTACATTACGAAGAAAATCAATCCAACACTCACTGTGAAGGAAAGATAACTTCAATCGGTTGAAGAGGAAATTGTTGAAGAATCAAGTGGTGTACATTCCACGGAGGATTGTAGGAAGGTTCAAGGTCGAACCAGTCTCAAGTTTTTGGAGGGCTTCGTGATCAAATCCAAAGAGCTTGAGCAAGTGGGTCAGTAGTAGCAAAGCAACGCCTGTGAAGAAGAAGTTTCGAGTCGTCACGAGAAGCAAACCGTGCGTGACCAAGGCATCTCGGATCGAGTCCCAATGGATCAAGTCGGTGTGTGATCAAGACTTGTATACGACTATTACCACTCGTATATCTTGATCAATACTTAGTGGATTCCTCCTGGAGTTGGAGAAGAGAGGAGTAGAAGAATTACCCCATCTTGAACCTCTATAAAAACTTATCGTGTCATTTACATTTCAAGACTTTAATTCTTGTACCTTATTTATTTAACTCTTTGATAAATTTGCTATCCACTTGATAATCTCTAAGTACTAAAACCAAGTATTAAATCAAAACTAAACCAAATTTAAGGGTGTAAAGTCTTCAATGAAAACAAATCACAATCGAGTTAAGTCTTTAGTCAAAATAGTGAGTTATTCTATCAACGGCTCGGTCGAGTCTGTTGAGTAACTAACTCATTTGATTAACTAACTTAGTGTCCATCAAGGACTCAACCGTGAAGTATTAACCTGAATATTTAAAAGGACTAAATCGAAAAGTTGGTAAGGTTTATTCAACCCCCTTCTAAACCTTACACTCACACCCCTTGGGACCTACAAGTGGTATCGGAGCGGTTGGTTCATTGAGCCTTCCGCATGCCAGTTCTTGAACTAGATCTCCAAATTTTTCAAAGTCCTGTTTTAGTACTTAAGTTTTCAAAACTCTTTTTATCATCAAAAGTTATTATCATGGAAGCAAATTTGACACGCATCCCTATGTTCACAATTGAAGAATTTGATGATTGGAAAATTCGTATGCGAGGCTCATCTATCAAAGATTACATGATGAGATGTGGATAGTGATAGAGGATGGGCCACCGCAAATTTTAAAAGTGAACACATCTCGTAAGGAGAGGCTGCGGTGAAGGTGAAGAGGATGTTGCTCCCGCACGGTCATGGTTGAAAAACCAAGAGTTGAATGGACAAATGATGACATAAAAAAATATAACCTGGACAATGTGGCCAAGGACATTCTTTACAAAACCTTGGACAAAGCCATGTTCAATAAAGTCAAATCATGCAAAACGGCTAAAGAAATCAGGATAAGCTAACATTGATTTGTGAAGGCTCGGAGCAAATCAAGGAAAATAAATTATCGGTGGTTGTACGAAATTTGAAAATTTCAAAATGATCGCAGGAGAGACCCTGGATCAACCTGGATGCTCGGTTCACGTAAATTACCAACGAGCTATACGCACTTGGAAAAGAATATACATGAAGGAAATGTGTATGAAGATTCTAAGAAGTCTCCCAACCGAGTGGGATATGAAAGTCATGGCCATGAGACACTCCATGGACCTATCCAAGACATCCAACCATGAGCTATTCTCGGATCTCAAAGCCTACGAATTTGAGTGAGAAGAAAAGACCAGGAAGAGACAGTTGTACCCAAAATAGCTACTCTAATTGTTAAGGATGGCAAGAGAGCGAGGTCAAAGAAGTCATTGACCAAGAGGAAATAGCCCGATGGTTAAAAGGTTTAACAAGTTCTTCAATAAGAACTACAAGAAAGGCAAGGGCAAATCCTCCGAGAAGACACTCACTCCATCCAAGTCAAGGGAAGATAGGCCAACCAAGAGAACAGAGCATCAAAAAGTGAATATCAAAGGGTCGACAATCCAAGAATGGAAAGAGCGATCAAAAGGTTGAAAATCTATCTTTGAATCAGAGGCAACCAGGTCACTATGCCATTGATTGCCCATATCATGTAGTCAACAAATACAGGAATGAAGAAGAAAGAAAGGTCTTGAGAGAAAGAAGACAAGAAAAAAAAAGGCAATGTTGAGATCGCCGAGACTTGAAAGTCAAGAGAGTCAAACGGTGATTCGTAGAGTAGTGAAGCCGACTACTCAAGTGACTCAAGAAAAAGCCTTGATCCGTTTGATGGCCAAGGAACAAGACCAACTCGACCAAGAAGATGAGGTACACTCTAACTCATCACACTCATTCTAGTGATAGTGAGCGTGACACACACACTTCATCACCCACTCGATCTTTATGATTCATTAGGCAAAATGATGAAAGAGTTTGAACACATTAAATCCTCACACACACTACTAAATGAGGAAAAAACTAATTTCAAAGTTAAAACTCACGGTGACTAAGGAGCCGAGTACTCTAAGTCAAATAGTGATGAGAATGAAAGTTTAAAGATGGAAATGCTAAGCTAATAGTAGAAATAGCTGCTATAGAAAAGAGGGAAAATGACCTCAAAAATGTGATTGCCTCATTCACTAAGGCATCTAAATCATTGGATGATCTTATTATGAGTCAAAAGAGAATGTGGAGACAAGACAAAGCTTAGGATTTAATTCCTGTGCTATGTCAAGCTCCAAAAGTGATTTTGGAAAAAGGATCTTCTAGCAATGAAGTATCTCAAAAATCCAAAACTCCAAATGGTGCACACACATTTATCCCAAAGCACAATTACAAACAAACGGCCTTGGTTATAAAGGAAAAAAGGAAAGCGGCCGATTGAGTGTCTTTGAGAGGGCAGTGAGAAGAAATCGGCCGAGTTCCTCAAAGCAAACTCCAAACAGAAATACTCAGTAAAGAAGAAGCAGAGCTACCAAAAACCCAGAAGTTCTATAAAAGAAATACATATGAAGGGAATGGTAGAAAATACCTAAGCAAGTGATTGGAATAATGTGAACTATCGCAAAGACCTATGGAATATAAGACAAAATGGCAAAGGCCTAGAACTCAAAGAAAGGCCATTCCAAAGGTATAAGAGCTTTCATCAAAGACACACATATGCACCAGGCACTACACTCAGAGATATCACAACTACCCAAAGAAGGTAATTGCTAAAACACATATACAGGCATACGACAAAAAGAGACAATTTGTATGAACTAGAATCCCCAAACAATTTGCCAAAATTAATTATGATTATGGCATCGATAGATGGCAACCCTTAGAGTCAAACCATTTGGCTATAGGTTGGTTGGATCATCTTACAATACTAACCCCTCGGGACCCGGACAAGTATGGGTATCTAAAACTTAATTTCCTTGTTTGCGGGTTCAAGGAACAATCGAGTGCCAAGGAACCTGGTACATGGGGGTGGATGTTCCGGACATATGACAGAGAAACAAGAAAAATGTCAAAATTCAAGAAAGTCGAGGTGCAAAAGTCATATTTGGGGAAATGAAGCTCGGGGAGGAGAAATAAGAGGCATTGGATCCATCAAGAAAAATGGATTAAAAATCACAGATGTTGCATATGTTGAAGGACTCAACTTCAACTTGCTAAGCATCACCAACTCGTGACAAGGGTTATAATGTTGGATTTGACATGGGTATATGCCAAATCAAGGATCTTGAATCAAATGAAGTTGTGTTGCAAGGATGTAGACAAAAGAACATGTATGTCGTGGATTGGTCAATCGCAACACCCAAAGACTGTCTATTAGCAAAAAAACCTGGTGAATCAAGTTGGCCGTGGCCCAAGAAGTCGAGTCACCTGAATTTCAAAACGATTAACAAACTTGCGGAAGCAATCTTGTGGAAGGACTTCCGGACTCGAGTATACAAGAAGGAGAGTATATGTGATGCATGTCGAAGGGAAAACAAATCAAATCATCATTCAAAGAAAAGACATGTCCATCTTCAACAAGAATATTGCATCTGCTACATATGGATTTATTTGGTCCAATTGAACCAGCTAGCATAAGTGGGAAGAAATACACCTTGGTGGTAGTAGATGACTACTCAAGATATACATGGACAATATTCATGTGTAAGAAGAAAGAAACTCTACGAAACTACCACGGTGATGAAGAGGATTCAAAATGAGAAGAGCCAAACCATTATCAAAATAAGATCGTGGAGGAACCGAGTTTGTCAATGGTATAATAACTCAATATTGTATAGAAAATGGTATTGGTCATGAATTGTCTCTGCAGCAAAGGACTCCACAAAGAATGGAGTTGCGAGAAAGAAGGAATAGAACTCTCAAAGAAAGCGACAAGGACCATGTTAGGTGAAAGCGGGGCTACCTAAAAGATTTTGGGTCAAGCAATAAACACAAAGATGCTACACTCAAAATAGATGCATGATAAACAGACAAACGGTGACAAAGACTCCTATGAGATTTGGACAGGAGAAAACCAAATGTTGCATATTTTAGAATATTTGGATGTAAATGCTTCATCCATAACAATGGCAAAGATAATTTGAAGGCTTTTGATGCTAAAGCTAATGAAGGTATCTTGTTGGGATAGTCGGTGAAAGCAAAGCCTCAGAGTACTCAACAAGAGGACTATGGTTACAGAGGAATCTATTCATGTGGTGTTTGATGAGCCAAATGTAAATGGAGAAGACATTGAAGAGTCAAATAATTTGAATCAACCAACCATGCGAGAAGAGCCCCTATCTTTCAAGTCAAGCCTGGAATTATAAACCCGGATGAAGATGAGATAGTGAGTCTCAAAACAATGGAAAATGCATGACTAAGTGATGATGAGAGAGCTGATCAAAGCAACATAGCCGCAAGACGATCGAATCCAGCTAACTTACTCCAACCCGATGTAAGATGGCTGAGAGACCATCCACGAGAACTAGTCATTGGAGATATAAGAGAAGGTGTCAAAACAAGATCCGAGAACTCAACAAGAAGCTATGTTCACATGCTTTATCTCACAAATAGAGCCTAAAGATGTGTCACAAGCATTGGATGACACACATTGGATTCAAGCTATGCAAGAAGAGTCAATCAGTTTGAAAGAAATAAAGTATGAGAATTAGTTCAAAGACCCACTCATCAAAATGTTATTGGCACTAAATGGGTGTTGAAACAAGATGAACGAGGAAGGTTCCGTGGTAAGAAACAAAGCAAGATTAGTAGCCAAAGGATATTGCCAAGAAGAAGGGATAGATTTTGATGAAACATTTGCCCCCGTAGCAAGATTGGAAGCTATAAGGATGTTTCTTGCCGATGCAGCTCACAAGAATTTTATTGTATATCGAGATGGATGTAAAGAGTGCATTCTTTAATGGTTTATTGGAAGAAGAAGTGTATGTTGAACAACCTCCAGGATTTGAGCGGAAGACTCTTGGAGATAAGGTATACAAACTCAAGATGACTCTATATGGATTGAAACAGGCACCCGAGCATGGTATGATACTTTGTCACAATTCCGATCGAGAACGGATTCACAAAAGGCAAAGTGGATAGAACACTCTTCTTTTAATTCAAGATGCGAAGAGTATATTGCTTGTTCAAATATATGTGGATGACATTATTTTTGGATCCACAAACAAAGAGTTTGTGTGATAAATTTTCAAACCTCATGCAAAGCAAATTCGAAATGAGCATGATAGAGAGCCGACATTCTTCCTTGGACTCCAAGTGAAACAAGTGAAGGATGGAACCTTCATAAGTCGACAAAATACACCAGAGATTTAATGAAGAAATTTGATATGGAAGAGAAGTCTTACGTGAAAATACCAATGAATACATCATCAAAATGGATATGGATGCGGATGGCACTGTAGATCAAACAAGATCTGAGCACTTATTGGATCATTGCTCTATCTCACAAAGAAGCGGGCCGGACATCACCTTTCTTTGTAGGTGTATGTGCAAGATTTCAATCTGCTCCAAAAGAAAGCCACATGACTACGACCAAGAGAATCTTGAGATATTTGAAAGGAAGCAAGAAGTTGGCTTATGGTATCCAAAGGAAGGTGGATTCAAGCTAATTGGCTATTCGGACTCGACTATCTTTGGATGTAGAGTTGATAGGAAGAGCACCTCGGGCACATGTCAAATGCTTGAAACAAAGCTAATTTCTGGTTTAGCAAAAAGCAAAATTCAATAGCCACCTCTGGTGAAGCGAAGAATACATAGGCTGGCAAATTGTTGTTGCCCAAGTCCTATGGATGAGACAAAGTGAGAGACTATGAAGTTGAAGAAAAGGAAATTCCAATCATGTGTGATAACACAAGTGCAATTGCAATCACTCAAAATCTGTGTTGCACTCAAGAACAAAGCATATCGATGTCGATATCACTTCATAAGAGATCATGTTGAAAAGAAGGACATCACCTTGAAATATATTTCAACCGATAAACAAAGGTTGGCGACATATTCACAAAACCATTATGTGAGTCAAGATTTGAAGAACTCAGCAAGCATGAGTTAGGGTTAATTGGAAATGGTGACACTCGGAAGACTCAAAGAAAAGAAATGAAACACGAAAAGAGAAAAAAAAGCTGAACTCTCAAATCGACTAAGTGAATCACCATATCGGAAAGACAATTTTGCATCTAGGGAGTTAATGACAAAATTTGAGTCACTAGGAGAAGCTGTGAGAAGAAGAGTTAAATCGGCTAAGGGATAAGCCGAGTCATTTATGAGCAAAGGGACAAAAACGCAATCGTTTTACTAAGCGGGAATATTTTTAAGAATGACGTCAAGATAATTATGACGTGTCAGGCAAAAAGCGCACACCAAGCTTATGATTGGATATAAATCTTTGCCGCATTAAATACGAGACATTAAATGCTAATTGGCGTGCAAAATCTAAGCCGTTGATTTCAATCACATTTCAAAAACCACCCGCACATCCTTTTCGGGAACCATACTTAAACCATTTTCGCCCCGCTTCTCTCACACATTACCAAAACTGTTCACTTCTTTCTCTCGAAGCAAAGGCAAAACTCTCTCAAAAACCCTATCAATCTTCAAATCACTTTCTAAGTTTCATTCGGTGAAATCTGAAAAATGGCATCCATTCATGATTTTGTCAAGCTAGGAAAGCAAATCCACACCGGGTCTCTTGTGGATTTCGAGGGTATGGTCAAACAGGTCCGATGACACCCTCATAAAGAAGATCATTTGAAAAACTCGAAACGACCAGGCTAAAACCATTTTCGACGATGGACTTTACGATGACCTATGTGGAAGAGGTCGCACGATTCACGTGAATGCCGAGATTCACGATGGGATCAAATCCTCTGTTCACGGGAAGGAGTTCATCATCGCCAAGGATTTGCGTAACACCGCTAACGTTCGGCGGAAGGAGCACGAGAAATCAATGAAGCGATGTTGACTTGGCTGCTGCTTGGAAGGAAGTAGCCAAGACCGACTATCTTTGAAAAGATAGTCTACATGACTAAACAAGAATTGCTGAAGGAGGACTACCACAAATTGTTGGACATCGTTGCCAAATGCATAGACATCAAATTTGGCGGCTTTGACCAAGCTCCAAAGCGAAATTGATCGTAATGGTTGCAATCATTGAAGAAAAGAAAGTGAATCTGGGGTGAGTTTGTCTACAGCAGACTCGCGAGAATGTAGGAACAAATCCTTCAAGGAGAATGGAGCATTTGGAGGATCCCGGGATACGGTGCAGTGATTGGCCGACCGATGGAGGTAAAAGGAGTCCCTCTTCGACATGGAAAGGCGTTCCATGTAAACAAGAGGATGTTGAGATCAAACCTCTCGCGCACGAAGAGCCTACGCTAAGAGAGGCGTCACAGTGAGGGGAATCGGTGACCGACTCAAGATACGGTTTGTCTCCTCTCCACAAAGAAAAGGGCCGCCTGCAATTTGCTAAAGAAGCACGCCCCTGCGTGACAGAAAGAAAAACAAATCGCTCCGCCCCTGCCGTGAAGGAGTCACCGCCATCGCGGCCGTGTCTTCCCGCCCCTACGGCCGCTTGATGGAGAAGGAACCATTAATCCCTTCTCCGGTGATCAAGAAGAAGAGGATCGCCACAACAAGGAAGCGCGGCTACCTCTAAGACATCGCAAAGGCATTCACCTTCAATGAACCGAGGAAGTGGAGCAGAAATCCCTTTGGTTAAAACAAAGATAAGAAGAAGACTTTCCAAACTCTCCGAGCTTGAAAAGGCATTTGAGTCTGTCACTCAGTGGAGAAGATACCGAGGCCGCTTTGGAGAAGTAGAGTCTCGAAGTGATTGATGAAACGGCCAAGTCGATGAGGCCGATTGTCGGCAGAGGCAACTTGAAGACCAGTTTGTAGTCGAGCAATTTGAGGAACAAAGAATGCATTTGAGACAACCGAGTCACTGTTGTGGGGTTGTTTCTCCACATAATGCAGGTCTTTGAAGGTGTCGGCAAAGTCTCCGCTACCTTCAATACCACGGAAACGAGGGCGGCAAGAGGAGGATGATGAAGACGATTTAATCATGCACTCTCCATTGTATCCAGACATCCAAAATCGTCTGCTGCGAATGGAGAAAATGGAAGCGAGCCTATCCCAGTGCAATTTCAATATCCAAAGTTCATTCTTTGAGGAAGAAGAACTCTTGATTTCTTGAGGTGGACACAGTGCTACAAGCCCTTGACGAGGATAATTGCATAAATATCTGGAAATTCGAAAAAAAAATGAACGGGCTAAAGCGGTGAGGATGCGAGAGGCACGTGAGAAGGCCAAGACATCGCCTATCACCGGCACCCCACGTAACATACACATCCTCACCGTGACGTCCTATCGAAAGTGATGAGGATCGGACCCTCTTTGCCGCGGAAGAATTGCAAATGTAGCAAGCAATGCGAGAATCCGAGAATCCTTCATGAGCAAAGGATGATGGAGGGACCAGGAGAGTCCTCCAAAACACACGGTGGAGATAGACCCAATGGGAGTGGTGCAACATATTGCCACCGTTGTTCTTTGCCACCACTTGACTCACTCGGAAGAAGGAACTAAGGGGAACTGGCGATGAAACGGGATAGTGGGGACCCCATCGAGCCAACCCCTAATGAAGGTGTATTACCACCGCCCCAATGGTGAATACTCAATGGGAACAACCGGAGTCCGGAGACGAGTGACCCCAATCAAGTCACTCGTTGGTGTGCCGGGGGAAACTCCCTCCTTTGCGGCAAGGTCGGAGGATCTTTGCGGTGACTCCACAATAAATCTAGGAGGCGAAGTGGAGAAGGAACAAACACAAAGTACACAAAGAAGTTGTCATCGACGAGGCTCGAGCAGATTGAGACTATCTGGTGAGGTGCCAACCGCTCGAAGGCTAATGACGCTGGCGATGCGATCGAGGCACGAGGAAAGGAACCACAGGAGTTAACACTGGCGACGAAAGTGCAATCCATGGAGTTGAGACTCCAATGGATGCCACCATGCAGAAGACCCTAAGGCAGTGACACTTGTCGAAAGGGATGTCCAAGTGCCTCACTGCGATTGAGATGCGCAGGAGGTAATGAAGGCCAACGGGAGGTTGAGACTTCCCGGGGGTAAAGAAAGTCAAGTCTGAGAACATCCCTCCCGCTATCATTGATCCATCGAGAAAAGGAGATAAGTGCGCTTCACGATTCCCAGGATAATCTCGATGTAACCTCTCCGGGATCGGAAGAAGACAATGAAGCCGAGTCATCCCCGGTGACTAATCCGGAAGACTCGGTGAGGGTGTTCCAACCACGAGTAAGTCGACCTCAAGACTACTCGTCAAACTTTCAACTTTGATGAGCCACCCATGGAAATCTCATCATCGTCCGATGACGCTTCTAATAAGGCCGAGGACAGTCAACTCACATGGAAAGACCAGTGAGAGACGGACGAAGCTATTGAGACAACTTAGGCTCAACAAGCCGGGTCAACTTCACAACAGACCCCAGTGAAATAGAGTCCATCGCGAGGCTTCCTAAGGCCGCAACGGGTTCGACTCCACAAGGAACTTCACGAGCACCACTCATCATTGAACAAATTCCGATTTGCTCGTGATGATCCCTTTGTAGAATCATTTCCCTTCTTCTCTGGAGGTACCCGACCTCCCGAAGAGTCGAAAAGAGATCTCGAGCGCTTCCAAAGACCAGATCCTGTCATTCCATCGATACCATCGTTCAAACCGACTATGATTTTGACGCCGCTTGGTCGTCACCGCATGAGAGGAACATCCGAAGTTCGGGAGGTGTTCAAAGCATTATTTGCTAAAATTGAGCGGATGGAGAGGCACCAGGCCTCGATGGACATGAGACTGGATAACGAGAGATGCCAACCTTACTGGCGACTTGAGAGGCATAATAGTCGAATCCGGGAGTGGTGGCAACAACAACAAACAATGCGTGTGGAACAAGCTAGATATTTGAACATTGTTCAATAAGTTGGTGCAGCGGTGAGAATCCGATGCAAAGACAAAATTGAGAGAACACATTGAGCACATGCATGAATCTCACCTTTCACGAGATAAAGCTGCGCATGAGCAAAATAAGAATGAGCTCTGCGTATGGAAGAAAACATGGATAAAAATTCAGCCTTCTCATGGCCGAGATGAAGTTAATTAAAGTGAATCCAATGCTACTCGCTCCGAAGTTTCGCGCCGCATACTCGCAGCGGACTCGAAGCGAACTTGGCTATCGCCGGACTCGACTTCCTGCTTTCGCTAGTTTGTTTCAGGGTTCCTCTCTCCTTTGATGATGCCAAAAAGGGGGAAGAGGAATACCTAAAAGTCACCGAAGGGATCCGAAGTTGAGAAGGAGGGAGCATTTGTGAAGGGAAAGACAATCGAGGAAGTTTCAAGAGAAAAGAAAGGGAAGTCTGTTGAGGGGGAAGGATCGAGAGATGTAACCTTGATGATTGCAAAACCCCCCAACAAGGTCTTATCCACGGTGATATTATCAAGCCAAACTCCCGATGACTCGCCACTCCAACACTCTGTTGTACCTATGGGTGACAAGAGAAAGACGATTGAAGCGAGGATGGATGAAGTGGAAGGAAGGATGAATGCCCGAGTTATGGATATTCGAAACAACATGGAGGCATTCCAAAGAGAGAGACACTTATGCCATCTTAGATGCGGAATCGAGCCAAGATCGTTGATGAATTTAAAACGCTCGCATCGAAGGATACTTCGCAAATATGTCCATGGCTCAAGCACGGGACTTATCTTGGGAAAAGGGTCTCACACTATGTGAAGAAGGCGACAGCTGCCAGACTCGCGCGATCCTCCGCTTAGTCACTCAACCGGGAAGAAGAGACCCAAGACAATACACGCCCGAGAGGAAGAGGTAGAGGAAGAAAGCAGTGGTGGAGGAAGAGGTTTGGACCTGACCTCTGCCCAAAAACATTGAGTACATAGATCCAGGCAAAAGAGGAGGGATCTCTTGGGCTGGTTTTGACGAAGTAGCCAATCGCAAGTGGCTAAGAACAATCTTGAGTATGTGAAAAGAATTGAAGAAGAAAATAAAAGACAAAATCAGCTATGGGAGGAGAGACAAGAGAGAATAAGAAGAGATGAAGCTGCCGGAAGGCGTATGAAAAGGAGAAGAAAAGCGGTGGAGATGAGAAAAAGAAAAGAAGACCGAGAAGATGACAGAGTGAAGAAGAAGAAAGAAGGAGGAAGCGAAGGAGATGAAGTGTTCTTTATCCACCCCTTCATGTATTTTACTATGTAAATACATTTTATGTAAGTCTTCTTAATAAATCAGTAAATTCTCTATTTTGCGTAGACATAGATGTTTGCTCGATACACTTTGTAAACTTGATTGTGTAAAGGACAAGAATGTTATGATCAATAAAAGAATTGATTCTACGCATACATTCTCGTGAATGCACTATCTGTATGTATCTTTGCTATTTACATTTTGAATGTTTTAAGTTTTGGCATCATCAAAAGAGGGAAATTGTTGGGAAATATATTGTTTATATTTTGATGAATGCCATGTAAAACTTAAAATAGGAAGTTGGCACCCCATTTTCGTTGTAAATTGCATTGTAATGAATAGGCTGGTCAAGTGAGTTAAGTCACTATGCCTAAACATGCAAGAAGACAATGGAGACTAGAAGGAAGACTCATTGCAAAGACAATTTGAGTATGGCAAAAGAAGAGAAGACGGGAACTCGTTTGAAGGAGCAAATCGAGATGCAATCGAGTAGAGTATCGGTCAAGTCAACTCAAGATAGCCAAGTCTCAAGTTGAAGTGGCGGAAAGAGTCATCCAATGATTGGAAGTCGACTCTAAGTCACCTGGGGAAAACAAGAAAATGCGATCAAGTCGAGATAACTGGAAGAGATCTGTTGCACATAAATCAAGGGAATTACTTAAACAAGTAATACCTCCATACTACCTTTCTCGAAGTGCTCGATCCCGAAGCGTGCAAAAGGAATAAACCAATGGGAAGCATCGCACCATGTTAGAACTCGAAAAGTCAAGAACAATTCATACGAGGAAGTGGCAATTCCAAGGATCGCAACAAGACAAGCCAACGACCACAAGTGTCTTTTGAGAATAAGCTATCTCTTCAACGGACAAATTTTCAAAAAGAACACTATAAAAGGCGAGGAGTTTATTTGAGAGAATGTTGGTTACCTTGACAATTGAAAACAAATACGAGCAAGAAAAGCTATATCTGTAACCAAAAATATTCTCAAATCATTCAAGATTAATCCTCAAGCCTACATTACGAAGAAAATCAATCCAACACTCACTGTGAAGGAAACATAACTTCAATCGGTTGAAGAGGAAATTGTTGAAGAATCAAGGGGTCTACATTCCACGGAGGATTGTAGGAAGGTTCAAGGTCGAACCAGTCTCAAGTTTTTGGAGGGCTTCGTGATCAAATCCAAAGAGCTTGAGCAAGTGGGCTGTAGTAGCAAGCAATTTGCCCTGTTAAGAAGCCGAGTCGCACGAGAAGCCATCTGCGTGACCAAGGCATCTCGATCGAGTCCCAAAGGATCAAGTCAATTGTGTGATCAAGACTTATATCTAGATGTTACCACTCACGTATCACGATCAATACTTAGTGGATTCCTCCGGAGTTGGAGAAGAGAGGAGTAGAAGAATTACCCCATCTTGAACCTCTATAAAAACTTATCGTGTCATTTACATTCCAAAGACTTTAATTCCCGCACCTTATTTATTTAACTCTCTTTGATAAATTTGCTATCCACTTGATAATCTCTAAGTACTAAAACCAAGTATTAAATCAAAACTAAACCAAATTTAAGGGTGTAAAGTCTCCGCTTTGAAAACAAATCACAGTCGAGTTAAGTCTTTAGTCAAAACAGTTGAGTTATTCTATCAACGGCTCGATCAGTCCGTTGAGTAACTAACTCACGATTAACTAACTTAGATGTCCATCAAGGACTCAATTTGTGAAGTATTAACTCGAATATTTAAAAGGACTAAATCGAAAAGTTGGTAAGGTTTATTCAACCCCCTTCTAAACCTTACACTCACACCCCTTGGGACCTACAAAAACCATGTGATTGTGCGAGGCTTTCCACTATTTTTAAAATCTTTCATCCATTTGTCCATGAGCCATTTGGAATCCTTTGTAATTGTGATTGCCCCTAGTACCTCATTGTTTTCATCATCATTGGCCATGAGGCCATGTTTGTTTTCTCTGTTAGATAAATATTTTTATCAAGATTTTGATGATTTTGTTTAAATGAGTTTTATACCAAAACAATGTTTTTAAATGTTGTTCAAATATTCCTAATTGATTTAAAATATTTTTACTAATTTTTGGAGTATTTTTAAAGTTTATTTTTGACAAAAATCGGACAACACTTCAATTTGGAGGTCGGCCGGTCGAGCAAATGGTCGATCGGTATCGAAAGTATGAAACGAAACAGAGAAGTCTGGGAATGAAAAATGAGGAGGGTGACCGGTCCAAGCAAAGGCCGACCCGGTCGACGCCTAGGGTGACGGTCGCACGCCCCCTCGGCCGTCGCACCCCTCTCCGTCCGGTACTGGATCGCACTATTTTCTTTTAACGTTGAAATTTCCTATATAGAGACCGATCGCGCTTTGTTGTTTTTTTGATGAGAATAATACCGTTGGACATCCATATCAGCCAAGATTTACTTTATCATTTTTGTACAATATTTCTACATCTTGTGATCTTATTTTTGTAGACAAAAGTGAAGAAGGAGGAGCCTATGTTTGTGAAGACTCTCCTATAAATACTTAAATAGAGGATGATTTGAAGACACAAGATAAGAAGAACAACACAAGCAAACACACAACAAGAAATCACGCAAATTTCTAAGCTTTCATATTCAACACTCTTGTTGTATTTATAGCCTAAGTATTTCACTTTCATATCTTGAGGTCTAGGCTTGATTCTTGATTACACTTGCACTCAAAATTGTATTTTCATTATCGAGTTGTAATCTTGAATTTTTGGGTTCATCATTCAACACAAGATATCCTTTGTGAGTGTTCTTGTGGTAAGAACACACTTGGGTGATCTAGGTGTTAAGTCAAGAAGATTGTGGTAATCTTCTTATTGAAGAATTTGGTGCTCTTTGAGGTGTTGAATAATTTGGTATTCTTCAAGGTTGAAGATTGTGGTAATCTTCACAAGATGCCGTAGAAGTTTGTGGTAATCTTGAGGAGATTGAGGTAATCTCCAAAGAGGTGTTGTAAGGTGATGTTGTATTAATTGTGGTAATTAATAAAATCTTTTTTATTTTTGAAATCCACTTCGGATATACCGGTGGTAGTAGATTAGGCCCTAGGTGGGTTGAACTACTATAAATCATCGGGTGTTGTTTAATTTACGCACCTTTATTCTTGTCTTTGATTGATCATTCGAAAAAGAGGGCTAATTGCAAAAAAATCGAGATAATCTATTCACCCCCCCTCTAGATTATCGTAGCCACTTGGACTAACAAGTGGTATCAAAGTCAAACTCTTTGGCTAGCTTGTTCCGAGTAAAGAGGAAAGATCTATGGCTACGAACGAGAGCTATCTACCAATCGGCGCTTCATTCAATAGACCACCTCTCTTTGACTCAACAATTATGCATTTTGGAAGGATCGAATGGAATGCTTTTTACAAGGTTGCGAGTTCAATATTTGGAACACGGTCATCAATGGAGAATCTATTCCGATGAAAGACACACCTCACACCTCCAAAGTCCTCAAGAAGCTCAATGTTGAAGAGAAGAAAATCATCTCCTTAAATGGTAAAGCTCTTAATATTATTTATTGTTCACTTACCATTTCGGAATATGATCATATTGCAGAAATTAAATCGGTACATGAAGTATGGAGAAAATTAGAAGAAGTATATGCAAATGAAAGGAGCCACTCAAAAGCATCTACCTCTCAATTGGACACATCAAATCCAACAACATGGGATGAGCCTCTTACAACTCCCGATGATGAAGAAGTCGAAAAATGTCTTATGGGTATCGAAGAAGACGAGGTATGTTCTAAACTTTCTACTTCTTATGATCATGAATTACAAAATGAGTATAGTGATTTGCAAAATGATTTTGATGAGCTTCAAAATGAATTCCAAAGCTTACTTGTTAAATACAAAAATTTGAAAAAGGAATTCAATGTTTTGAAAAATGATAAGGATAGTTTATTTACTTCCTATGAATCACTTTCATATGCTCACACCACCAGACTTGATAAGGTTAGAATCCTTGAAAAAGAAAATAGTACTCTTGTTGAGGATATTAATTGCATGAAAAAGAATTTATTGAAATTCAACTTGAGTACCGATAAAATGGCCAAAATTGTTGATGTTCATAGTTGTGATAAATTGAAACAAGGACTTGATCATAAGCCTAATGTTGGTAATCACATGAAAAAGAATCAAGTCTCTAAGCATGTTGGTCATTATGCTCCTAGAATTATTACTTGTTTTTATTGCGGTAAAAAGGGTCGAGCTAGAAATAACTCTAATTATTATTGGAGACCTAAAAGTCTCAATGCTAATCCTAAAGGACCCAAATACTTGAGGGTACCACAAGAAAATTTTATGTTAGGTACTCGGCGCAACAAAAATCAAAGGAATTTTAAATTGTCATATAGACAACAAATGATTGTGCCATATGATCGAACGAGGAGATATTATCAACAAAATTATTTTCTAAGAAAAAGGTATAATCAACAATGGGAAAGATACAACCCTTGGCAATGGCGAAATTGGTAAGTCTTATTCTCTTCTTGAAGTATGCATTTCATATTATCTTTTATAATTATTGCGTTTCATGTCTTCAATTTTTGTATTGATTGTCAAAATTCTTTATAAAAATGTTTCTTAAAAATGAGGTCTCAATTTTATACTCTCGGATTTTTAAATTTCAAAAGAGATCTTAAATGGATTTTTAATAAGCACTTGTTTTATTAAACTTTTGTTGATTCCTTAAATAGCATAGTATGTGCTACTTGTCAAACTTCTATGATGGTTTATATCAATTTATCTATATTATTAGATATTACTATGCTCTTGTGCAAGATATTTTGTCAAGCTTTTGCAGGAAATATTTTGGTATTAAGCAACAAATGATCGTAGACTTATCCATGGCCATCTACGTCATAAAGTGTCAAGATTGCGAAAAGCATATTGGTTGACAAATAAATTCAAGGTATATTTATCTACTTTCATTACTCTTAAAGACTCAAAATTATTCATGCCTTATGCCTATATGCTCGATTTCAAAACTATCCCAATGAATCTCATTAAAGTGCCGTTAAAAGAAATTTTCAAATATTTGAAAGACACTTCTTCTTATGGCTTATTTTATCCAAAGTTTTTAAACGTTAAATGTTTTTTGGGATAACAAGTTCGATGAAAATAGTTTCTCAACAAATGGTCATTCATAACCAAACAAAATATATTGAGATTCAATATTTTTAAGGGATTGTATTTCTTAAAGGAAAATTGAGACGTGTTTAATTCCGTCTCAAGGATAACTCGCGGACATTTATTGTTAATCGCTAACCGTCAGTCTTTTACCTCATTTCGAGCTTGTTTAGGCATAATGTATATTGAATGAGGTCTATGTTTGTAATTTGAATGTTTTTAAAACTTAGGGGTGAAAAATTGGATTTTTGGTGCAAAATTCGGACGAGAAATGAGGGCGGTGTTCGTGCACCGTCGACGGAGAGGTCGGCCGGCCGACATGTCCAGGCACCGTCGCCCCACGTCGGCCGGTCGCCTCTAGCCAATTTCAACAATTAAATTTTACGTCCTTCATTTCGTCATTTTGGTTATTTTCTTCCAAAATCGAACCACTTCGCATTTGTCACACACAACTCACTAAAAATGATTTTCTTCTTATAAAATCTATATTTTTGAGTTTATGTAACTTCTATTTCATCCATACTTCTCCGATTAATTGGTAAGAATTTCTCCTTTTAATCTCAATTGGGTTGAACCCTTGAGAATGTGCTTATATCTTGCTATTTTGATGAAATTTGTGTATTAGTGTGTTGTATATGATGATTATTGATGGATGAATGTTGTAATATTGTATTTGGTGATGAAATGTTTTGGCTTAAATGAAATACAAAGGCGTTATATATCTCTTGTTTTATTTGGCCGACGCCACGTGTTCGACAAAATGTTTCTATGAAAAATTCATCACATACATGATTCTCTTGATTTGAAAAGTCTTATAAGTTTATAGAGATCATGTTTTATCAATCAAATGAGCTTTTGCAAATCAAATGATCAACTTTTCCCTTTTATTTGGAATTTAAGCTTCAATGTTCAAAATGCTCGATAAATCGATTAAATTGCGCACTTTGATATGATTGTATGATGTTTTTATCGTGCTAACATTATTTTTGATGATTCCAAAGGGGGAAAACAGGAAAAACGCTCATATGCTCAAAGAAGAGAAAATAAGCTCGCAAAAAAAGCTATAAGCTAGGGCTCTTAAAGCCAAAAACTGTGAATGATACTTAGTCCATTTGATGTATTATGGACTTTTATGCTTAACTAATGATGTTTTGTGACAGGGGAACTTCTAAGCTCATGAAATTAAAGCTTTTAGCTTGTAGTTGTTTCTTCTACTTATTTTTGTTATGCATGTTGATAGGGGAGCTTATGCAAAATGTTTTTAGAAAATCTTTGCTCCTATCCTTGTGTGATTCACTTATGATAAATGTTGCTTGTAATGGATTGATATTTTAGACCGGAAAATGTGTTTTATTTTAAAATCGACTTCCTAAAATTGTTTTGGTTTGTAATCATCAAAAAGAGGGAGTTTGTTAGATAAATATTTTTATCAAGATTTTGATGATTTTGTTTAAATGAGTTTTTATACCAAAACAATGTTTTTGAATGTTGTCCAAATACTCCCAATTGATTTAAAATATTTTTACTAATTTTTTGGAGTATTTTTGAAGTTTATTTTTGACAAAAATCGGACAACACTTCAATATGGAGGTCGACCGGTCGAGCAAATGGTCGTCGGTATCCGAAAGTATGAAAACTAAAACAGAGAAGTCCGGGAATGAAAAATAAGGGAGGGTGACCGGTCAGCAAGCGGTCGGCCGAAGTCGGCCGACGCATAAAGCGTCGATCGCCGCCCCCGGACCGGTCGCACCCCCTCCGCCTGGTACTGGATCGCACTATTTTCTTTTAACGTTCGAAATTTCATATATAGCAACCGGGTCGCTGTTGTGTTGTTTTTGATAGCGAGAATAATACCGTTGGACATCCATATCGCAAGATTTACTTTATCATTTTTGTACAATATTTCTACATCTTGTGATCTTATTTTTGTAGACAAAAGTGAAGAAGGAGGAGCCTATGTTTGTGAAGACTCTCCTATAAATACTTAAATAGAGGATGATTTGAAGACACAAGATAAGAAGAACAACACAAGCAAACACACAACAAGAAATCCGCAAATTTCTAAGCTTTCATATTCAACATTCTTGTTGTATTTATAGCCTAAGTATTTCACTTTCACATCTTGAGGTCTAGGCTTGATTCTTGATTACACTTGCACTCAAAATTATATTATTTATTATCGAGTTATAATCTTAAATTTTTGGGTTCATCATTCAACACAAGATATCCTTGTGATTGTTCTTGTGGTAAGAACACACTTGGGTGATCTAGGTGTTAGGTGCAAGAAGATTGTGGTAATCTTCTTATTGAAGAGTTTGGTGCTCTTTGAGGTGTTGAAGAATTTGGTATTCTTCAAGGTTGAAGATTGTGGTAATCTTCACAAGGTGTAAATAGAAGATTGTGGTAATCTTGAGGAGATTGAGGTAATCTCCAAAGAGGTGTTGTAAGGTGATGTTGTATTAATTGTGGTAATTAATAAAATCTTTTTCTTTTGAAATCCACTTCGGATATACCAGGGTGGTAGTAGATTAGGCCCTAGGTGGGTTGAACTACTATAAATCACCAAGTGTTGTTTAATTTCTCGCACCTTTATTCTTGTCTTTGATTGATCATTCGAAAAAGAGGGCTAATTGCAAAAAATCAGGATAATCTATTCACCCCTCTAAATTATCGTAGCCACTTGGACTGACACTCTCTTCATCATCGGATGTTGCAAGAAGTTCATCCCATGTTTTGACATCTGCATTAGAGCCTTCTTTTTCAGAAAAGACTTTTTCTTCTTTTGTTCTTCTTCTATCATCTTTGGACAATCGGCTATAAAGTGCCGGGTTTTCCACACATAAAGCACGAATTGTCTCTTGCATTTATTGCCTTATTTTTGTTGACAAATTTAGCAAATTTCCAAACAAAAGGCGAGTTGTTTCCTCATCATTTGGCATAATAGAAATTATTTTAATTTGAAGTCGAGTTCTCTTTCTCGATTCATCACCACTCAATTTAACACATAGATTCATATCATTTTTGCGCAAGGCATTTGCGCACCGATTTGCATAATGCCAGAAACCGATACAAGCTCTACACTTAACCTTCTCAAAAAGTATTAAATTTATTTCCGGATCTATCTTGATTCCTATCGAAATGCTTCTTTCGGGATACTTTAGAGTATCGGTTTTGAAAGTTTTTTTTTATTTGGATGGAAACTCATTTTTACTTTTGTTTTTTCATGATCTTACTAATTTTCTAAGCAAAGAAAATGATGGACTCCTCACTTAATTGATTCCTCAATCTTCTTGATTAATTGAGTTAGATCATCGATATCATTAGGTAATACATGTAAGGCAATGTTTTTACCCTTGGATCTTCTCCCGTTAGTAAAGTTGAGTTCCCATATACGAAGAATCCGAGCAAGTTCATCAAGAAAAAGCGTGTAATATTTTGTAATTCTCCTATGGCGGCCTATCTTCATGTCAAATCTTTCGTGCAAGGATCACATCATTTTATTTACCAATTTGGCATTCTAAATTAGTTCTCCTAAAGATCGGGATTCATTAACAATTTCACACAATTCTTGTTGCATGAAGTGATGTCTTCATCCTCTTCCGTCTTCAAATTTTCAAATCTTACCATCTGTTGTCTTAACTTAGTATAGCGAACACTTGCGGATCTTTCACAATTCTTTTGTAGTGTGTCCCATGGTTCTTTTGCTTTAGAATAGTTAGAGATAATTTTGAACATATTCATGTCCAAAACTCCAAAAATAACATTGAAGCTTTAGAATCGAGGTTCCCCAATTGCACTTCTTCATTAGTCCGGTGATTTCTCCTTTAGGTATGAAGTCACCATCAATATCAACAATCTTTGGAGGAGTCCATCCATTAAAGCGCACACCAAGCCGTCTCATCAATGGATTTGATGAATGCATGCATCTTCACTTTCCAAATGAATAGTTCATACCATCAAGTATAGAAGGACGAAACAAGAGCTCCTTGAACATCTCATTGCTTGCTCGAAGATAAGATCACCACTTAGTATAATCCAGTGTTGGCTCTAGCGCCAATTGAAAGTTTTAAAGGTCCCATATATTCAAGGATAAAATGCACAGAGTAAAGTATTGCTATAAGTGTTAGTAACACTTATACCAACTTGCAGCGGATCAACAAAATAACAAAGTTAAAATTTATCGCAAGTAAAAGTATACTTGCAAACATGCCAATGGGCGAAAACTTCACTAGTTGATGAATCTTTTATGGAACAAATCATGAATGACTCAACTAGTACAAAATACTATTAAAAATCCTATCTACGAGTAGAAGTATGAAGTGTAAAATAACTCGTCCAAAACCAATATGAAGATAGACTCTTGGTCAATATCAAAACAAAAGATGGACAAGAACTAGAACAATGACTCCTAATCTTCTAAGGTGTTATATCGGTATAATGCAAGTAGCACTTGGACATTAACCTGTTCGAATTGTGTAGAACATCGATCTTTGTTTCTTCTCTCTCAAACTTGAATTCTCTGAATCTCTCGTGTATTCCTCTACGAAATATTATAATTCTCTGTATCAAATTATGAAGGTGTTAGATCAATGCTTTTATTTTGATTTTGATGAATGTGGTTCAATTCACTTAGAGCCTAATTCACTACCACCCGGTATGTCAAATGATTTTGAAAAGAAATTTTTTATTAATAGATACCAAACTATTACAATCATTACCTTGAATAGTGCCACACTCTTCTTAGAACAACACCTATGAAGAGCACCAAACTCTTCTTACAACAATGAAGGGCACCAAACTCTCCAACACTTAGTGAATCAACCAAATATGTTCTCACGAAAAGAACACTTAATAAATATGTCTTGTTTTGGATGATTTTACAAATACAATTAAGATTACACTTTGAAAGAAATATTACAACTCAAAAGTGCAAGTGTAATCAAGAAGGAAAGCCTAATAATCGAGATGTGAAAGTGATAGACTTAGGCTATTACAACAAGAATGTTGAAAGTGAAGAGTAAGAAATTTTGCTAATTTTTCTTGTTGTATTGTAGAGTATTGTGTTGTATTTGATCCTTCAATCCTTCAAGTATTTATAGGAGAGCTCAAAGATGTAATCTCCAACATAGGCTCCTCCTAATTTCAATTTGTCTGCAAAAGAAAGATCAAAACAACTCCAAAATAGTAAATAAATGAAAAGCCACAATTTCATAAGAAGTGTCTGCTGCAACGGATAGTTTCTGTTGTCAAAGGGGTATAACAACCAATCGCTATGTTGAGAATTCGAATTTTAAACCGGTTGAAAAGTGTTTTTGACACTGAGAATGGCATACTTATACCAAAACAATATTTCCAAGTGTTGTCCAAATACTTCAAAATATTTTAATTTTTTACTAATTTATTGAAGTACTTCTTGAACTTTGTTTTTGACAAAAATCGGACAACTACCGGATGCTCCAAAGCAATTACAAGCGACACCTTCAAAATTAACGGGATCTCTAACGATGTTATCCGCCTACAACTATTCCTATTTTCCACAAAAGGATGAGCAAAGTGATGGTTAAATACTTTACCAAGAGAACTATTACAACATGGAGTATGTGAGAGCCGAAAAGTTCCTCATAAATTATTTTTCACCGGCAAAAGCTTTCGATTGAGATATGAAATCTCTTTCTTTGCTCAAGCCAATGATGAGACACTATATGACACTTGGGAGAGATTCAAGAAGCATACGAAAGTGCCCCCATTATGGCCTAACCATTTGTATGTAAGTCCAAATCTTTTATAATGAGTTATTTTTCTCAACAAGGCAGATGATCGATGCAAGAACTGGAGGGACATTAAACAATAGAACACCAGAAGTAGCTTATGAATTGATTGAGAGTATGGCTATGTACAGATACCAATGGCAATCCATATAGGGTAAAACAAACAAATCAGTTGGAGTCTATAATGTAGATATTGTGGTCACACTAGCAGCTCAAGTCAAGGCCTTGAGTAAGAAGATTGATGATTTGGCAACCTCTAAACCACAAGCATAAGTTTTATCTTGCGAAATATACGGAAGATCTCATACTGTCAAGAGTGTCCTCGCACGACACCATAAGTTGAACTTGTCGATTATGTGGGAACCAAGCCGAGAAGTCCTCCAAATACTCATTTCAAAGAACATATACAATCCTGGGTGGCGACAACATCCAAATTTTAGTTGGAGTAATCAAGGCCCGACCACGGACTAATCTCCATCTTAATCCACACACGCCTCTCAAATTCCAACCACCCCAAGCGGCTTTAACTAGGAAGAAATCATGGCAAATTTTGTGCAATCAACAGACACCCAATTCCAAGCGGTTGAGCCATCATTGAGAAACCAAGAGGCATCTATCCATAACTTGGAGAATCGTATAGGGCAAATCCCAAAGCTTATCTCGGAGTGACCACACGGGATTTGGTCAAGTAACACGTAACTAAATCCGTGAGAATATGTGAAGAAAGCCACCCTTAGTTTTCCACATGAGCACAAGAAGGCCAACTCTTCCATGCAAAAATACGTAGAGGATAACAAACCTAAGGGAGAGCCCGGGAAGAAGATGTTGAATAATACAAGCCCAAAATCCCTTACCCAAGCCGACTCGAATTAGAAAGAAAGGAGGACCAATTAGGTAAGTACGTTAAGTTATTCAAACAATTTCATACTAATATTCTATTTGCTCAAACTCTTTCGAGAGATGCCAAGGTATGCAAGGGGTCTAAAGGACCTCATTTCCAATTCAAAAGAGCTTGAGGAACACTACAAGAAAACAATCAAATTCCCAAAAAAAATAATTCCAATGAAATGGAAAAACTGTTGGAATTTTTAAAATTCCAAAGAAATTCCAATACTACATTATACCATTGAAAAATTCCAATAAAAATTTCATTGATAAACAAAACCGTTGGTATAAATCATTTGGAATTACCGTTGGAATTTAAACTTTCAACGGAAATTCCAACACCACAACAAGTCATTGGAAAATTCCAATAGTCGTCCAATGATAATAAAATCATTGAAATAAACAATTGAAAATACTATTGGAATTTTAAAAATTCCAATAGAAACTCCATCGCTAAAACATACCATTGGAAAATTCCAACAAAAATCCTAACGGTAAACAAATGTTGGAATTAATCATTGGAATTCCGTTGGAGTTTTAAAATTCCAACAAAAATTCCAATGGTACAACAGGTTGTTGTGAAGCCCCGATTATTCCGAGCATGTAATTGATCCTTTTGTCGTCTATGTATTTGATCGACTATTTTACCGCGTCACTTTGACGGGTAAATATTAATGATATATATATTTTGCAATTTATTTCATTTTAATTATTACTTGTGATCATGATCATTTACTAATTCTATTTCGCATTTATGATCACTTGATTGATCATTATTACTATTTTTGTATTTATTAGTCACCTTAGAATTTTAAGAGACTATTTATTTTAGAGACTTTTACCTTATAGAAGTAAGAATTTGATTTAGAATAAGTGATCATGAGACTTATAAGTGATCAAGGAAATCACTAATTAATTTGGAGATTGATATTATTCATCTATTATCATCAAATTTGGGACACAAAAAAATATGTGGAATTACCACAATGCCCCTAGGTGGACGACAATGAGGATAATTTTGGTGTAGAAATATCTCCCAACTCTTGTACACTTACACCTTATATTAGTCATCTTGTGTATAATTACACCATTAATTCAAACATTATACACATTTTCTTATACCTCAATTCTTTATTATATTTTTCCCAACATCTTCCCACTTACCCAACATTCTTCTCAATATTCCCGAACACCATTGAAACTCATACCTTTGACCACCCTATTGTTCCCCATGCAACAACATAACACAAGGCTTGCAAAATTTTCTCTCTCCCTCTCTCCTATCACACGGCCAAGAGGCCAAAATTGCAAGCCTCCATTTTAATTTTCATTCAACACATACAACTCTTACAAAATTCTCCTACCTCTCTCTAAAAAGCCTCCTACTTCTCTCTACTCTTCCTTCTTACCTTCTTCTTCAACACTTAGAAAATTTTCAAGACTTTCCTCCTTAATAGTCAAAAATTCGAACACCCCCTCTTTACACAAGGTAAGAAATTTAATCTTCTATCCATTTTTGATATCATCTAGTTCATCTCTTTCACCTCCTTAACTTAAGTTTGAATTTTGATTTGAGGTATACTTAGAAGACTTTGAAGATATTAAGAGCTTGACATCATCTTGAAGAGGACTTCAAGACTTGAAGAATAATTGTTAGAGAAATTGGACTACAAGGTAAGATTTGGACACTAGAGCCCTTCTCTCTTCTTCTTCCTATTTTCTTCAAATTTTAACACCCCTTTTTCATTTTTGAGAAATAGGGGCTGACCTTAGGTGATTTTGAAGGTGAACCAAAAATTCAAAACTTGAAGCTTCAACTAGTTTCAAATCACTTACAACACAAGGTAAAGTGTAGAATTTCCAATTTTCTTATCTTCTTCTTTTTCTTCTTAATTTTTCACTCATTTTCCTAACTCTAAATTTTGATATTTCTTGACTTAGGGGCTGACCTAAGTGACCTCATACCAAGTTGTGAAATTTATCCTTTTTATTTCACAACTCTCCAAATTTAAGGTGGGTGGAAAAATGCTTTCAACTTCTAGGGATTTTTGTTAAATGCATGTAGTGTTTTGATCATGAGCACTTGAGATATGTATATTTTATGTATTGCATGTTAATTTTATGTATCAAGTTATGAAATTTCTCAAATGTTGCTCAAAAATGCTATTTATTGAAATTTAGGTGCATGCATGTACAATTTAATGTTCTATTTGGTGAATTCTTGTATGAAATGAACATTCATGTGTATGATCCTTGAAATCCATGTTTTGTACGACTTATAACCTGAACAAGTCGAGCATAATTGAGTAAATTTTAATTTTTGGACTTAAAATGCAAAAATGGTGGACTTAATTGCAAGAAAATAAAATTTAAGGGACCCCTCTGCAATTTTCAAATTTTGAGACTATACTCAGGTTCAAAAATTACTTTTGGGCATTTTAATAAAGTTTTAAGAGTTTTAAGATAAATAAAATCAACCTTTAAAAGCCCAAGAACTAGATTGTAAAATTTTAGAAGTTTAAGGGCTACTTTGCAAATTCGAAATTGTACCAGACCTTAATCTTAAATTTTGAAATTTTAACTCTTAAGGGACTGGAAATGACATATTTTATATGTATTCCAAAAATCCAAGTGTTTAGAGCTTGGAAAGTAATTTTACTAAAATTGAGGGACTAAATTGTAAAAGATTCAACTTGAGGACCCAAATGAAATTTCCCAGACTTATACAGCCCATGTACCTAGAATTACTAATTTAACTATAACTTAATTATATTTTAGACCCAAGGTTCAAATTTCATAACAATTGGACCCTAAAAGCCTTAAAGGCAATTATTTCAAAATGGGACAAAAATGAGATTTTCAAAAGTTAAGGGACCTATAATTATTTCTTTTTAAAACTGTTTTTGTCCCTATATCCTACTAACCTTAGTGACATTGTTCCACTGGAATCACATTAAAGCCCTTCCGGTTTGTGAGTTCCAATTATTTTAAACTAAGGGCCGAAATGATAATTTTTACAAATTTGGGGCCAATGTAATAATTTTATAAAAACTCGACCTCAAAACTGTAAAAAATCTCTGAACAATTTAGAGAATTTAGGAATTGACCTCATAATTTTTCAAGGTCGGGATATTTATTTATTCAATTTTTAACCCCAAAAGCATTGGTTTTTACAAAACGGGGCTAATTGTAAATTTTATTTTATCAAGGACCTAACTCAAATTATTTTCCTTTTACTAAAACAGCCCTGTACCCTCTAACTTTAATTATTAATTAAAATATTTTATTTTCTCAAAAACCCCATGACTTATCGATCGTCTTGACCGATTAATACCCAATCGCAGGCGACTTCCTCGTCTTGCGATTTTGAATCTATAACGGGACTTATGTTCCACCTAATCTTTCAAGATATCGAAGATTGCTTATCCTCTCGATAATCATCTTCATCCCAATAACTCCACCAACGCCATAATTGCCACTCGCGATTTTCGAAAATTTTCTGAATCGCTTCCCGATTCAATAATACTCGGCCGCTTGTTTGACTAGGAACGTCAACTTGGTGTGTTGAGCTCACGGTCGGAATGGATACGTCGGGGGATGGAACCGGCGCTCGGCTGCTTTTCCACTCTTTCAGCCCCATCGTCCTAATCCCGCAACTAAGGGACGGAGTTTGTCGAGGGAAGCGGGTCGTAGTACTTGAGGTGTAATCATGATTATGACAAATCCGAGCCTTGCTAGCTACACCTGTGGATTTTGTCTTTGCCTATGGAGCGATAAGGTGACAGGTCTTGGACCATCTTGCTCGGGAGTTACAAGAAAGATTGAAGGAAATGTCGGATCCACACGATTAGAGTTAATCGGACCCGTTTGGTTGGTTCTACAAATCCGCACGCAACCACTACATGTATTGCATTGGTTGACGCTACAAATCCATACGCAACCATTAATTGTCTTGCATAGGATTGGTGTTACATTTCGCACGCAATCCTACTGTCTTTGAATCACATAGTGTTTGTGTGACCACGAATGTTTTCTTAAAGCGTATAAGTATATTACTTAAATATTTTATCACGGCGCTTGTGGTGTGTGTGAATTCATGCATCATATCTCACGCGCGTTTTCATACAACCGATTCTCGCATTAACTATATATCGCCACACTTGCACACGATCACCCCATCCACCGAGATTTATGTCTCATCCCCTCCTGTTTTCTAACCTTTAGATGAGGACTTTGTTGAAGATGTTGAACCTACCACGGACTGAGCTCCTGTGCTCCGCTTGTTGGACTTACTACCGTTGTTGTTGTTGTTGTTCTTTGGACTTATTTCTTGTATTTCTGTTGGACTCTTTTATTCTCTTTTCATTTCGATGTCTCAGAATCGAAGGGCGTAGGACCCTTTGACTATTAAGTTGTTATCTTTAGTTGATTTCGGGGGATGTAATTTGGATGTTTGTTGGTGTAAGTTGTAACTCGTACTTGTTCTTTATTTCTGCTGCTATTTGACTCTGTTTCATTGGGTTTTTCGTTGATATTCGTCTAGATTGTTTGGTTTATTTGTATTTAAGTTGTGGATCATCGTCGCGTCCCCGTCCCCTGGGGGGCGTGATGATTAGAGTGGTATCGAGCTCGGCTAGTAAGATAGAAACTTACACCAAGCGACCCGGGATAGGACCCTCGATCGTGTTTTGGGTAGTACCGCGACTAGGGATGTCAGGCGGGGCGGGGCCGGGAGCCATCCCCATCCCCGTCCCGCGACCATGGGAATCCCCGTCCCGTCCCCGTGAGACAAACGGGGAAAAAATCCCCATCTCCCGTCCATGGGATCCCCCCTTGATTTCAATTTATTTTTTTGCAAAAAAAAATTTTTTAAAAAAAAGTAACTATTTTTAAATATTTAAAATATATAAATTATATAAAATAACTAATAAAACAATAATTAATAAAATAAATTAAAAATTTTGTCATTTTATTATATTTAATATGTATATATTTATAATATATTATATATATTTAAAATATTATATTATATATTAATATTCGGTTCCTCGGGAACAGGCGAGATCCCCGGGCGGGAGTATGATCCCCGTCCCCGCCCCGTCCCCGCCAACGGGAAAAAAATTCCCCATCCCCGTCCCCACGGGGGGAAATTTCGGGGAATCCCCGCCCCGTTCGGGGCGGATCCCCGCGGGGAACGGGGATTCCCGCCCACCGCCATCTCTAACCGCGACTTGACTAATTAGTGTGAAATCGATTTCAATTTGGCGTAGAACCATATTATTGAGATTGAAACTAAGTTAGAACGCATTTTTGGAGGTTCCATAGTCATACTTGTCTTGACTTAGTTGACTCTTCGATCGACTTTCTTTGTTCATTCTTACCTTATTCCCTCCTTATCTTTTCTTTACCTTTGGTGATCCGCCTTAGTTTTGTTTGATCAGGATGGAGCCGGTGCCACCTACTTGGTGGGATTTTTTTCAGGCCCGTGCCGAGCGGGAGTACTTCCGGGCACTTACGACTCACTGGCACCGGGAGAGTATTCGAGCTACCTCGAGTTTGTCGAGGAGCGCCATCGCATGGAGGGACTTGACACATACACAAGGGCAAGGAGCCAAGCGAAAAGAACGAGTTGACCATCATCATTAAGGACCACGACAACACTATATGGGCGCGGAAGGATCGGATCTGATTATCCGGGAGCGCGCTGGATAATGTGCGAGAGAAAATGAAGAGAGCAAGTGACGTAGCGAGAAATGGGAGATGGGCGCCCACATGTCTCGAGCCACCATTGAGCGCTTAGAGAGACCTCATCAAGCAGATGACCGTGATAGAGGACCTTACACAGCCCTAGCCCGGCCGAGACGCTTTGCTTTGGCGCCTAATGCACAGCCATTGCCACCACGAGGTGGAGCGTGCACCAAGCTAAGGAGGACCCCGAGGAGGACCCGAGGAGGATCGATCGAGGTCGGAGAGAGGCGAGGCACTTGAGGCGCTCCGCTTGATAATGCGCAGGATTCGGCGGTGGTTGTATTTCGTCGATTGGCACGAGGAGAGGCGCCACCTCGGCCCGACCACTGACAGTCCCGATTATGGATGTAGCTACTATTGACGATGATGGTGACCTCACCAAGTAGTTAGCTTGATTGTCGATTGTGCTCTCGTTGTTGTAGACACTTATTCCACCATGTTGTACCTTGCTTTCTGTTGTATTAGATTGATTGTATTTTGATTCGGATGTATCTTTGACTCGTATTACTATTGTTGTACTTCATGGGTGTATTCAAGTTTTATATTAATGGATATGCCTTTTCTATTTATTTAGTTTCTTGTGTTTTGTTGTTACTTTCCCTACGATATAACTTACTTAACGCAAATAATTATTGTATTCATGTACTCGTGGATTGCAACTAACACTTCAAGATCTGAGAATGGTGAACATCGTAGACGTGGGAGACCTCGCCGAGTTCCCAAGGGAATGACGATGTACCCGGGGACCGGGTACCCTCCCTGAATTACCATCGCCTCCTCCCTGCTGCCGCAGAGACAACTTGACCGCACGGGCTCTACAACAAAAATCTTGGTTTTCATGAGGCAATAAGCGAGCCTCAACACCGTGCTCCCGAACCCGCCAGAGAGGCTTAACGATCGCACATTGGAGCGTTTTCTACGGTTTGACCCATCGGCTTTCCTAGGAGAGCCAGGCGACTTAAAAAGCGAGAAGAATGGATAGAAAAGTGGAAAATATCTTCAATGCTCTCCAATATTCGGATGAGCGAGAAAGTCACACTCGCCGTATTTTGTCGAGAATCAATTTCGCTAGAGCCCAGTGGAGGGCGAGTTGAGAGAAGGTGGGAACAGGACCGAGTAGCGAACATGGAGAAATATCTTGGCCGAGTTCAATGGATGTACATTCCACAAAGGTTGTGAAAGAAGCGCGTCGGGATGAATTCCATAGGTTGAGGTGGGGAACATGTCTCGTAGCTCAAGATGAGTCGATTCCATCGATTGTCCAAGTATGCTCTGGGGACAATCGATCAGTAAGAGGACAAACTTTACAAGTTCACACGAGGACTGCTGGAACTTCAAAAACAACTTTTGATTGTTGAAATGACAACCTACTCGGTAGTGGTAAAGGCAACTCTCCGCATCAGTCGGGATGAACCGTATTGAATGATTGAAGAGAGTAGGCCATCAAACAGTCTCAAGAGGACAGCTGTGGGACAACCATCTAAACAACTGCTAAGTTTCAAAAGGGACCAATTAATAAGACAGATAAAGGGAAGGGACCAGTACAAGGAAAGTCGGGTCAAGTGTGTGCACATTGCGTAAATCGGGACATCGCCAATGATCGTTGGCGTAAGCGGGGAAAGTGTTTACGTTGTGGTAGTAATCAGACCACCGGTGAAAGATTGCCCAAAATACAAAGACTAAACAAAACAGTGCAGCCGTAGAAGCCGGGCAATGGCCAGGGTAATCGGGCAAGGATGCCCGCTCGAGCATTTGCACTCGCTGGACATGAGGCTCCGGAGGCAACAGACGTGGTGGAAGGTATGCTTCTAGTATCTAACCACTACGCTAAAATACTATTTGACCCTGGATCAACACATTCATTTGTCGCACCGCATTTTGTACACAAACTGCATGCATGCATGGAACATATGCCCATATGTCTAGAAGTGTCAACTCCTATGGGCGCGAGCGATAACCGATATTATCTATAACGCATGCAAAGTTAGGATTGATGAGATAAATTTTCTGCCGATTTGATCTTATTACCTATATCGAATACGACGTGATATTGGGAATGAATCGTTGTTGTCGCACACCATGCACAAATGGACCGCCATAACAAGTCCATTAAGCTATGTGAACCCGAAAAACCCGAAGTGGAAATTTCGGGAAGGGCACGAGTTAAGATTGTCCCAATCATTTCAGCAATGAAAGCGAGGAAGGCGATCACTAGAGGGCACAAGGGTACTGGCATTTGTAATTAACAAACCCAAGGTTGAGACACAAATTAACCAAGTACCTATAGTATCGAATACACGGATATATTTCCACAAGAACTCACCCTTTGTCCCCTCAGATAGGGAAGTCGAGTTCACCATCGAGGTATTATCGAGAACCGCCCCAATTGCTAGAACACCGTATAGAATGGCTCCTCTTGAGTTGCAAGAGTTGAAGACTCAATTACAGAAGGTGATAGATGTGGGATTTATCCGACCGAGTGCGTCTCGTGGGGAGCACCGATCTTGTTTGTCAAAAAGAAGGATGGCACATTAAGGTCATTTTGTGTATAGATTATCGTGGTCTTTAATAGCGTGACCATGAAGAACAAATATCCCCTCCCGAGGATAGATGAACTGTTTGATCAACTTCAAGGAGCGACGGTGTACTCAAGTTTGATTTACTGACAAGGATATTACCAATCGAAGATCCGCGAAGAAGATATTACCAAAAGCGCATTTCAAACCGATATGGACACTACGAGTTTGTAGTGATGCCTTTCGGTCTAACGAATGCACCGGGCAAAGCATTTATGGATCCGATGCATCGAGTATTTCAACCTTATTTGGATCAATTCATAGTGATATTCATTGATGACATACTCGTATACTCTAAGTCTAGAGAAGAGCATGAACGTCATTTGAAAATCGTTTTGGAGACACTATGAATGCATAAGTCGTATGCCCAAATTCGGCAAGTGCGACGGTCGGCTTAGTGAAGTCGCGTTCTTGGGACACATAGTATCCGACACCGGGATCGCCGTAGATCCTTCAAAGGTACAAACAGGTGGTTGAATGGAAACAACCTTGAGTCTCAGAACATAGATCAAGAGTTTCCTAGGACTAGCTAGATATTATCGAAGATTTATCCAGGACTTTTCCAAGATAGCCGGACCGCTCACTCGACTAACCAGGAGAAGCAAGTCAAGTTTGAGTGGAATGACAAGTGCGAAGCTAGTTTCAAGAGCTGGAGAAACGACTTACTACGACTCAGTCTTAGCTCTTCCAAAAGGAACAGAAAGCTTTGTCGTCTCGGTGATTCATCAAAGGAAGGACTAGGAGCGTGCTCATGCGGGAAGGAAAGGTCATCGCTTATGCATCACGAAAGCTCTAGCCGTATGAAGCCAATTATCCAACGCAGACTTGGAATTGGCGGCGATAATGTTCGCATTAAAGAAATGGGGACACTATCTCTACGGAGCAACATTCACGGTTTTCACGGATCATAAGAGCTTGAAGTATCTATTCTCCCAAAACTCAACTGAGGCAATGGCGATGGATGGAGTTGATTGAAGACTATCACTTTGATATTCAATACCATCCCGGGGAAAGCTAATGTAGTAGCTAACGCTTTGAGCGAGTAAAGGCGAGCTTCGCCGGACTTATGATTCGAGAGTGGGAATCATTAGAAGAGCTGAGCAATTGGAATCTGACGAGAACCAATACTCAGATTTTGTGTGCTAACATTTTAATTAAACTCGATCTGCTGAATGAGATCAAGGAAGCATAGGGGACAGATGTGCATCTTCAAAAACTGAAGCAGAAGATACTTAAAGGAGAGAGTTCAGAATTCTCGGTGCATGAAGTTGGGGTTATCGATTTTGAATTGAGTTTGTGTACCGAGTGAAGAGCGATTAGGAATAAAATCTAGCAGAGGCACACAGATTCGAAATACATTATACATCCTGGAGGAAATAAGATGTATAAGGATTTGAAACGGAGTTATTGGTGGGTAAACATGAAGAACCAGGTAGCGGAGTTCGTTGCGAGATGTTTTACTTGTCAACGAGTAAAAGCAGAACACCAACGACCATCTGGTTTACTACAACCGTTGAGAATTCCAGTGGAAATGGGAACACATAACGATTGACTTCATGACGGATCTACGAAGGACCGGAGGAGGCCATGATGCTATTAGGGTAGTTGTAGACCGACTCACGAAATCTGCACACTTCTTACCCATCAAGAAAACTGATAGCTTGCAGAAACTTGCGCAGATTTATATCTGAGAGATCATTCGACTGCATGGAGTACCTATTGACATAGTATCGAGATAGAGACCCGAGGTTTGTCTCCGATTTCGGAAGTGCTTGCACGAGGGTGGGTACCTCACTAAGTTTTAGCACAACAAAGACATCCACAAACCGATGGACGATCGAGCGAACGATTGAAACCCTGGAAGATATGTTGCGAACTCCGCACATTGGATTTCCAAGGAAGTTGGTATTCGCACATACCACTAGCCGGGTTCGCCTACAATAATAGCTATCGGGCCACGATTGGGATGGCACCCTATGAGACATTATATGGGCGAAAATGTTGATCCCCACTACTTTGGGAGATTGATCACCAATCTCCGAAAGAGAAACGAAAGTTTCCTCGATTCCAAAGGTCGACTTAGTTCGGAGGCCATGGATAAGGTCAAGTTGATCAAGGAGCGGATTCACACAACTCGTAGCGCCAAAAGAGTTACGCGGACAAGAGAAGAAAGGATTTGGAATTTGAAGTCGGAGATGAAGTATTTCTCGGACTCTCACCTTTGAAAGGATTGATCAATTTGAAGAAAGGAGGCAAGTTGAGTCCGAGATATGTTGGACCTTACAAGATTTTACGTAAGATTGGAAAGTTAGCCTACCGACTCGAGTTACCAAAGACCATATGCGGGGAATGCATGATGTATTCCACGATCGAGATTGAAGAAGTATCAACAGATTCGAACATATCACCACTCGAGATACTCCTCCTCTAATGGAAAATTTATCCTACACCGAGAGGCCGATCCAGGATCATTGATCGTGAGATACATCGATTGCGTAAGAGGGAGATTCCGATGGTTAAAGTGGTGAGGCGAGAACCACAACCGAGACGAAGACGCAACATGGGAGATGGAAGAAGACATGAGGGATCAATATCCGAGAACTATTTCAAGAGAATTTGGGGACCAAATTCTTTTAAGGAGGAGGATGTGAAGCCCCGATTTTTTCCGAGCATGTAATTGATCTTTTGTCGTCTATGTATTTGATCGACTATTTTACCGCGTCACTTTGGCGGGTAAATATTAATAATATATATATTTTGCAATTCATTTCATTTTAATTATTACTTGTGATCATGATCATTTACTAATTCTATTTCGCATTTATGATCACTTGATTGATCATTATTACTATCTTCGTATTTATTAGTCACCTTAGAATTTTAAGAGACTATTTATTTTAGAGACTTTTACCTTATAGAAGTAAAATTTGATTTAGAATAAGTGATCATGAGACTTATAAGTGATCAAGGAAATCACTAATTAATTTGGAGTCCGATATTATTCATCTATTATCATCAAATTTGGGACAAAAAAAAATATGTGGAATTACCACAATGCCCCTAGGTGGACGGCAATGAGGATAATTTTGGTGTAGAAATATCTCCCAACTCTTGTACACTTACACCTTATATTAGTCATCTTGTGTATAATTACACCATTAATTCAAACATTATACACATTTTCTTATACCTCAATTATTTATTATATTTTTCCCAACATCTTCCCACTTACCCAACATTCTTCTCAATATTCCCCAACACCATTCAAACTCATACATTTGACCACCCTATTGTTCCCCATGCAACAACATAACACAAGGCTTGCAAAAAAATTTCTCTCCCTCTCTCCCTATCACACGGCCAAGAGGCCAAAATTGCAAGCCTCCATTTTAATTTTCATTCAACACATACAACTCTTACAAAATTCTCCTACCTCTCTCTAAAAAGCCTCCTACTTCTCTCTACTCTTCCTTCTTACCTTCTTCTTCAACACTTAGAAAATTTTCAAGACTTTCCTCCTTAATAGTCAAATATTCGAACACCCCTCTCTACACAAGGTAAGAAATTTCATCTTCAATCCATTTTTGATATCACCTAGTTCATCTCTTTCACCTCCTTAACTTAAGTTTGAATTTTGATTTGAGGTATACTTAGAAGACTTTGAAGATATTAAGAGCTTGACATCATCTTGAAGAGGACTTCAAGACTTGAAGAATAATTGTTAGAGAAATTGGACAACAAGGTAAGATTTGGACACTTTCTCTTCTCTCTTCTTCTTCTTCCTATTTTCTTCAAATTTTAACACCCCTTTTGCATTTTCGAGAAATAGGGGCTGACCTTAGGTGATTTTGAAGCTTCAACTAGTTTCAAATCACTTACTACACAAGTTAAAGTGTAGAATTTCCAATTTTCTTATCTTCTTCTTTTTCTTCTTAATTTTTCACTCATTTTCCCTAAATTTTGATATTTCTTGACTTAGGGGCTGACCTAAGTGACCTCACACCAAGTTGTAAAATTTATCCTTTTTATTTCACAACTCTCCAAATTTAAAGTGGGTGGAAAAATGCTTTCAACTTCTAGGATTTTTGTTAAATGCATGTAGTGTTTTGATCATGAGCACTTGAGATATGTATATTTTATGTATTGCATGTTAATTGTATGTATCAAGTTATGAAATTTCTCAAATGTTGCTCAAAAATGCTATTTATTGAAATTTAGGTGCATGCATGTACAATTTAATGTTCTATTTGGTGAATTCTTGTATGAAATGAACATGCATGTATGATCCTTGAAATCCATGTTTTGTATGACTTATAACTTTGTACAATTCGAGAAAATAAAACTTAAGGGACCCCTCTGTAATTTTCGAATTTTGGGGTGTACTCAGGTTCACAAATGACTTTTGGACATTTTAATAAAGTTTTAAGAGTTTTAAGATAAATAAAATCAACCTTTAAAAGCCCAATGACTAGATTGTAAAATTTTAGAAGTTTAAGGGCTACTTTGCAAATTCGAAACTGTACCAGACCTTAATCTTAAATTTTGAAATTTTAACTCTTAAGGGACTGGAAATGACATATTTTAAATGTATTCCAAAAATCCAAGTGTTTAGAGCTTGGAAAGTAATTTTACTAAAATTGAGGAACTAAATTGTAAAAGATTCAACTTGAGGACCCAAATGAACTTTCCAGGACTTATACAGCCCATGTTCCTGGAATTACTAATTTAACTATAACTTAATTATATTTTGGACCCAAGGTTCAAATTTCATAACAATTGGACCCCTAAAAGCCTTAAAGGCAATTATTTCAAAATGGGACAAAAATGAGATTTTCAAAAGTTAAGGGACCTATACTTATTTCTTTTTAAAACTGTTTTTGTCCCAATATCCTACTAACCTTAGTGACATTTTCCAACTGTAATCACATTAAAAGCCGTTACGGTTTGTGAGTTCCAATTATTTTAAACTAAGGACCGAAATGATAATTTTTACAAATTTGGGGCCAATGTGAGAATTTTATAAAAACTCGATCTCAAAACTTTAAAAACCTGAATCTCCGAACAATTTGGAGAATTTAGGAACTGACCTCATAATTTTTAAGGTCGGAATATTTATTTATTCAATTTTAACCCCAAAAATATTGGTTTTTACAAAACGGGGCTAATTGTAAATTTTCTTTTATCAAGGACCTAACTCAAATTATTTTCCTTTTACTAAAACAGCCCTGGACCCTCTGACTTTAAATATTAATTAAAATATTTTATTTTCTCAAAAATCCTTGACTTATCGGATCGTCTTGACCGATTAATACCCGATCGCAGGCGACTTCATCGTCTTGCGATTTTGAATCTATAACGGGACTTATGTTCCACCTAATCTTTCAAGATATCGAGGATTTCTTATCCTCCCGATAATCATCTTCATCCCATAATTGCCACTCGCGATTTTGAAACTTTTCCGAACAGCTTTCTGAATCAATAATACTTCATTGCTGGTTGACTACATGAACTTGTTTTTACTTTCTGCCTGGAAGTCAACTTGGTGTGTCGAGCTCACGCTTGGAATGGATACCTCGGGGATGGGCGGGGCAGCTCGGCCGCTATTCCACTCTTCGCCCCATCGCCCTAATCCCGCAACTAAGGGACGGAGTTTGTCCAAGGGAAGCGGGTCGTAGTACTTGAGGTATAATCATGATTATGACAAATCCGAGCCTTGCTAGCTCCATTTGTGGATTTTGTCTTTGCCTATGGAGCAATAAGGTGACAGTCTTGGACCATCTTGCTCGGGGAGTTACAAGGAAGAACGAAGGAATCGCCCTCGATTCACGATTCTCGGGAGTTAATCGGACCCGTTTGGTTGGCGCTACAAATCCATACGCAACCGCTTACTTGTATTGCATTGGTTGGCGCTACAAACCGTCACGCAACCATTAATTGTCTTGCATAGGATTGGCGTTACATTCCGCACGCAATCCTACTGTCTTGCGTGAATCACATAGTGTTTGTGTTACCACGAACTATTTTCTTAAATCGTATAAGTATATTACTTAAATATTTTATCACGACGCTTGTGGATGTGTGAATTCATGCATCATATCTCACGCAGCGTTTTTCATACAATTGATTCTCGCATTAACTATATATCGCCACACTTGCACACGATCACCCCATCCACGAGATTTATGTCTCATCCCCTCCTCGTTTTCTAACCTTTAGATGAGGACTTTGTTGAAGATGTTGAACCTACCACGGGGTGAGCTCTGTGCTCCGCTTGTTGGACTTACTACTGTTGTTGTTGTTGTTCTTTGGACTTATTTCTTGTATTTCTGTTGGACTCTTTTATTCTCTTTTCATTTCGGCCTCAGAATCGAAGAGCGTAGGACCCTTTGACTATTAAGTTGTTATCATTAGTTGATTTCGGGATGTAATTTGGATGTTTGTTGACTGTAAGTTGTAACTCGTACTTGTTCTTTATTTCCGCCGCTATTTGACTGTTTCATTGGGTTTTCGTTGATATTAAATCCTGGATTTGTTTGGTTTATTTGTATTTAAGTTGTGGATCTCGTCGCGCCCCCGCTCCTGGGGCGTGACAGTTGTTGCAAAATTCTATTGGAAATTCCAATACCATTGGAAAATTTCAATAATGGTTAAAAGATTTTATAGTATTATCCATATCGATAAAATATATCTTCTCTTGTGGAGTCAATCGTATTAAAACTACATAGTTAAATGTGCTTGACTTGGGACAAATTGATGATGGGTGACTCTTCGGGAAGTTAAAATATTAGATAATAAGATAAAATGATTGAATAATCCAACAAATTTATACCAATGAGATTACCATTGGACTAAATTTCAATGGTATAACTCGTTGGATTAACCATTGGAGTTTTTTCCAACGATTATATATATTCCAATGGATATACTGTTGGACTAAATTCCAATGGTATAACTCTGTTGGAATTAGTGTTGGAAAAAATATTGAGTTTTTTTCCAACGGTTTTATATTCCAATGGAGAAATAATGTTGGAAGTACCGTTAGAATATCTTTCCATTGGAATTTTGCCATTCCGACGGTAATTTAACCAACGATGCATTTTCTGTTGGAATCGATAATTCCAATGGTAATTGGCCAAATTCCAACAGATTTTTCCCATTGGAATTTCTTTGTTTTCTTGTAGTTGAATTATCACATGTGCAGTTGAATGAGGAACGTTCTGTCATCTTCCAGAATAAACCACCACAAAAAATTAAGGATCCATGAGGTTTTACTATTCCTTGTCATACTGGTGGTTTATCTATTGATATGGCATTAGCTGATTTAGGAGTCAGTATTACTTTGATTCCTTATGAAACATACAAACATATAGGATTGGTGAACCAAAATTTACTAAGATGTGTATACAATTAGTTGATAGATCTATCAAACATCCTAGATGTATCATTGAAGATGTTCTAGTTAAGATTGATAAATACACGTTCTCAAATGATTTTGTTATTCTTGACATGCATAATGATGTTGAGGTTCCCCTAATTCTTAGGCGTCTCTTTTTAGCTACTGCAAAAATCAATCATTGATGTGCATGATGAAAAATTGATTGTGAGAGTAGGAGATGAACAAATTATTTTTAAAATTCTATTTTGCTATGAAAAACACTATTGATAAGGATAATACTAGTTCTTTTATTGACGATCAATTGGCTTTGAAATAAATGATTCTTTGCATGATGTGAATTCTAAAGAGCTTTTGGAGAAATGTGTTATTCAAGGTATAGGTGAATCCACAAAGAATATTCTTTTTATGAAGCTTATTCTCTAAAAGGGGACATTAAAGATCAAATGGCATCTTTTGATGCTCTATTTGGAAGTTAGTATTACTAAAAGCTAAAGGGATTACAATAATCTTGAGGCTCCACCCAACTAATCTCGATTTTAAGGTGAAGTAGTCCAACTATATGACTTTAAAGAAGCACGATCGGGAGGCAACCCATGTTTTGTGAGAGTTTGTTTTTCATTTTATTTAAAAACTCACAGTCATTAGAGTAACTGAGAGTCAAGTTTTTGGTTGTTTTTGGGTTATTTAAAAAAATCGACCCCTTTCTTTGTCTGTTTATCTTAATTGGGAAGATTTGAGTTTGTATGGTATTCAAGTTGCGTGTTGCTTATTCTTGACTAGGTATGAAGACGTCGGTGAAGGCCCTGAACTGAATAACCCAGTAGTCGCTCTAAGTCGATTCCACCCTCGCAGTAAGGCCGCGTCTTTCTTTTTCTACCATTTTTCTTTCCTTCTATTTTCTTTTTGGTGTGTATGTGTTCTTTGTGTGTTATGTTCATATCTTTCTTTCACATTGAGGACAATGTGAACTTTTATTTAGAGGTGGATACAATTGCATGCTTGTAGGATTTTCTTTAGAATGATTATGTGCTTGCTTTTATTTTGAGTCTGTATATAGGACACAATTGCATGCTTGTAGGATTCTCTTTAGAATGATTGTGTGCTTGCGTTTATTTTAAGTCTGTTGATAGGATATATCTTTTTGTCAGGAAACAAACTGAATGGTTGTTAGTTAATAACTTGGTCCAATGACACCTGAATTAGCATTATGATTGGTATTTAAAATGCAAAGCAATTGATTTTCTTAGATAGATTGACATGGATATGGGTTGAATTTAGACCAGATTTCTAATACTGTAATACTTGATATTCTAAGGCATATACAATGATACTCAAGAGTTATGAACATTTCAAAACTCTTGATTTAGTGGTGGTTAGCTAATTGTTAAACCAATCCAATGAACTTGAAAAAAAAAACAAAAAAAAACAATACTAATACTTCTAATAATAATAATTTAGACCAATATCGAGGCTACACTCCTCTATTTGTTGTTGCTTAGTAAATAGGAGCATTCATAAGCCCCGTGTTTGTCTTTTACGTAAAACAACGACACGAATATGAGTATGGAATAACACCCTAAGAGTGTTTAAACTGAAATTCTAAATCTAAATCTAGTGGAAGCATGCCTCGAATGTCCTAAAAAAAAGAATGTATATTGCTTGGATTTCTAATTCTAATAAAGTTCAAGAAGCTAGGTTATGTGACTAGTAGACTAACCTGCAAAAATCGATTGAAATCTTGTATTTGACCGCTAAAATTTATTAAGTTAACCGCAAGTGTACAACATAGTTAATTGACAGCGGCAATCCATGTCGTATTTCTCAGGGATTGATTTAAAGCACATAAATTACTATAAATGTCATAGCTCAATATTATTGAAGAGGTTGTAACACAAAGTGGTTTATAACTACTACTTGTAGGAAAATTAAACTACCAATCAATATCAAACTCACAAGAACTAATCAATACACAAAGACAATCATAGACTATGATATCGACATGCTTCATCAATATTATTTCCAATTCACGTTTCACAATAACCAATTTTACCGTATCTATGGGTTTAATTCCTATCGTATTGTATTCTCTCTCTCAAAGCAAACAAACTGTATATTAATATCGAGTTGCTAGTATCTCTACTCAAAAATCAATATCAACTCCTAAGCATAGAGAATTAAATAAAACCACCACAAACATTGTAGGCCTCCCGACTCTACTCTCGTTTATGTTGTAAATTCATTATATAATGTTAGAACTCATCTCTCGAATTATGATCTAACTATTAAACATGCAAATTATTGGCTAAATAATCCACAAGAAATAAGCACCCAAATTTACAAATAGATCCGAGAAACGATTACTATGAAACAATCAAATCGAAAATAACATGAATTCACAGTCTCAATCACATCCTAAAATGGATAATAAATTAGCCTAACATAATTGTTCTTAAATCCATAGACATGTTCATTAACAAAGAGTTAAACATAGACAAAGTAAGAAGTGAAAAGCTCTAGACTATGATGAGGAAACCCCTTGTGTGGACGAATCAATCTTCCTAATCTCAAACTTTTGTGCCTTCGTGATTAATATAAATCTCGTGTTGTTCTTTTGGATCTCTTTCAAACCATATTTTCTTATCCCTAATGTGTTGTGTGAATATCTAGGTTTAATTCACCCTTTGAAGGTGATTTTTGAATCCCCTTTTTAGTCCTCGCGTAATAAGGAAATAAAATCTGCACAACGCCGCATTTCGCATGGGTCATGCGCACCAACATGACCTGGTCGTGTGAATTGGCCTCTAAAAATTGTCTCTGCACAGAATCGCACACAAGACCGTGCACATGCACACGGTTTGGTCGTGTATTTTGCTCCTAAAAGTGCGCTTTGTTACACACGGACACGGGTGTGCCCATGCGCACGGGTAGATGTGTGCTCCATTTTCTTATTTCCTTCATGTCTTTGTTCGTCCATTAGCTCTTGACATTTTGTTAGGGCCGTGCCACCACTTTTCCTCCGATTTAGCTCTATTTCCTACAAAAATATCCAGAAAACCGTAGTATCACGCCCAACAAGGGATAGTAACCTAAACACACTCAATATACATGCAAATGTGGCAATTATATAACAAAATATACTACTAAATGCATGCTTATTAACCACTTATCAAATCCCCCCAATCTTAGATCATTACTCATCCTCGAGCAAAACCAAAAAAGAATAAACACATGCAATGAGGTGGATTCAACAACACAAGAACACCACAAATATACGATCTCATAGAGTTCACTTTCTACTATGCACATGAAAAGAATTCTTAAAAAGATCTTAGTTGCAAATTAGGCATCAATCAATACTCATTTGTGTGTAACATCGCAATCATGACTATATATGTGTATCTCTCAAACTCAAAAAGTATGTAAGGACGTGTTTATACTCATATCAATTCAATGTTGAAGAACTACCATAGACTTGCAAGTTGTCTCACATCTCCACTACTCGAGTGTGTGCAGTTTATGAATCAAAAAGGACTTCCTTTGGTTGTAACAAAGCCTATCTGGTTAGGGTAGGAAAATATGGTTAAAGTGACTCAAACTTGAACAAATTGAATGATAAACACACAATAGTCGAATCACTATTAACTCCATACAAGAAGTACCAAATTATGAATTTAATCTCAATCTAAGCTTCTCAACCCACCCTTTCTTCATCAATTTTTCGTGGCCTTTTCTTTTGTCTTTTCAAGCAAAGACAATTATTTATTTTATTTTTGAATATCTTTATTTTCTTTCATTCCCATTAACCAATTATTACAAATTCCAACCACATATTCTGTCAACTTACTCAATTCTATAAGATCAAGTTTTAAGGACAAAAGATATATCGAGTTACGGCTCATAATGTGGCTATCAATGAAATATGACACATGCTCAAATTGGCTAATTAGGGAGTTATATATTTTTGGGTAAGTTTCAGGCTTGAAAGGCTAAAAAATGGCCTTAAATCATCTTGAAAAATTGCACACAACACGTGGTTTTGATAAATATACCAAAGCTTAGTTTCTAATCATGCTCAAATACCCAACATTCTAAATCACAAATAAGCAATTAAGACCCTTTCTCAAATTTCATCACATACACACGAAGTACGTTTCCTCATAAAATTAAATATTCGCAGTTAACTCACAAAAGACACAAATAGCCTCATTTATGACTCTACCAACCTCAAATAAATGTTATAAACGTGCCTACTAAATAGAAAAGAAAATTATGCAAAGTTTTATATGATTCTACATGCAAGTCTTATATGATATGCATCAATACAATATCGCGCACCTTCGACAACCCCCTTAAACTTATGATGTATTATGTCCCGAAAAACTCACAAGGTAGTTATCAATAATAAGAGAAACGCGATAAGTGCTTACATCAGTATACTATGGTGGAAACGGCGGAGGGTGGTGGCCTTGATGAATGTGTCACTAATCCAAGCGATACATCATTTCGTATATTTGTCGTTGGCGATGATCAATGTCGCCAAATCTCCTCCGATTCTCCTCTTGACACTCGCCCACCGTGGCCGCCAACTAATACGACCTCCATCAACGTGCCCACATTGGTCCGCAATCTGGTCAATCCTTTTATCCATATCATACATGGACCACCCCGTCAACGAGAACTCCGGTCTATTGGCGCCTCCTGCGACTCGTCACCCTCTTCCGCTCAATACAACATAGATGACATTAGGTGACACAAATTTTGTAGCACTTTTCACATAAGGTACATGTGTAACACATGTTTGTAACACATTTTACATTACAATATTTATGTAACACTTTTGTAGAACTTTATCAATATGTAACACTTATATGTAACACTTATATGTAACACTTTTTATGTATCACTTTTTTTGTTATTTCTTTTCGTAACGCAAATAGGTATCACTTTATTTAAGAAGCACTCTTGACAACACTATATTTTATTAATTCTAACACTTTTTGGCTATATTTTAGTAACACAAAATTGTGTAACTATCATTAAATCATGTCAATGATTTATTTAATCAATTGATGTCAAAAAATAGGTGAAGACAAAAAAAAAAAAAAGAAACCTAAAAATTATAGACATCATGTACTGTTTTTTTTTTTATACTAAATTTTTGGTTTCTTTTTATAAAGTATTTTAATTTTGCTTTTTTTTTTATTTTTATGGAGATAATCAATTTTGTCATAATATCGACGGAAAATGCGCATGTATATATTTTACTATTACTATTTATTTATATTTTAATTTTTTACTAACGGAGACAGTTTCATCGTTAACCGATGAAACCCTTTTTTTTTTTTTTTTTTTTTTAAAAAAATTACAAATGAATATTGATGGTGTCGGTGATTACTTAGAAACTTTTTCCATTGGTAAATTATTTGTTCATTATTTATTTATTATTTAAATATTTTCTTGTTAGAACTTTTTTATCTGTCGATAAATTAATTTTATATTTTTATATATTTTTTATTTTTACCGATTGAATATCGATCGGTCGATAAATTTATTTTATATATTTTTGATATTTTTAATTTTTGTGTCCTTTAATATATAACATAATATGATTTTCAAACTATATACTATATAATATAAAATTTGATATATACAATGGAGAATATAATTTAATACATATATTATATAATATACTCTTGATTATATAAAATATATTATATATACATATAATATAATTTTTATACAATTTTTTTGTATATGTGTATATATAAAACAAAACAAAAGTTGTAATAAATTACAACTTAGTTGTAATTTATATACAAAAGTTGTCACTTCCACACATAACACATTCGGGTTCAAATCTACTTGGTGACAAAAATAGTATTTCTACGAAGTGCTACAAAAAAAGTGTTACATAAAATTCACATATAACATTTGTAGAAGTATTTTTTAAAGTGTTACAAATATAAAAAGTGTTACAAAAATTGTTACATAAGATTCGAATGTAGCACTTTAGAAATATTACTTCAAAGTATTACCAATAGAGAACTTAATGTAACACTTAGAAAAAGTGTCACTAAAAGCTAATAAAAGTGATACCTTAGATTATAGGTAGCACATGCAGTGCAACACCATAAAAGTGCTACCTATTGTCTATAGTAACATTTTATGGTCGTTAGGTAATATTTTTGGGTGTTACCTAATATCATTTATGTTGTTGTGGATGTCGGGTCCTCGAAAGTCAATGCTCACCACGCATGAGCCAATTTTCATGATTACTAATCGCAGTGGCTCCGGGGTTGGGCAGTTTAAACTGGGTATTGTCCTTGTGGTGCAGCGAATAGTCATGCCCATCGAATTTTGTCATTTTCATTGAGATTAGGGCATTCAAATCAATACTTCCACCTCTTTTGGCATTCGTGTATATTGTGCAATCCACATTAAGATAATCAGCAATAGGTGTAATCAACCCCCAATAATTTATCCCTTCATCTGGTTTCTCACTCTTCCAAACTGTCTTGCTACGAATGCCCACGCATTCGGCACCGCCCCAGTGTCGGAAATCACACACCATAAAATGAAAAGCTCATTAGTACGGGCACCCCCATTGCTATCTCCACGTGCAAACACCATCTGAGCTAGCACATTTTGCACATACCGAAACACCAGATTTCTAATAAGAGAGGATTTTGAAACCTCTCCCGTATGGATACGCCGTTCGATAATTGCCTTCCAAAAGTCATGAATTTCAGAATCGTCATGCGCCTCCACCCTATGGACTGGCGTCTGATAGATTTCATTCAACTGCTCAATAATGAGCTCCATTAGTTCATTCGCCATCCGGAACCGAATACCAATCAAATTTAGTTTTCTCCCCTCCTTTACCAATTCTAAAGCGCTCAAAATTCAAATGTAATCACCGCATATGTCCTCCAATTTACAAACAAAAATCCATCCCAATCTATCCTTCCATAAAGCATACGAAAATCCTCAAGTAAACCCAATTGGTAAGACAAAAGTTATCGGGATACCTTATTGCGGCCATTTTGCGGAGATACAAGTAATCCCATCGAGTCCGATGTACCTCCTTTGGGAATTGATTGAAATATTCGGGCATACTCGAATTAGTGTCCGAATGGCTCCCTTCACCTTCTCGTGTTCCTCCTGGTTCCTGAAAGATATGTTTAGAAGAGAATTTCTCAAGAAAAATAAAAAATCTCCCCAAAATTCGAAACTCACCACAAACTTTGAGATAATAGTTGGTGGTGGAGAAATTCAAGGTATAGATGGTGAAATTCTTGGTCCAAAGTGGTGATTTGTAACCTACACGGATTACCCATTTGGATTAAAGAAGAAATTTGGAAGAATTAGGAGGCTAAGAGATGTTTTGTAGAGAGGAAAATTGTTCTTAGGGTTTGCAAGAGTGAAGTGAGGAGAAATTTGGGAAGTTTAGGTTTAAAAGAGAGAAAATCCACTGCAGGGGTCTGCGCACACAACCCGTGCGCATGCGCACAGGCAGACCGTGCGAAATGCTCCTATTCTCTATTTTTGGGTACACACCGTGTGCATGGGCACGACCGGTCGTATGATCGAGTGCTCTATTTCCAACATTCGGTGCAGGCACACGACCGTGTGACAGGCAAGAGTGGGTCGTGTGCCTCAACTATGTTCTCAGTATTTGGGATGTGTGCAGGGCACGGCCCGGTCGTGTGCTTTTGCTCCTCTTTTTTTTTGTATAATCTTGAGTTTGTCGTAACACCTCCTACATACAAACTCACAAAAAAATAAACAAAACTAAAAATCAAAGTTAGAATAAAACTTAAATAAACAAAGGCGATTAAAAATTGGGTTGCCTCCCAAAAAGTGTTAACTTTACGTCTTGCCGACGCCTTATTTTCTTGTGCTTCGATCAAGGTGATGATTGCCACATCCTTCTTCTCGCTCATGCTCATAGTAATGTTTGATTCCTTGCCCATTAACTATGAATGTGCTTCCATCTCGTACTAACATTTCAATGGCCTCGGGGGGTAGTATCTTTTTGATTATGAATGGACACGACCATCATTACTTGAGCTTACCCAGAAAAAGTTTTAGACGAGAATTGTATAACAACACTACTTGTCCCGATAAAAACTCCCTTCCTAAAATCCGCTTGTCGTGCCATCTTCTCCTGCGGTCTTTGTAAATTTGAGCTTTTTCATACGCATCTTCTTGAAATTTTCCAACTCGCTGATTTGTAGCTTTCTTTTTTCTTCAAGATTAGTCATATCAAAATTCAGCTTTTTCATCGCCCAATACGCTTTATGTTCTAATTCCACTGGAAGGTGGCATTATTTTCCAAAGACTAATTGATATGGAGACATTCTAAGGGTGTTTTGTACGCCGTGCGATAAGCCCATAAAATATCATCGAGCTTCAATGCCCAATCCTTGCGATTTGTAACCGTCTTTTCTAGTATTTGCTTGATCTCTTAATTTCACACTTCAACCTTGGCCATTAGATTGTGGGTGATATGCTTAGGCCACTCTATGCTTAACTCCATATTTCTCCATGAGATTATTAAAAAGTTTGTTGCAAAAAAAGAGACCCCCATCATTAATCGAGTGCTCTTGGAGTTCCAAAATGTGTGAAGATGTACTTTTGCAAGAACATCAACCACAAGGAGGATATACATATACCACATGAAGACGAAAATGACCCCATAAAATCTATACCCCATACGTCAAATAACTCCACTTCCACCATGTTTGTTAGTGGCATCTCATGTTGCCTCAAAATCATCCCCATCATCTAGCATCGATCACACTTAGCACAAATCTTGTCCAGTTTTTTGTTCCAAACACTTTAGTCATCTTCTTGTAAACAAGTAAACCACCCAATCCAACATGACCAATCAAAAATTGTTGTTCCTTAGTTAGTTCTCTCCTTGTTCGTGTATATTCTCAAATATTTTCATAAAAGTTGGGGAACAAAAATCAATATGTAACCAAATGCCGGCTTTTTTGACATAATATATTTTTTTATTTCTCGTTAGCAAAATGAACCAAAAAAATATGTTAAATTTATAGTAAAACAGACAACAACTTGATAATTCTATTAAATATTGACCACAAACTTTACGACTTTATTTGTCATTTTTTTTACTTTCAGATTAAAACCGCCATTTGAGTAGCGACTTTACTAAAGTTGGACACCCACAAGACCTTTTTTAAGTTTTGTATAAAAGTTGAAAGTCGGAAAGTTATAGGTCATTTACGTTTAATATTCAGTCCCTTTTCTACATTCTTCCGATAGAACAATAAGTTTGAAATGATTACATTCTTCTTTACCAATTTGATCGTTGTAGTCATCAAAATCATTCTCGTATAGGTATTTGTCTTTCATCTATTGCACATATTAATTCATAGCAGGATCACACCGTACTAATCGCGCCAAGAATGAAGTAATCATGTTTTTATATAGATTATGGTGGTCTCTCGACCGACACTGCGTTCACCAAACAATTGTGCTAACCTCCATATCGTGTGATTTGCCACAAATCAAATTTTGTTTTGTAGCTTGATCGGAGCCCCCAATTACACAACATATTTGATGTGTTATTCTTGTATCTTACTTTCCACAATACTGGTATTACACAACATATTTGAGTTATGTGCTATTCTTGTATCTCGAGTTTCCACAATATCGTGTATTTACGAACCACTCGATACTCACAAATGACTATGTGAATCGAGAAATATTTAATTGCAATGTATGCTTTTTTGTTTTTTTTATTTGAGAGGTTTTGAACATCAAAAGTCATCGCAATATTTGTTGAATATCTTCGGTTGAAAAGGTTCGTTTTTTCATCTTCTTTCTAATATGTATAGTGTATTTAGTTGTGTTGAAGGATTTAGGGTTTTGTTTTTAAAAAGAAACTTGAATATGAAACAGATAGGGTTTCTTCATATGATTAAAATCGATTTCTAACGTTAAATGGTTCGTGTTCGTGGAGTTAATGGTGAGTTTAGATTGGAATGTGTATGGACTTGGGTTTTTTACGAATATTATTTCATTTGCCCACTTATTTGCCCTGTGTTATGCCCACTTCGTTGCCCACTTTGTTGAGTCTATGATGTGTTGTGTGGAGTTTATGATCATATTCTTGGTCTATATATATGTTGTAGGTTGGAATTTGTATTAGAATTGGATTATTTTGGATCTATATTTAACTTGCCCACTTATTTGCCTGTTGTTTGCCTACCATTGTGCCCACTTATACGCCATGTGGTATGCCCACTTCTTTGTGTGTGGGCAACGAAGTGGAGTCTATGATGTGTTGTGTGGACAGATTCGCGATTGACTTGTCGGACATGCTCCAAGTAAGCGCAAGTTGGTTGAATGAATCTTCGGAGAACCTCTAACCAATTTAATTGTTTCTTCCTTTGTTCTCCATGCTTTGTCATAACTTATGTCCACATTGAATTTATCTTTTATTTCATCAATAATAGCTAGATGTGGGTATGAATGTGTGGGTTCTTTATATTTGTACATAAAGCTGTCTCACCCAATACCTTACTCCTATGCGTCGATGCTCATGGTTGTTCATTTCAATCGAACACTCATGACAATTTTTATATTTAATAACAACCCATAGATGCCCACCTCGCCGCCTAGTCACACATATTATCCATCCACAATATTTATCCACACAACTCGCGACAAATCTAACTTTGTCGACTTTTTAATAATGTGTTGTCTATTTTTCAAAGATACAAATTATTGCAAGTCTCCTACTAAATTCTTCTTTCTTCCGTACGGAAAATCGACCAACCCGCAAATCACAATCCCATTGCGATGGAGTTACAAATGCTTGTTTGATTGCTCATAGGCCCCACACCATTGTGCCTAGTTCTAACAGAATTCCTTTTGCATGAACGACTACCAGGCCTAGTGGACCCACCTTTATGCCTACCTTCATGCCCAAGTTTGTGCCCACTTTTGTGTCTCGTACTCGCCCACCATCTTTATGCCCACATTTTTGCCCACCATCTTGCCCGAACTCCCGCCCACCATCATGATGATATCCGTGATGATGTCCATGCCTACTCTCCGGCCGACTTTTGTGCCTACCCCGATTTTGGCATTTTCCCATGCCGCTACTTCACCACCACCATACCATCTTCGTCACTTGACTCATCTACATCCTCCCAAAACATAGTGTCATTCTCAAGGTCTTCCATAGTCATACCTAAATATTCTTCAAAACCAAATATTTCTTTGGCAACCCCTTTGCCTTTATCGATGTTATGCACGGGCGTGGTAGATCCTCTTGAATGATAGTTTCGTAGGTCCCAAGGGGGTGTAAGTGTAAGGTTTAGAAGGGGGTTGAATAAACCTTACCAAATTTTCGATTTAGTCCTTTTAAATCTACAGAGTTGATACTACACAGTGTGTCTTGATGGACAAATCAACTTAGTCACTCAAGAGAGTTAATCACTCAACAAACTCAATCGAATTTTGTTGATGGAGTAACTTGTTAGCTCTAAATTAACTCGATTGTGGTTTTGTTTTTTGGAAGACTTAACACCCTTAAGTTTGATAAAGTAAGAGTTTAGTGCTTGGTTTAGTACTTATAATTTATCAAGTGGATAGCAAATTTATCGCCAGATATAAGCGATTAAAATTGCAAGAATTAAAATCTTTGAAATGTAAATGACACAATGAAATTTTTATAGAGGTTCGAAGATGGGGTAATTCTTCTACTCCTCTCTTCTCCAACTCCCGGAGGAATCCACTAAGTAATGATCGGTTTACAAAGTGGTAACAGTCCGGATACAAGTCTTGATCACACGGTGACTTGATCCTTTGGGACTCGATCTGAGACGCCTTGATCACTCGGTGGCTTCTCGACGACTCGCCCTTCTTCACATGGCAAATGCTTGCTACTACTACACTCACTTGCTCAAGCTCTTTGGATTTGATCACGAAGCCCTCCAAAAGCTTAAGACTTGGCTCAACCTTGAACCTTCCTACAATCCTTCCCGGAATGTAGACCCCTTGTTTTGTATTTTCCTCTTCAACTGATTGAAGTTATCTTTCCTTCACGGTGAGTGTTGGATTGATGTTCTTCGTAATGTAGGCTTGAGGATTGAGAATATTTCAGATTTTTCTAATATGCTTGTATATCTCACATATGTGTCATCTATGTATCTCTTCTTTCTCAAACAAACTCCTCGGCCTTTTATAGTGAACTTTCAAAAATTTGCCCGTTGAAGAGATAGGCTTATTTTTGAAAGTCACTTGCGATCGTTGGCTTGTCTTGTTGCGCTTCTTGGAATTGCCATTTCCTCGTATGAATTGTTCTTTCACCTTTCGAGTTCGACACGGTGTAGTGCTTCCCATTGGTTCATTCCTTTTGCACGCTCGGGGGTCGAGCACTGAGAAAGGTGGTATGGAGATATTACTTGTTTAAGTAATTCTCTTGATTTTGCAACGGATCTTTTACGATTATCTCGACTTGATCGCATTTCCTTGCTTTCCTCAGGTGACTTAGAGTCGCCTTCCAATCATGGATGACTCTTTGTCACTTCAACTTGAGACTTGGCTTTTCTTGAGTTGACTTGATCGATGCTCCACTCACCGCATCTCACCGCTTCTTGATAGAGTTCCCGTCTACTCTTCTATGCCATACTCAAATTTGTTTCGCAATGAGTCTTCCTTCAAGTCTTGATTGTCTTTTTGCATGTTAGGGCGTAGGTGACTTAACTCGGCTTGGCACTCTATTCATTACAATGCATTTTACAACAAGAATTGGGGTGCCAACATTCTATTCTAAGTTTTACATGGCATTCATCAAAATCTAAACAATAAAATTCCTAACAATTTCCCCCTTTTTGATGATGCCAAAACTTAAACCATACAAAAATGCAAATAACAAAGATACATACTGAGATAGTGTATTCGCATAGAATGTATGCGAGAATCAATCTTTTTATTGATCATATCATTCTTGTACTTAACACAATCAGTTGTTTACAAGGTGTATCGAGTATATAATTGTCTTCAAAAAATAAAGAATTTATAGCTTTATTACGGAAGACTTACATTGTATGTATTTACATAATAAAATACACGAAGGGTTGGACAAAGAACACTTCATCTCCTTCTTTGTCTCCTTCTTTCATCTTGTTCAAAGATCTTCTTTTCTCTTCTTCTCTTCTTCTCGCCGTTTGCCTTCTTTTTCTTTTCATATGCCTTCTGGCGACTTCATCTTTTCTTATTCTTTCCTGTCTCTCCTGCCATAGCTGAGTTTGTCTCTTGTTTTCTTCTTCTATTCTTTTTGCATACTCGGCGTTAGTTTTAGCCACTTTCAAATTTACCACTTGGTCAAGCCAGCCCGAGAGATCCCTCCTTTTTTCCTCCCCGGATCTACGATTCAATATTCTTGGGCGGAGGCCAGGTCCAAGCTTCTTCCTCCACTATCGCTTCTTCCTCTACCGGGCGTATACTATCTTGGGGTCTTCTTCTTCCCGGTGAGTGACTAGCGAGTGACCAGCAGAGTGATCTTAGGAAGTCTGCCTGTCGGCCTTCTTCACATAATGTGAGACCATTTTCCCAAGATACAAGTCCCAAGCTTGAGCCATGGACATATTTGCAAAATATCCTTGATTCGAGCGTTTTGAATTCGTCAAGCGATCGTGGCTCTGTCCCGACATCCGAAATGGCATAAGTGTCTCTCTCTCTTTGGAATGCCTCCGTGTTCTTTCAAGATGTTCATAACTCGCATCCATTCTTCCTTCCACTTCCTTCATCCATCCGCTTCAATTGTTTTTCTCTTCTCTCCCGTAGATACAGAGTGTTGGAGTGGCGAGTCATAGGGAGTTTGTCGCTTATAATGTCACCGTGATGACAGGACCCTGTTGGGGGTTTGTGCAATCATCAAGGTCATATCTTTTGATCCTTCCCCTCAGTGATTTTCCTTTCTTTTGTTTCAAAATTTCTTGGTGATTTTCCCTTCTCGGTTGTTCCCTTCTCACCGCTCCTTTCTTTTTTGATTTTTGCTTTAAGGTATTCCTCTTCCCCTTTTTGGCATCATCAAAGGATAGAGGAACCCCGGGGAACATCTTTGGCAAGCATGAAGTCGAGCTGCGGATAGTCGTGTTCTGCTTCAAGTCCTGCGTTGTAAGCGACATGGAATTCGGATCGAGTAGCGTTGGACTCTGCTGAAATCGCTTCATCTCGGCCATGAGAAGGCTGAATTTTCTAGTCATGTGTTCTTCCAAACGCTCGTATATCATTTGTATTCTCGCTCACGTAGTAGCTTTATCTCTCGGCGATATGAGCTTCATGCATGTGCTCAATATGTTCTCTCAAACTTCGTTTTTGCATCGGCATTTTCGGCTCTCCACACTAGCGACTTGTTGAACAATGTCCTGAAGTATCTCACTTGTTCCACACGCATTGTTTCTTTGTTGTCGCCACCATTCCCCGATTCGGATTGTTATGCCTCTCAAGTCGGGCCGTAAGGGTGGCATCTCTGTTGTCGATCGCATATCCAAAGAGGCTCGATGCCTCTCCATCCGTTCAACCTCAAGCAAATAGTGCCTTGAACACTTCTCGTTCTTGGTGATTCTTCGTTGAAGTCGATGGCCATGCAAACATCAAAATCATAATCATCCGGAACAATGGTGTCGATGGAAGAACAGGGCTGGTTTGTGATAGCGTGCTTGTTCGTTTTCGACTCTTCGTGGAGTTCTCGTATCTCCGGTGAAAAAGGGAAAGATTCTACAAAAGATTCATCGCCGCCAACCGGGATCCGTTCGATGATGAGCGGTGCGCGTGAAGTTCTTTTGGGAATCGATCTGGCTGCAGATTTGAGGAGCACCGCTCGGTGGATCTTTGGTTGGTGGGTTTTGTTGTGAAGTAGTCGGTTTTGAGCCTCAGTTTGTCTCAACAACTTCATTGGTCGCTGATTTCTTGAGCCTCATTTGTCTTAAACCGTTGGTCTCGGTGATTTTTCCAATGCGTAGATCGGTCCTCGGCCTTATCGGATGGCGTCATCGGACGATGATGAGATTTCCATTGGTGGCTCATCATCAAAGTTAAAGGTTTGACGAGTAGTCTTGGGATCGACTTACTCGTGCTTGGAACATCCGCTTGGTGAGTCTTTTGGATTTCGCACTGGGATGACTCGGCTTCTTCTTCGCTTTCTTCGATCCCGAGAAAGGATACATCGGGATTATCCGGGAATCATGAAGTGCGCTTATCTCCTTCTCGGATGGGTCGATTATAGCAGGAGGGATGTTCTCTACTTGACTTCTTTACCCTGGGAAGTCTCAACCTCCCGTGGGCCTTCATTCATTACCTCCGGCGGTCTCTCTGCGCAGCGAGGCCTTGGTCCTCCCATTCGACGTGTGTCGTTGTCTTAGGGTCTTTTGCGGTGGCATCCATTGGAGTCTCAACCCCATGGATTGCACTTTCATCGCCAGTGTTAACTCCCGGGCGTTCCATCGTGCCTCGATCGCATGCATCGCGTCGTATTATTCCTCCGAGCGATTTGGCACCTCGGTGAGCAGTCTCAATCTATCCGAGCTTCGTTGATGGCAACTTCTTTGTTCTTCTTGTGTTTGTATTTTCTCTACTTCGCCTCCTTGATTCGTTGTGGAGTCATCTGCAGCATCCTCTCCACCTTGCTGCGGTGGAGGGAGTTTCTCCTCACCGGGCGCTGGTGAGTGACTTGGAATGGGGTCACTCGTCTCCAAGCTCCCATTTGTTTCGATTGATTGTTCGGCCGTTGGGGCGGTGGTAACACACCTTCAATCGGGTTGGCTCGATTTGGGGTCCCCATTGTCCCGGTTCATCGCCATTTCCTTATTGCCTTCTTCCGAGTGAGTGGGGAAGTGGTAGCGGAAGAACAACATTGGCGATTTCTTTGAACCACTCCCATTGGATCAATTTCGGTGTGTTCGGAGGACTCTCCTGGTCCCTCCATCAATCTTTGCTCGTGAAGGATTCTTGATTCGTGCAATGCTTTGCTGCATTTGCAACTCTTTACGTGGCGTGAAGATTCTCTTGATCCTCATCACTTTGCCCGAGAAGACATCAAGGAGAGGATGTGTGTGTTACGTGGTGCTTGGGAGATAGGCGGTCTGCTTGCCTTCTCACGTGCCTCGGCTTCCTCGCCTTGCTTTTTCTCTCCTTTTCCTTGTAAATCTGCGCAGGATATCTAAGCGATTGTCTTCATCAAGTCTTTGGGGGCACGATTTTTAGTCCAAGGAAATTTAGCAGTTCTCTTCTTCTTCTATAAACTCAGTCGTTGGAACTGTTCCTTGACTTACTCAACTTCCATTTCCTCCACTCACGAAGACGATTTTGGATGTCCGGGTAAGGTGGGGATAGGATCATTACATCACTATCTGCTCTAGTAGGTTCTTTTCTGTGTTTCAATTTGTGTGAACTACGGTGTGTCTTGAGTTGCCTCTGCTTTGATCGCCTTGAGAGACTTGGTCATTTGTTTCATCAATTACATCCGGAGACTCTACTTCTCTAGTAGTCTCAGTATATCTTCTCTAGCCGAGAAACTCACTCACATTTGGTTTCTCGATTCGGATCGCTTGATGATTCTTCTTCGTCTCTAGTTTGTACGAGGAGGAATTTCGGTTCGAGACGGTGTCCTCTCGAGTCTTGGGCCGGGCGCGGTCTTGGTGTCTTTTTTCGGGAGCGGGCCGTCGTGGCTTCTCGGTTCTCCTCTTTTTGACGATCGGAGAAGGTATTTGTGAGTCCTTCTCGACCGGCTGCTGGGCGGGGAGACACTTTTGGGCGGGTGACTCTGGCTGCGGGCGGGAGCATGTTTGGTTTTCTTTTTGCGGGGCGTGATCTTCTTAGCTTTTGCAGGGGCGGCTTTCTTCTTTCTTGGAGAGGAAACAGTGTATCTTGGGGTCGGTGATTCCTCACCGTGTCGCCTCTCTTGGCGTAAGCTCTCTTGTGCGCCAGAGAGATTTGCTCGAACATCCTCTTGTTAACATGGAATGCCTTTCCATGTCTAAGAGGACTCCTTTCACCTCCATTAGCCGGCCAATCACTAGGCCATATCCTAGGGATCCTCCAAATGTGCCATCTTCTTTGAAGGATTTGTTCCCCATGTTCGGCAGAGAGAGTCTCTTGTAGACAAACTCGGCCCGGTTTATCTTCTTTGCTTCGATGATTGCGGCCATTACAATCGGCTTTGCCTTTGTGATTGGTCAAAGCCGCCAAACTTGATGTCGATACATTTGGCAACTATGTCCAATGACTTGTGGTAATCCTCCTTGATCTCTTGTTTCTTTGTATACACTATTTTATCAAGCAAAGTCGGGCTTGGCTATTTCTTTCCAAGCTTGACCAGGTTTACATCACCGTTAATCTCTCGATGCTCCTTCCACGGTAGTGAGCAATGTTTGGCCAAATCCTTGGCGAGAGATAGTCACCGCTTTTCAGGTACGGATGACTTGATTCCTTCATCGTGAATCTCGGCATTCACGTAGAATTGTGCGACTTCCTCCACATATGTCATCGGGTATTCTATCGCCGAAAAATGTTTTAGACCGGACGTTTTAACTTTTCAGCGATTTTCTTCACTAGGGTGTCGTCGGACCCCTGTTTCATCATTCGTCGAAATCCACCGTAGAGCCGGTGTGGATTTGCTTCCCTAACTTGGTAAAGTCATAAGTTGGTGCCATTTTCAGGATTGTATCAAGGAAAAACTCGAGAAATTGATTTGAAAATAGATAGGGTTTCGAGAGAATTTTGCCTTTGCTTTTGAGAGAAAGAAATGAACAGTTTTTAGAAGTGTGAGAGAGAAAACGGACGAAAATGGTTTAAATATGGTTTATGAAAGGGCGTGCGGGTGGTTTTGAAATGTGATCGAAATCAACGGCTTAGATTTTGCCTATTTAGCATTTCATGTCTCGTATTTAATGCGGCAAAGATTTATATCCAATCATAAGCTTGGTGTGCGGCTTTATGTCCGTACACATCATCATTATCGACGTATTTCTTAAAACATTCCGCTTAGTCAAAACGACAGCGCGTTTTTGTTACTTTGCTCATAAGTTATTGACTTATCGCTTAGTGATTTAACTCTACTTCTCGATTCTCTCGGTGACTCGGCTATCGGTGACTGTAAATCTTGTCTTTCCGATCTGGTGATTCTTGAGCTAGTTTACATTTTCGACTCTTTTTCACCCTTTTTGCAATTTCCATTTCTTTTTTTTTTTTTTTTTTTTTTTTTGATTCGCCCGAGTGTCGGCTCACTCAATTAACCCCAACTCATGTTTGAGTTCTTCAAATCTTGACTCACATAATGGTTTTGTGAAGATGTCGGCTAGTTGTTTATCGGTTGAGATATATTCCAGGATGATGTCCTTCTTTTCAACATGATCTCTTATGAAGTGATATCGACATCAATGTGCTTTGTTCTTGAATGCAACACGCGGATTTTGAGTAATTGCAATTGCACTTGTGTTATCACACATGATTGGAATCTCTTTTTCCTCAATTTCATAGTCTCTCATTTCTTTGTCTCATCCATAGGACTTGGGCACAAGTGCCGCAGCCTATGTATTCTCTCATTTTGTAGAGGTGGCTATTGAGTTTTGCTTCTTGCTAAACCAGAAATCAGCTTTGTTCCTAGCATTTGACATGTGTCCGAAGTGCTCTTCCTATCAACTCGCATCCAAAGATAGTCGAATCGAATAGCCAATTAGCTTGAATCCACCTTCCTTTGGATACCATAGGCCTACTTCTTGGCTTCCTTTCAAGTATCTCAATACTCTCTTAGTCTTTGTCATATGGCTTTCTTTTGGAGCAGATTGAAATCTTGCACATACACCTACAAAGAAAGGTGATGTCCGGCTCGCTAGCAAATTTGTGAGATAGAAGCGGTGATCCAATAAGTGCTCAGTATCTTGTTTGATCTGGGCTTGCCATCCGCATCCATGTCCATTTTGGTCGATGTGTTCATTGGTATTTTCACGAAGACTTCTCTTCCATACCAAATTTTTCATTAAATCTACGGTGTATTTTGTCCGACTTATGAAGGTTCCATCCTTCACTTTTGTTTCACTTGGAGTCCAAGGAAGAATGTCGGCTCTCCCATCATGCTCATTTCAAATTTACTTTGCATGAGGTTTGAAAACTTTTCACACAACTCTTTATTTGTGGATCCAAAGATGATGTCATCAACATATATTTGAACAAGTAGAATACTCTTCTTGTCTTGAATTACGAAAAGTGTTCTATCTACTTTTCCTTTTGTGAATCCATTTTCGAGTTAGGAATTGTGACAAGGTATCATACCATGCTCGGGTGCCTGCTTCAATCCATACAGAGCTTTCTTGAGTTTGTATACCTTATCTCCAAGAGTCTTCTGTTCAAATCCTGGAGGTTGTTCAACATACACTTCTTCTTCCAACAAACCATTTAGGAATGCACTTTTTACATCCATCGATATACAATGAAATTCTTGTGAGTGCATAGGCAAGAAACATCCTTATAGCTTCCAATCTTGCTACGAGGGCAAATGTTTCATCAAAATCTATCCCTTCTTCTTGGCAATATCCTTTGGCTACTAGTCTTGCTTTGTTTCTTACTACGAGTAACCTTCCTCGTTCATCTTATTTCGAACACCCATTTGGTTCCAATAACATTTTGATGCATGGGTCTTTGCACTAATTCCCATACTTTATTTCTCTCAAATCGATTGACTCTTCTTGCATAGCTTGAATCCAATGTGAACATGGTTTCTTGTTGAGTTCGGATCTTGTTTTGACACCTTCTCTTATATCTCCAATGACAAGTTCGGTGGATGGTCTCGACCATCTTACATCGGTTGGAGTAAGTTAGCTGGATTGATCGACTTGCGGTTGTGTTGTTGTTGGGTCGACTCTCTCGTTATCACTTAGTTTTGCAAATTTTCAATTGTTTTTGAGATTGACTATCTCATCTTCTTACGAATTGATGATTCGGCTTCGGGCGTCGGCACAAAGATAGGGATTCTTTCGTGGTTGGATGATTCAACTTATCGGTGACTCTTCAATGTCTTCTCCATTTACCTTTGGCTCATTGAATACTACATGAATGGATTCTTTCGTAACCATAGTTCTTTTATTGAGTATTCACGCTTAGGCTTTGCTTTCGGTGAGTATCTAAGAAGATACCTTCATCGACTTTAGCATCAAAAGCCTTTAGATTGTCTTTGCCATTGTTGTGGATGAAGCATTTACATCCAAATATTAGAAATATGCAACATTTGGTTTTCTTCCATCCCGGATCTCATAGGGAGTCTTTGTCAATTTGTCTATTTATCATACATCTGTTTTTGGGTGTAGCAAAGTGTGTTGATTGCTTGACCCAAAATCTTTTTGGTAACCCCTTGACTAACATGGTCTTCTTTGCTTCTTTGAGGGTTCTATTCCTTCTTTCTCGCAACTCCATTCTCACTTTGTGGAGTCCTAGCTGTGATAGTTCATGACCAATACCATTCTCAATACAAATCGAGTTATTATTCCATTGACAAACTCGGTTCTCTATCCGATCTTATTTTGATAATGGTTTGACTCTTCTCGTTTTGAATCCTCTTCATCAATTTGTGGTAGTTTTTGTAGAGTTTCTTTCTTCTTGCACATGAATATTGTCCATGTATATCTTGAATAGTCATCTATTACCACCAAGGTGTATTTCTTTCCACTTATCTTTGTTTGGTTCCCCTTTGGGCCAAATAGATCCATATGAAGCGGATGTAATATTCTTGTTGAGGATGGGCATGTCTTCTCTTTGAATGACGATTTGATTTGCTTTCCCTTCCGACATGCATCACATATACTCTCCTTTCTTGTATCGAGTCCGGAAGTCCTTCTACAAGATGACTTCTTGCGACTTGTTAATTGTTTTGAAATTCGGGTGACTCGGCTTTTTTGTGCCACAAACCAACTTGATTGGTGTGCTTTTTGCTAGTAGGCAGTCATGGGTGTTGCGAGTTGACCAATCCACTACATACATATTTTTGTCTACATCCTTGCAAAGACAACTTCATTTGATTCAATATCTTTGATTTGGCATATTCCCATGTTGAATCCAACGTTGTAACCCTTGTCACGAGTTGGTGATGCTTAGCGAGTTAAAGTTGAGTCCTTCAACATATGCAACGCGTCTGTGATTTCTAATCCATTCCTCTTGATGGTTCCAATGCCTCTTATTTCACCGGGAGCTTCATTTCCTCCAAATATGACTTTTGCTCCTTTAACTTCCTTGAATTTTGTGATTTTTTTCTTGTTTCTGTCATGTGTATGCGGGAAGCCACTATCCATGTACCAGGTTCCTTGGCACTCATTGTTCTTGAACCGCAATCAAGGAAATTAAGTTTTAGGTATCCATACTTATGCGGGTCACGAGGGGTTAGAATTGTAAGATGATCCAACCAACTTATAGCCAAATGATTTGACTCTAAGGGGTTGCCATCTATCGATGCCATAATCATAATTAATTCGCAAATTGCTTGGGGATTCTAGGTTCATACATTTGTCTCTTTTGTCTCCGTATGCTGCATATGTGTTTTAGCAATTGCCTTCCTTGGGTAATTGTGGTGACTTTGAGTGTGATGCTTAGGTGCATAGGTGTCTTTGATGAAAGCTCTTATACTTTTGGAATGGCCTTTTTCGAGTTCTTGGCCTTTGCCATTTGGGCTTATATTCCATAAGTTTATCTTTGATAGTTCACATTATTCCAATCACTTGGCTTGGATATTTTCTACCATTCCCATCATATGTATTTCTTTTATGAATTTTTTGGGATTTTTGGTAGCTCTCGCTTCCTTTTTACGAGTATTTTTCGTTAGGAGTTTCTTTGAGGACTGGTGAATCTCTTCTCATTTGTCTTTCAAAGACACTCAACTCATTTTCCTTTTCCTTTATAACCAAGGCCGTTTGCTTGTTATTGTGCTTTGGAGTGAATGTGTGTGCAACATTTAGAGTTTTGGATTTTTCGGACTCTTCATGACTTGAAGATCCTTTTTCCAAAATTACTTTTGAGGTTTGACATAGACAGAGGAATTAAATCTAAGCTTTGTCTTGTCTCCACATTCTCTTTGACTCATGATAAGATCATCCGATGATTTAGATGCCTTAGTGAATGAGGCAATAACATTCTTGAGGTCATTCTCCCTCTTTTCTATAGCGGCAATTTTCGCTACTAATTTAGCATTTTCGGCCTTTAAACTTTCATTCTCATCAACTATTTGACTTAGAGTACTCGACTCTTTAGTCACTTTGAGTTTTGACTTTTGAGTAATTTGTTTTCCTCATTCAATAGTGTGTGTGAGGATTTAATGTGTTCAAAATCTTTCATCATTTTGCCTAATGAATCATAAAGATCGAGTGGGTGATGAAGTGTGTGTGTCACGATCACTATCACTAGTGTCCGAGTTTGTTGAGTTAGATTGTACCTCATCTTCTTGATCTTGTTCTTTGGCCATCAAGCGGATCAAGGCTTCTTCTTGAGTCACTTGAGTAGTCACCACTTCTTTGCTCTCGAATCATTGTCTCTCTTGACTTGGCATTTTTTTAGTGATCTCAGCGACCATCATTGCCTTTTTCTTTTCTTGTCTTCTTTCTCACGAAGATCTTCCTTTCTTCTTCATCCCCTGTCTTGTTGACTACAGGATATGGCCGATCAATGGCATAGTGACCTGGTTGTCTCTGAGTTCAACATAGATACTCAACCTTTTGATCACTCTTTCCATTCTTGGATTGTCACCCTTTGATACTCAACTTTTTGATGATCTGTTCTCTTGGTTGGCCTATCATCCCTTGATTTGGAGGAGCCGAGTGTCTTCTCGGAGGATTCACCCTTTCCTCTCTTGTAGTTCTTATTAAAGAACTTGTTAAATCTTTTAACCATCGGGCTATTTCTTCCGGGTCAATGACCTCTTTGACCTCGCTCTCTTCCCATCTTTAACAATTAGAGCAAATTTGTTTTGGGTACAAATTGTCTCTTCCTGGTCTTTTCTTCTCGGCTCAAACTCCTAGGCTTTGAGGTCCGAGAATAACTCATGGTTGGATGTCTTTGATAGGTCCATGGAATGTCTCGGTGCCATGACCTTCATTTCCCATTCATTTGGAAGACTTTTAGGATCTTCATACACATTTCTCTGTGTATATTCCTTTCCAAGTGCGATGACTCATTTGTGATTTACGTGAACCGAGCGTCTAGTTGATCCAGGTTCTCTCTCGAGATCATTTTGAAGTTCTCAAATTTCTGACTGACCACCGATAATTTGTTTTCTTTGATTTGCTCACGAGCCTTCACAAATCAATGTCGACTTGTCCTGATTTCTTTAGCCGTTTTGCATGATTTGACTTTGTTGAACATGGCTTTGTCAAGGTTTTGTAGAGGATGTCCTTGGCTACATTGTCCAGGTTATATCTTTTTTCGTCATCATTTGTCCATTCAGTTCTTGGTTTTTCAACCATGACGGTCTAGAGCAACATCTTCTTCTCCTTCACCGTGCAACTCTTAAATGCAATTTTGTGTTCACCTTTAAGATTTGCAGAGGCCCATCTTCTATCACTATCCACATCTCATCATGTAATCTTTGATAGATGAGCTCGCATACGAATTTTCCAATCATCAAATTCTTCAATAGTGAACATAGGGATGCGTGTCAAATTTGCTTCCATGATAATAACTTTTAATGATAACGAAGAGTTTTGAAAGTTTAAGTACTAAAGCGAGACTTTGAAAAGTTTGGAGATCTAGTTCAAGAACGGTGCGGAGGGTTCAATGAACCAACCGCTCCGATACCACTTGTAGGTCCCAAGGGGGTGTAAGTGTAAGGTTTAGAAGGGGGTTGAATAAACCTTACCAAATTTTCGATTTAGTCCTTTTAAATCTACTGAGTTGATACTACATTTGTGTCCTTGATGGATGATCAACTTAGTCACTCGGTAGAGTTAATCACTCAACAAACTCAACGATTTGTTGATGGAGTAACTCAGTGTTAGCTCTAAATTAACTCGATTGTGGTTTTGTTTTTTGGAAGACTTAACACCCTTAAGTTTGATAAAGTAAGAGTTTAGTGCTTGGTTTAGTACTTATAATTTATCAAGTGGATAGAAAATTTATCGTGAGATATAAGCGATTAAAATTGCAAGAATTAAAGTCTTTGAAATGTAAATGACACAATGAAATTTTTATAGAGGTTCGAAGATGGGGTAATTCTTCTACTCCTCTCTTCTCCAACTCTGGAGGAATCCACTAAGTAATGATCGGTTTACAAAGTGGTACAGTCGGATACAAGTCTTGATCACACGGTGACTTGATCCTTTGGGACTCGATGCGGAGACGCCTTGATCACTCGGTGGCTTCTCGTGCGACTCGGCTTCTTCACATGGGCCTTTTGCTACTTGCTGACTCACTTGCTCAAGCTCTTTGGATTTGATCACGAAGCCCTCCAAAAGCTTAAGACTTGGCTCAACCTTGAACCTTCCTACAATCCTTCCTGGAATGTAGACCCCTTGTTTTAGTATTTTCCTCTTCAACTGATTGAAGTTATCTTTCCTTCACAGGTGAGTGTTGGATTGATGTTCTTCGTAATGTAGGCTTGAGGATTGAGAATATTTCAGTTTTTCTAATATGCTTGTATATCTCACATATGTGTCATCTATGTATCTCTTCTTTCTCAAACAAACTTCTCGGCCTTTTATAGTGAACTTTCAAAAATTTGCCCGTTGAAGAGATAGGCTTATTTTTGAAAGTCACTTGCGATCGTTGGCTTGTCTTGTTGCGAGTTCTTGGAATTGCCATTTCCTCGTATGAATTGTTCTTTCACCTTTTCGTAGTTCGACACGGTGTAGTGCTTCCCATTGGTTCATTCCTTTTGCACGCTTCGGGGTGAGCACTCGAGAAAGGTGGTATGGAGATATTACTTGTTTAAGTAATTCTCTTGATTTCATGCAATGGATCTTTACGATTATCTCGACTTATTGCATTTCCTTGCTTTTCTCGGGTGACTTAGAGTCGACTTCCAATCATTGGATGACTCTTTGTCACTTCAACTTGAGACTTGGCTTTTCTTGAGTTGACTTGGTGATGCTCCACTCATTGCATCTCACCGCTTCTTCTTGATAGAGTTCCGTCTACTCTTCTATGCCATACTCAATTTGTTTCGCGGCGTGAGTCTTCCTTCAAGTCTTGATTGTCTTCTTGCATGTTAGGGCGTGGCGACTTAACTCGGCTTGGCGACTCTATTCATTACAATGCATTTTACAACAAGAATTGGGGTGCCAACTTTCTATTCTAAGTTTTACATGGCATTCATCAAAATCTAAACAATAAAATTCCTAACAATTTCCCCTTTCACCACCATCATCATTCCCAGAATCATTCCGTTCAAAAGTAATAGACAAATCTTCATCACTTGACATATATACATCCTCCCAAAACATATGGTGATTCTCAAAGTCTTCCATAGTCATAACAAAATATGGAAGTATATGAGATTTTCTGTTTGCAACCCTGTTGCATTTATTGGTCTTACGCACGGGACGTGGCAGATCCTCTTGAACGATAGGTTCTTTTTTAATTGGCAACAACTCCTGATTGCTACTAGCTGACTCAAAAATATCTTTTTTCTTTTTTTTCCCTTCTAATCAAACAAACCGGAATAGACAAAGGGTTTTCGCTATTCATGCGAACAAGTAATCTGACATCGTCATCATCAGTGACTGGACATGGTGGCAAGGGATCAACATGTTTTAACCAAACCAACTGGTCAACTTTATTTCACACTCATTAGGATTGATTTTAGACAAAAAATAAGCTTTCTCCAATAATTCAGAGTTTGTGAACTCTGAAGGGAAGAGAACGGTTTTGGATTGCTTCCCTATAAACCTCCATCGGAATGTACTTATGTCACAATCCCAAACTCCATCCCATAAGGAAATATATGAACCCCTACAGTAAATAAATAGATATAAAATATCAGTTTCCTTGTTCCAAACTATATTTGACATTTAACGTAACTGCCCACCCATGTGCCCACGCAAATACCCATCCAAGTGCCCACTACCGGTTCAGTTTCCTTGTCCACCCATAATATTTGATATTTAACATAACTGCTCACCCAATTGCCCACGCAAGCACCCATCCAAATGCCCACAACGAGAATATTAATCAGGATATAAGAGTTCAGTTCCCACCCCAAGTGCCCACGCAAGCGCCCACTTAATACACCTGCCCACTTAGGTGCCTACGTTTTTGCCCACCAATTACAAGTTGCGAGAAAAATTGATTCAACAAATTTCAACAACAATTACGGAATTATGATCATTCTATACACAATATCTAACTATTCAAATTATAGCCATTCCAAAAATCATGAAAAATTGGTTAATCGAACCATTTTGCGAAAATGAAAATTTTGCAATTACATGAAAGAACAATCAAAACTAACCTTTATCTATATTTTGAGGCAACAAATGAGATTTATAGTCGAACCAGGTCCTTTCGTCAATATTACGCCCCTTCGAACGTTTGTTTCGTCAATATTTTGTCTCCTTGAACGCCTCTCTACTAGGGCTCGTAATTGTGAAGATGAAGTCGTAAATCTTGCTCTTGCTCATAAATCTTGTTTCTCCTTCTCAAAAGCCTTCTTTGTGAAACTACGGTTTGTAATGGTGAAATATGAACTCCCTCTTTGTGAAACTACGGTTTGAAATATATATAAAATATCGTTTCCTTGTTCCAAACTATATTTGACATTTAGCGAATCGCCCACCCATGTGCCCACGCAAATACCCACCCAAGTGCCCACTACCGATTCGAGTTCCTTGTCCACCCACAAAATTTGATATTTAACATAATCGCCCACCCAATTGCCCACGCAAAGCACCCATCCTGTTTGATACATGTTTTTATCTTAATTTTGATGATTTTATTTTTACACCAAAACAATGTTTTTAATTGTTGTCCAAATACTCCTAAATGATTTAAAATGGTTTTAATATTTTTAGGAGTATTTCTTCAAGTTTTATTTTAGATAAAATTGGACAACACTTTTAATGATTTTATGTTTATAAGTTTTTACTTCAAAACAAGATTCCTAAATGTTGTCTAAATACTCTCGATTGGTTTAACATGTTTTTACTAAATTTTTGAGTATTTCTTGAGTTTTATTTTCGACAAAAATCGGACAACATTTTCTGTCTCGAGGTCAACCGGTCGTCGTAGAGGGCAACCCGCACTGAAGATGAATTTGGAACAAAAAATGAGACGGAAGGGAAATTGGCCAGGTCGACGGTCGACCAGGCGTCGGCCGGTGGCGTCGACCGGTCTACCCCAGATTAACCGGTACACAGGAGCAAAAATTGAAACAGAACAAATTGCTCTTTGAAAATCCATGAGGGGACGGTTGGGGTGGGCGTCGGCCGTCGAGGTGTACGTCGGCCGGTCGCCCTATGTTATTTTCTTGTGTACTTTTCAAACGTCTATTTCGTGCGGCCGGCCGCTATCTATCTTTAGACAAAGAAATTCGATCGTTTGACAATGAGACAAACTTTCCTTAAAATGTGGGATTGATTTCTAACAGCTATATTCTTGATTTTAATTGTATTTTTCTGTAGATTTTCAACCCCCAAGAGGAGCCTATGCTTGATCAATCATCTCCTATAAATAGAGGAAGTTTTGGAGCAACCAAAATAACAATTGAGATACAATACAACAAGATACACTTCAAGCAAATATTTGTTCTTCATAGTTATTATTCTTGTTGTAATTTTGCCTAGCTTATCACTTTCACATCCTTGAGGTCTAGGCTATTCTTGATTACACTTTGCACTCATATTGTAATATTCATTATTGAGTTGTAATATTGATTTTTGGTCATCATTCAACACAAGACATCCTTGTGAGTATTCTTGTGGTAAGAATACACTTGGGTGATCTAGGTGATAGGAGTTTCAAGAGTGTGGTGCTCTTGAGGTGTTGAAGAATTTGGTATTCTTCAAAATTGAAGATTGTGGTAATCTTCAAAGGTGCCGTTGAAGGAAGATTGTGGTAATCTTCAAAGGGAGATTGTGGTAATCTCCAAAGGTGGTGTTGAAGAAGAGTGTGGTGCTCTTCAAGGTTTTGTAAGTTGCGTTTGTATTAATTTTGGTAATTAATAAAATTCTTTTTCTTTTGAAATCCATCCAGGATATCTTTGGGGTGGTAGAGGATTAGGCCCTAGGTGGGTTGAACCTCTATAAATCGACGAGTGTTGTTTACATTCCGCACCTTTATTATTGTCTTGGCTTGTTTTGTTCGAAAAAGAGGGTAAAATCAAAAAGATGGAGATAATCTATTCACCCCCCCTAGATTATCGTAGCGCTTGGACTTACAAGTGGTATCGAGCCAAACTCTTTGGCAAGCTCGTTTCATATCGTGAGTGAAGAGAAACGATCGTCGCTACGAATGAAGCTCATCTATCCGCACCTCCACCACCAAACCACCACTATTTGATTCCAAAATTTTATATTTTGGAAAGAAAGAATGGAATGTTATTTACAAGGTTGCGGATTCGGCATTTGAAACACCGTCATAAATGGAGAATCCATTCCAATGAAAGACACACCACACACCTCCAAAGGTCTCAAAGAGCTAAATGATGAAGAGAAGAAAATCATCTTCTTAAATGGTAAAGCTCTCAATATTTTGTATTGTTCACTTACTAATTTGGAATATGAACATATTGTAGGAATTCGATCGGCACATGAAGTATGGCAAAAATTAGAAGCCATCTATGGAGTATATGCAAATGAAAGAAGTCAACAAAAGCATCTACTTCTCAAAGGGATACAATGTCACATCTAAGGAACAAACCTCTTACAACTTCCAACTATGAAGAAGTTGAACATTGTCTTATGGGCATCGAAGAAGAAAACGGTATGTCTTAAACCCTCTACTTCTTATGATATTGTTATTCAAAATGATTATAGTGATTTGTAAAATGATTTTGATGATCTTTAAAATGAATTCCAAAATTTACTTGTTAAATACAAAAATTTGAAAAAGGAATTCATTGTTTTGAAAAATGAAAAGGATAGTTTATTTACTTCCTATGAATCACTATCATGTGTTCACACCACCACACTTGACAAGGTTAGAAACCTTGAAAAACAAAATAGTACTCTTGTTGAGGATATGAATTGCATAAAAAATGATTTATCAAAATCAAACTTGAGTACCAATAAGTTGCCCAATATTGTGAATGTTAATGGTTGTGATAATTTGAATAGTGAACTTGATTATGAGCCTAATATTGTCAAGTATATGAAAAAGAATCGAGTTCCTATGCATGTTAGTAATGTTACTTGCTTTTATTGCGGTAAGAAGGGACACGCCGTAAATACTTGTCGGGCTAGAAATAGCTCAAATTATTATTGGAGACCTAAAAGTCTCAAAGCTAATCCCAAAGGACCAGAAGCACTTGAGGGTACCACAAAACAATGTTATATTAGGTACCGTGAAATAATAATCGAAGAAAATTCATACCGCCTAAAAAAGACATCAAATGACCATTTCATTTGATCAAAGGAGAAAACACCTTCAACAAAGTCATTTTCCAAGAAGAGGAAATAATAAAAAATGGGATGAACAAAATCCTTGGAAATGGCAAAGACATCATCAACAAGATGATCTTCCAAGAGAAAGACACTTTCGAAAATGGGAAGGCCACAATGCTTGGAAATGGAACAATTGGAGAAGCTATCATCAACAAGATGATTTTCAAAGGGGAAGATATCATCAACAATGGGAACGACACAACCCATGGAAATGGCGTAATTGGTAAACCGTATCTCCCTACTTAAATATGCATTTTATTTAGTCAGTATGCATGTTTTTATTTGTGTCTAAATTGCAAATGAGTTTTCATTATTTTAAAATTAAGGTCCTCAATAAATATTTGTATTTTTAAAATCCTTTGAAAATGAGACCTTACATGTTGTTTTTAAACTCTTATGAATTTCTATAGCATAAGCATTTTTATTGTGATATCTCCTATTACTTGGCCTACATTTGTGCTATCATATCTAGTGCAAAATTTGTTTAAAGTATTGTAGGTTATATATCTCCTATTCATTGGCTATCATCTATTAGAGATTCTTAAACCATCGAGGTATGTTTACTCGTATTATTCTTAGAACTCGATATTGTGTTCATGTCATGTTTATGCACATGTCTTTCAAAATATTTCATTTCAACCCCTTTAGTGCCATTAAATGACTTTGTGATTTTTCTTAAAAGGGCACTACTCGTTAAATCTCGTTTTTCTCGTATATGTGTTTTCTCGTAACTCATATTTGTTGGATTTAGTCCATAATTATCTTTTTGCAAAGTTTTAAAACTTTTGGGGTGAAAAATCGTATTTTGGAAAACTCTGAAGAATGAAAAATCGCACTGGGACGGTCAAGGCAGGGCCGACCGGTCGCCCTGCACGTCGACCGGTCGCACCCTACCTCGACCGGTCGCCCAGGCTTATTTTTTGGGTTATATCTCGTCTGTCTTCACTTTCAAAACAGAACAAGAAATCCTCAAACCCTCGAACAGCAGCGCAAAACACCCCCTTTCTATAAAATCTTCAATTCTTCATCAATCTTTGTGATTCTTGTTGCTAATCCACTTCTTTTTGCAAGAATTTTACATATATGGCACCTCCAAGAAATTCTACCAGTCGAAATCCCACCTCCAAGCGCGAGAAAGGGTAGAGAGGGTTCTTCGAGAAATCGGCAAGAAGAAGCCGAACAAAGGACATTCGAGGTACCCAAAGGAATGTGGCTCAAGAACGTGATGATATTGAAAACCCGGTACTTTCAATCCTCAAATTGCCGAACTCCGCAGACGATTTCATTCAACAATTGCCGTTGGGCAAAAAGTAAGAAACCTTTTATACCTCAAGCTCCTCGCTCTAGTAATGTTTTAGATTTTATCAACAAATTTGCGGAATGGTCATATGAAAATTTGAACATGGGTGCAAAAACGATAGCTCGTCACGAAGATTTGTCGATTTAATTCGTTTACAAATGAATATCCTTCTATTAGAGGATTCTTTGAAGAGCGAGGTGGATGTACTTATGAGAGCATCCTTATGTTTTATATGATGATGACATAATTTTTATTTTTATGCCAATATGTGGGTTGAATATGATGCTCAAAGGAAGCCTCTTGCTTTGAATTCGTTTGTAAGAGGTCGTCATTTTAGGTGGACTCCAAATGAAATTTGTCGGCTTTTACATGTAAGAGAAGGTGGTTGGGACTATTTCTCTTGTGTTATTTGGAATGATGAGATGTTGAGGGTGTCTATGAGAGAAATCAAGACTTATTTGAGCGTATGGCCAAAGTATTCATTGTTGGCGATGACTCTTGAGCACCGTATCATATCCGTTATTGTCGCTTATTGCATATGTGGAAAAGCGGGAAAAATGCCTAGCAACATGGACTATTTTTGACTTATAAGATTGCTAGAAGGGAACCGCTTAACTTTGGCGCTATTCTTATTCAATGTCTAATTGAGTCTATTACTCAAGGTAATAAGAAGTTTGTTATGTGGAATTGGATTTGTAAACTTCTTATACAATCGGGACTACCTTCGTTGGAGTGTAATTCAGAGGTATTTCAAAATGACTTTGACATTGATAACATCTCCCAAATGGTCACTATGCTTAAAAATATGGACATCCGACCAACTAAAATGGCTAGAGGAAGAGGTCAAGATTCCCCGGATCCAAACGACTTCTTTGATGATGCCGAGGCCGTGAGATTGGCGGAGGAAGGTGAACCGAGCAATCCGGAGGGTAATACCGGTGCTCAACCGCCTAGGAGGTACACCCAAGCCGAGTATGATGATCTACGAACATATCATGAAGCTAGGTATGAGGCTTTGGAGCAAAAGACCTCCAAAATGCAAAAATCAATCGGCAAGTTGAAGAAATTCATCAAAGATCTTATTCCCGGAACTTGCTTCTCTTCGGACGAAGAATGATGTCCCCACCCCTTTATTATCTTAGCATTTTCTCTTGTTCATGTTGTTTCGTATTTCTATGAACTATCTTGTAAAACTCTATTGCACTAATGGATTTGCTTGTTTTCTTGAAAGGGTTAAAAGTGGCTATTGGATGATCATGATATTGATAGAGTATTTGATGGTAAAAATACTCTTGTTTGATAGTTGGTATGAAGTACTTGATGGTAAAAGTGCTTCTTTTAATTTTTTGCTTAAATGCATTTGAGATGCCTCAATCATTTTGTTTAGATGGGTAATTTGGGACATTTGTAATGTCTTATTTGTATGCACTACTTGATGGCTCTTTAATTTTTGCTTGATGACATTCGTAATGCCTTGATCTTTTATTTGGATAAAATTATCTCGGTTGGGTCGAACCTTGAGAATTTACTTTGTTAGGCCTATTATTTGTTGCATATATATTGAAAATTGCCTTTGGTGATGATATGAAAAACTTGGCTTAATTTCTTTTGCAAGGGCTATATACATTTTCTTCAAACTTTGACGCCCGCCAAGTGTTCGATAAAATATTTCAATAAAAGAATCATCACCTACATGATTCTCTTATTTTCAAATGTCTTAAAATCTTATTGGGATCATGTTTTTTTTTTAACAAGATGAGCTTATGGATTTCTTATGATACATCTCTCCCATTTTTTTTTGGATTCTAAGATTAATTCTCTCAATGGTTGTAAAACCGTCTCTTTGGCGCACTTTGATGTAATTGTATGATATTTTTATCATCCTAACATTCTTTTGATGATTCCAAAGGGGAGAAACAGAAATTGGCTCGTTAGCTAAAAAAAAGCTAATAAAAGCTTGTTATAAAAGCTATAAGCTATGGCTCTTAAAAGCCATAAGTTGTGAATTATTTTTAGTCCAATTGTTGCTTGATGGACTTATATACTTGTCTAATGATGTTTTGTTGTTGGGGGGGGAGCTTATAAGCTCTTGAACAAAATGTAAAAGCTAAGCTTTTAGCTTATGGTCAATTGCTTTTACATTATTCTTGATGTGCTTGTTGATAGGGGAGCTTGTGCTTATTATTGAATATATTTACTCCCTTACTTGGTTGCTTATGTTTTTTTTTGGAAATTTTGGTTGCTTCTATACGGTTAGATGTTTTTTACCGGAAAATCATTTTTAAAATTGTCCTCCTAATATTTCAAAAAATTGTTTTGGTTTGTAATCATCAAAAAGGGGAGATTGTTTGATACATGTTTTTATCTTAATTTTGATGATTTTATTTTTACACCAAAACAATATTTTTAATTGTTGTCCAAATACTCCTAAATGATTTAAAATGCTTTTAATATTTTAGGAGTATTTCTTCAAGTTTTATTTTAGATAAAATTGGACAACACTTTTAATGATTTTATGTTTATAAGTTTTTTACTTCAAAAAAAGATTCCCAAATGTTGTCTAAATATTCTCGATTGGTTTAACATGTTTTTACTAAATTTTGGAGTATTTCTTGAGTTTTATTTTTCGACAAAAATCGGACAACATTTTTGTCTCGAGGTCAACCGGTCGCCGTAGAGGGCAACCGTGCACGAAGATGAATTTCGGAACAAAAAATGAGACGGAAGGGAAATTGGCCAGGTCGGCCGGTCGACTAGTAGGCGTCGGCCAAGTCGACCCCGTCGGCCGTGCACTGGGAGCAAAAATTGAAATAGAACAAATTGCTCTTTGAAAATCCATGAGGGGACCGGTTGGGGTGGACGTCGGCCGGTCGAGGTGTACGTCGATCGGCCGCCTGTGTTATTTTTTTGTGTACTTTTCAAACGTCTATTTTTAATGGACCGTCGCCCTATCTTTAGACACAAATTCCGACCGTTTGACAATGAGACAAACTTTCCTTAAAATGTGGGATTGATTTCTATGACTATATTCTTGATTTTAATTGTATTTTTCTGTAGATTTTCAACCCCAAGACGAGCCTATGCTTGATCAATCATCTCCTATAAATAGAGGAAGTTTTGGAGCAACCAAAACAACAATTGAGATCAATACAACAAGATACACTTCAAGCAAATATTTGTTCTTCATAGTTATTATTCTTGTTGTAATTTTGCCTACCTTATCACTTTCACATCTTTGAGGTCTAGGTTATTCTTGATTACACTTTGCACTCATATTGTAATATTCATTATTGAGTTGTAATCTTGATTTTTGGTCATCATTTAACACAAGACATCCTTGTGAGTATTCTTGTGGTAAGAATACACTGGGTGATCTAGGTGATAGGAGTTTCAAGAGTGTGGTGCTCTTGAGGTGTTGAAGAATTTGGTATTCTTCAAAATTGAAGATTGTGGTGATCTTCAAAGGTGCCATTGAAGGAAGATTGTGGTAATCTTCAAGGGAGATTGTGGTAATCTCCAAAGGTGGTGTTGAAGAAGAGTGTGGTGCTCTTGAGGTGTTGTAAGTTGAGTTTGTAATAATTTTGGTAATTAATAAAATTCTTTTTCTTTTTGAAATTCATCCAGGATATCTTGGGGTGGTAGAGGATTAGGCCCAGGTGGGTTGAACCTCTATAAATCGACGTGTGTTGTTTACATTCCGCACCTTTATTATTGTCTTGGCTTGTTTTGTTCGAAAAAAGAGGGTAAAATCGAAAAGATGGAGATAATCTATTCACCCCCTCTCTAGATTATCGTAGCGCTTGGACTTACACCATCCAAATGCCCACAACGAGAATATTAATCGGGATATAAGAGTTCGGTTCCCACCCAAGTGCCCACGCAGCGCCCACTTAATACACCCAGCCCACTTAGGTGCCTACGTTTTTGCCCACCAATTAAAAGTTGCGAGAAAAATTGATTCAACAAATTTCAACAACAATTACGGAATTATGATCATTCTATACACAATATCTAACTATTCAAATTATAGTCATTCCAAAAATCATGAAAAATTGGTTAATCGAACCATTTTGCGAAAATGAAAATTACCGCAATTACATGAAAGAACAATCAAAACTAACCTTTATCTATATTTTGAGGCAACAAATGAGATTTATAGTCGAACCTAGGTCCTTTCGTCAATATTACGCCTCCTTCGAACGTCCTGTTTCGTCAATATTTCGTCTCCTTCGAACGCCTCTCTACTAGGGTTCGTAATTGTGAAGATGAACTCGTAAATCTTGATGTTGCTCGTAAATCTTGTTTCTCCTTCTCAAAAGCCTTCTTTGTGAAACTACGGTTTGTAATGGTGAGATATGAACTCCCGCTAGCTGAAAATAAACTCTGCTCTTTGTTGCACGAATTTTCCTTTTTTTTTTTTTATTTTTCTAAGTCGGGTAAATTAGACATTTTAGGGGTGAAAAAGGATATATTTCATTAGCTAATAAATTAGGGGTATTGTTTGTTAATACCCTCTTGTTGGGGTATTTTTCCTAATTTCCTGTAAATAATGGGCCAGAAACTCGAATGACACATTAGAGTTTAGACTGCTCAGCCCCACTTGAAATATCAAAGTGTGGTGTGGGACTGTGGATTTGCAGCCTCTGGCGGCAGTTTGTCCGTTAATTTCAGCCTTCTCTTATTCTCTTCCTCTCTCCACAACTGCATACACACTCCCACCCTCACTGTGTGAGTTTTCCAGCTATGTTGAACTACTCCACCGCTGCTACTCACTGCTGCAATGTCCCTTTAACCCCTAAACTCTCTCCTCCCTCTAGACCCTCTCTCTCCCCATCTCTTTCTTCTTCTTTGTACATTTCATCTCCTTTTCAGCTTTCATCACATTCGCATCATGTATATGGGTATGCCGATTTCAGGACCAAACCCGTACGAAAGGTCTGATTCTTACTTTAAGCCTATATGCTTGGTAAATTTCTTTGTAATTGGAAGATAAATGGGAGGATGGTTCTCATAGTTGAAGCGCAATAGCTGTTATCTTTTTGGTTCAAAGCTGAGTTTTCTGTTTGAAGTGGTAGTGGATTTTAGGTCAATCTTGATGATTTAGATATCATAGATGATAGATGTGTATATACGTGGGTATGATGTGTGTGTGCTTCTGTTCTTGAGTAATGGGTGATGATCGTGCCATTTCAGGTACTTCAAATTTGGCATCTATAGATGTGATTTTATCACTTTAAAAAGTTGATCCTTCTCCCAAATATCAAACAACAAAAATAAAATAGGAGCACACAATTATTGGTGATGGGGTATAACCATTGCGATAGTCTTATTTACGTTTACACGTTGAAACCTCTCTCATTGTATGACATACACGAAATGTTGGTGCAGGTGCTCAATATTGTAAGCGCAAAAGTGAGCCATTGAAAGTGATGATTTCGGTGCCCCAGCTTCTGGGAAAGGGACTCAGTGTGAGATGATTGTGCAGAAGGTGAGTTGATTCTCTATTTCATAGATGCTATTGAAGTGGCATCAGACACCTTTGTAGGAAGGAACAGTGTCTGCATTCATCTCAAAAGAACTTGAAATGCAATTCTAATTGGTATGTCCAGTTATTGCTATAGGACATCTCAAACTCTGTGGCTAAAAAAGAAGTAATGTACATACACGAAGCTGTCTGATAGCTCTGAAATGGTCTGTTCTGTTCTTGGTAAAATGATTACTTGTTATTTAAGTTCATTTCCAAGGTCCCAATTCAAAAATCATGGAATCAGTTTTAAGCCAAACACAAAAATTGACAACACTGGTTGAATTTGTATGATGTGATCATAAATGGGTAATATGGATCAAAAGTAAGAATTTAATGGTGGTGTAACATATTGCTGTGTTTATAATTTGCCAAGCAGAATGCATTTTAGAGATATTTTTCCTGGAAGTCTTCATCTATCGGCCTTTGCTCGATATGATTTGGGCATTTCTTTATGAGGGCACCCACAATGGTGCAATTCATGTTCAAGATATTGAACATGAATTCCATTTTACCATTGTGGAACACGTTCATGATTCATGTTAATTGAACATGTTCAACAAATGAGGTCGAAAGTATTCGTGGGTAATAGGAGGGATTTGTGGGACCCAATATGAATCATGAACTTGAACAAACTATTGTGGCTAGTATGAGAAGGTGTGTTCATGGTTGATGTGGCACTGTTGAGCCCACAAAAAAAACATGAACTTGAGCACACCATTGTGGGTGCTCTGATTAGGCCTGGGATTCAAACCTGGACTTGTTGGTCTGTTGTTATTCATTTCATTTTGATCACATACTATACCTAGAACTTTGCATCAGTGATACTTTTGCCTCAAAAGAAGATGACACGCTTCATAAAGAATCACGCTCTTGCTTGGCTTATTGAATTAGGAAAACGATATTCTCACATTCCCACTTACGATTGACTGATTGAGGCTTCCCTTGTTTCTAATATATCTACTATTTCTAATTAAGATGCATGTTATTAAATAGTGGACAATTTATGTAGACCTTTTTCCTTTACATTTCATTTTTATGACTCCCCTGCATTGATTATTCAGTTTGGAGTAGTACACATATCGACTGGAGATATTCTGCGAGCTGAAGTAGCAGCCGGTACAGAAATTGGAAACAAAGCGAAGGAGTACATGAATTCTGGCCGTTTAGTTCCAGATGAAATCGTGACAGCAGTATGAAAAAGATTCTACTAAACATTTTCCTTTTTACTTTGTAACTGTGGTACATTAACACTTCATTTTATAGATGGTGACAGCCCGGCTATCACTAAAAGATGTGAAGGAGAAAGGATGGCTTTTAGATGGATACCCACGAAGTTCTGCCCAAGCAGAGAGTTTGGAAAAACAAAATATTAGGCCTGACATATACATCATGCTTGATGTATGTGTGTCATTATGCCTTGATGATGCTAAAGTTTCATTTCCTCGAATTACTTGAACTACGCTGAAATTGACTGAATCGTTACTCTGTTTTAGAATTGAAGAGATGCTCTAGTTGATAACAGATTAATTAATTACTAGAAAACAAATGAACGTTTCTTCAGATATAAATTTATTCATTTCACTATTTAGTTTTAGGTGCGTAGTTTTATCGAATAGGTTAGATGTCTGAATCAAGAAGTCATCATATCTGATTTTTGCTGTCAGAAACTCATTACAAAAAGACTTATATTTCAGCATAGAAGTTAGAACATGTTAAGTACTAATATGCTTAAACATGGTGCTTGTACTATCATCTCATTCCAAGGAGAGTCTATCAGAAAATAATTGTTGTTTATGCAGGCTTTGATTGCTATACAATGATCATCTTACGTGACCTAACTGAACTAATAAAAGTAGATGGCATATCAATTACGTTCTGAAAGCTTTAAGCTTTTCTTGCGTGTCTAAGAGTTCTCCCCATGTAATCATAATTACTATTCGTCAACAGCATGCGTAAATATCATCATCGTTGTTATTTTTGTTGTCTATAGAGTGATTAGCATGCAGTTTCTTGAATATGAAGAGAAAAATCTGTCGCAAGTTGTCTTTTTGGATTTCAGCACATTCATTTAATCATATTTGTCGACACAGTCCATATGTTTTTTACAAAATGAAAACAAATAAAATTAGGGCTACAGGGCTATGCCGTGTGTAAAAGCCTGAGAAGTTCTGTCTTTAGGAAAGTTTAAGGGACCTACTCGTGACAAGTTATTATCATTTTTCAGGTGCCTGATGACATTCTAGTGGACCGATGTGTCGGGAGAAGGTTGGATCCTTTAACCGGGAAGATTTATCATATAAAAAATTTCCCACCAGAAAATGAGGAAATTAAAGCAAGGCTTGTTACCCGTCCAGATGATACTGAGGAAAAGGTATTTCAACCTAGCAAATATAAATGATTTGAATTTTTTATTTGAGGATCTATTTTAATGTTTCAACTAGATCCAAGATGCATGGGATGTGGAAATGCATGAGATGTGGAAACCTCTAAGAACCATTCGTTCATTTTAATATTAGTTTGGAATTTCTTGTTGGCAAACTCTTGAGTCAGTTGACCTATTCCATAATAGGAATCAAGACAGAAATTTGCTTGTGCACTTACTTTGGATCACTTGTGTAGAGATAGAGCTAGGGGCGCTCCTTATGTTGGCGAAGGAGTTAGTTGGTTCAGCCCGAAAGAATTAAGAAATTTAGGAGTCCAAATTTTTTGTATACATTTTTTATATAGTAAATATATAAAATAAATAAAATATTGTACCAAGATAAATCCAACAAAGTGGTTGAATATTTGCCGCTCTTGAAACTTTGAAAGGCGTCCGATCAAATCCTGCTACCCACAAGATTTTTACTTTATTATGTAGATAAAAAAATTAAAAGTTCTCGATTGCAGCCTAGTGGTCAAGCTCTCCCACCAAGAGTGAAGGCTCAGATCAATTCACCTAGCAGCCTTGCTAGAAAAATTATCACACTTAATTTTTTAAAGCCCTAAATTTAAATTTTCTCAAATTAAGGCAGGAAATGAAAAAGCCACTACACGGCTGCCAAAATTCCATTTTTTTTTATTGTTGTCAGGGTCCAATTTAAAGTTGGACTCAGGCCAAAATTGATAGGATCGGCCCCGGATAGAGCATAAGTGAAAATTTGACTACATAGAATCCACCTCAGTCATCATTAAACCTGGATATAGTCAAATGAGATGAAAAAGATTGCTGAGATATCTGTTTTATAGATAAGAACGGATTAAAGGATTATAAATGCATTTTTAAAACAGAAGCAATAGGAAGGCCAATACTAAGGCACATGCATTTTATATTTCTTCAAGGTCATCAATACTATTTTACTACCTTATTCATATGCTATAGAAAAACACTTCTTATTATAAAATTCAACATGTGTAAGTGCATATAATGTTGGATCAGAAAAATTATCAACTAATGTTTGTTCTTACCTGGAGATATGTAACTGAGATGTTTGTAGTCTTGTTAATTATAAATGTTGAACTATTTCTCAGGTGAAGTCACGCCTACATATATATAAACAAAATGTAGAGTCAATCTTATCAACATACTCAAATGTAATGAACAAGGTATTGCTAAACTTGATGATAGGTTTACTTTGAATTTTGACTCAAGAATATAGATCCCTTTCAATGAACTTGTTATTGCTTGTTACAGATTGATGGAAACCGTCCTAAAGAAGTAGTTTTTAAAGAGATAGATTCTCTGTTGTCGAGATTGCAGAAAGATAAAGAAGAGGAATCAAAATCAGGTCCAGTTTCTCATTTCTTTCATATGGAATTTTATTTTCATAGGAATTAAAGAAAAGAATTCTTGTAAATACCACCTCTGTATGTTTTTAAGTATCTCTTATTTAATCAAAATTCATTAGATTTCAGACGCATATATATGCATGCTTTGTCCTTTAATTTTGCCCTCTCTTTCTCTCTTCTTGATGGTAATTTTATTTTGTTTGGATATTTTGCCCGTCCCTCTCCAAGGAAGTGATCAAGAAATATAATAATTTTCAATTTGTTTTTCTTACTGAGTTCTCAAATAATTGGAACCCAACTTTAAAAATTTTGGCCAAGTTTGATATTTGCTGGTAACTGCTTTTGACTGATTGAACTTATTCTGCTTGTCCACAGGTAAATTGGCAAAGAATGAAAGCCTGTTTGATAAGTTATCTTCAGAAAAGGTAACTTTTAATAAACCTGCTTAAACTTTAGTTTGCGGAAATTGACAAGATAATTCTTAGTTTATAATTACATTCATTTGGCTGTTAACTTCTGCAGAACAATTGGAGAGGAATACCAACGAGACTCAATAACATTCCTCATTCTAGAGAAATCAGGAAATATTTCTATGAGGATGTGTTGCAAGCCACCCAGAGAGCAATAAAAGATGGGAAAACTCGATTGAAGGTCATATATCTCTCATGTTCCACTTTTTCCATCAGAATGGTTTTCTTGCTTTATTCTTAATGCTATTCTTAGTGCATTACTCAAAAGGAAAAAATCTGCTCTCGTTCTGTGAATTGTTACTGGGAAACATGTTCATTTCGCGAGGATTTCTGAATATAATGCCATAGTGTCACATTCTGTATTCTTCATGATCAATAGTTTGACTGGATTGAAATCTGTGTGAAACGCATGTAGGCATTGTTCTGTCCTGTGTGTAGATTGGGGGGGGGGGACAGACAGGCAGACATGCAGATTGAAAGTGGAGATATTTTAATTCACGTGATGTGGGAAGATATATTTACATATTTCTTGTGAAGCATGGGAATTCTTTAAAGTGGTATTTTCTGAATAGAAACCTATGTGATGCTTGGCATGACAATAAACATTGTTGCCTACGCATAACATTTCATCGCTGGTCCGTGATGTGTAGAACAATTGAATTAACCAAATTGCAAACATTTATTTTCTTGCAATATGCATAAGAAATTACTTTTTTCTTAGGCATACTATTTCTCATTTACTTTCTTTTGTGCCTACTAATTCACAACCCTTATTTACTTTCTCATTTACTTTCTTTTGTGCATACTAATTCACAACCCTTATTTACTTAAAATAGTATATGCTTCGTCGAACTTTACTGTCTTGAATTTTCACCCTGAAGGTTTTAATCAATGATAATGACTAATGACATGACCATTTTGAACTGAAGGTGGAGATCAGTATTCCAGAGCTGAATCCAGAAATGGTAAGAAACTTGCTGTTTTCAACTTTTTTTTTCTTTTTTTTTCTTCTTAAGATTTCTGGAGTCAATGATATGTTGCTCAGGATGTTTATCGAATAGGTACCTTAATGGAACTTGTCCGTATTCTTGCTCTTTCCTTTGCTGACGATGGAAAGCGCGTCAAGGTTCTTGCAAACTCTGCCATTTAGTTACAAGTTTTGATCAGTTGTTTGTATTAGTCTTGAGTTTCTTGTAGGTTTGTGTACAAGGGTCTATGGGAGAAGGAGCACTAGCTGGAATGCCACTGCAGCTTGCCGGAAGTCGGAAGATTTTGGAGTTCATGGATTGGGGTGATGATGATGCCATGGGTACCTTTATCAAGATTGGTTCCATAGGTATGAATTTCATGAATAACTATCTATAATTCGGGATAATTACAAAAAAAAAAAAAAAAAAACCTGATGTATGGGCTAACTACAAAAAAAAAAAACAAGAGATGTTCCAAATTTACAAAAAACCGTCGGGTTTTGATTTTGCATTAAATTTAAGGGGGTAATTGTAATATTTTCATAAATATCAGGGGAGTTTTTGAAATGTTTTTTTTTGCTTACGAAGGGAGAAAATGTAAGACGGAATCAAACCTTAAGGTTTTTTTTACAATTTTCAAAAACCTGTGTTTTTTGTTAAATTAGCCCGAACCTCAGGGTCTTTTTGTAATTATCCCTTACAATTACAAGTGAAACTTAGTTTTTTTAACAATTAATGGCCTTTCAGATGTTGCACTCCACTGTAATTGCTATTGGATGATGCAGTGGTAATTGCTAATTCATCAACTTATCTAATGGGATCTGTTGACAGACCAAACTTGTGAGGGATACCAATTAGCCTCTCTCTCAATATTAAAAGAGCACAAGACATTTCAATGAATTGATTTTTAGAATAGTTTATGAAACAATGTGGTATAAATTTTCTTGATGTTAATTGCTTGTTCTGTGATTGATTTTTCAGAACCATCGTCCAACATCCCTAACTCTCCAAATTTTTAGCCTCAATCATCTTTACCCTTTCTCTCTGCGATTCATTATTACTTTTTTTACTCTGTTGCTACTAATAAAATACTTCCCCTCATCTCTTCCATGCCTTGGTTCATTATGGCTCTCCAGACTTAGTACCTGCTATTTTCTAAAAGCTATATAGGTAATTGTTATGGTAGTCAAATCTGATATTGTCAGTATGGCTTATCCACTCCTTTAGCTTCCTCTACAAATCTAATTACTATCAATACTCAGGCCAAAAAGTTCCATATCGGGAATCAACTCAGTTTGGCATTTGGCAACATAGCCTTCAACTTTGGATCTATACTGATTGCGAAACCGAGAGCTTGCCTCTCTGCCAAAAGCTATAATATCATAGCAAGTATTCAAACCTGATAAACTTGGATAGTTTTACCATAACAAAACTCCTATCTTACTTTTTGTCCCCTTTGTCACTCCCAAGTTCATTCCGTGCATCCTCTTTTCCTTCCATTCCTTTCCTTCCATAAATCCATTTATCAGTGTCCCCAAAATCCAATTATCAACCCTGTCGCCCTCCCCCAGTAGGCAGCTGCTGCTAATCCATATTCGATATCCTCATTCTTCACTACCATGTTAGCTACTCATTCTCACTTAAGCAAACATAATTTACAAATATCAATTTGCCATTAACTTTAGCTTCTTGTATCTACTTTTGTTAACTCAGACTGGTAGTGGTACTGACTTTTTAAAAGTTCTAATATAGGATATTTATATATTTTCGATATACATTTATTGATGCTCATTCGCATGAATTGATAATTAGAAATTATTTTTGGACAAGGGCAGTGTTACCTTTCTATGTGGGAGATGCTATTCACACCCCCTTTTTCCTCTAAATATACCCATCCTCTTTTTAAAACCCCCAACATTTCCCAATTTACCCTTCCTCCAACTTTATGTGGCACGACCATGTGACGCAATCATGTGGCATGATTATGTGGTACATGACTATGTGGCGCGATCCTGTGGCACATGACTTTATGGCACGATCATGTGGCACATTACTTTATGGCGCGATCCTGTGGCACATGTCTATCACGACCGTGTGGTACGATCATGTGGTATGATCGTGTGGCACGATCGTATGACACATGTTTTATGTAGTAAGGGCATTATAATTTTTTAAATGTCATGAATTTAAAAGGTGGGTGTACTTAAGAGGAAAATGAGGTGTGAATAGGACCTCCTTTTCTATATTTCGTTGCTAAGCTCAAATACTGTCTAAATAACGAAAGAATGTAATTAAGTTTTAAGGACCATGATTCATTACCATCTTCATTCCTAGTCATGCCGAACTTGAATATCTTCCAGATTAGATTCGTTACTGTTGTTGCTAAACTCATTTCACTGCTTTCATACCTCAAACAACCTTTGTACTTTTCCATCTCTTTAATCAACTGCATTTCTCCAGTAGAGATTGCCTTTGACTATTGGCTTATGCCAGCATGACAATGTTAATATGTTCTCCAGGTGGCAAAGAGGTCGACGAGCAAGATGACATGTTTATCTTAGTGGCTCCGCAAAATGCAGTGGGAAACTGTATTATTGATGTAAGGAACATGAGAATAGTCTCACTTTTGCTTCAAAGCATCTTAGGCAGATCTATACTTCCTTATCATTCACAATTATTGGAGTGCAATAATGCAGAATCTAAGAGCTATGACTGATGCTGCTGGTCATCGTCCAGTCATTCTTGTGAATCCCAGGCTGAAGGTTAGTTTTTCAAGTTAAACCTGAACTCATTCAGCTGTGCATTTAAATGTGTACCGCTGAGCCAAGAAAGAGCTAAGAAGGGAATAGGTTTTACCATCAGCCTTACTTATGGGGGCATTTAAAGTTGAAAACCGTTACTCACCCATCTGACTAGATAGATTTTGACCTACATAGTACCACATTTATTAACAAGCTGGAACTCAAAACACTTGGTTTGACATTATCCTGCTTAACCAATTTTTCTTTTTTAACCCTGCTTAACCATATAATCTGATTTTTTCGGCTCAAGCTTTATCAATCTAGTTACAAACATACTTGAACATGCTAGGCATGAACAAGAAAGCAGCTTAGTTTTTACAGCCCTTTGTATCGAGGCTTGAACATGGCCCAATTAGATGAGTTCAATAATGGTGCATACTTGAGCTTTGGCTGCTAAAATGGAACGGCTTCATCTGTGAAAAATTGACAAAACTTTGACTTAATAACAGTGAATATACAATTTAATATCATCATTAAGCTGTTGCCAACTATCTCTACAAGCTCCATCTCTGCTCAATCAGTCTTAAGGTGGCTCAAGTTGGATGAATGTCAGTCAAGACTCAACCTTTTTCTGGCTGGTTCAGTTCTCTTGCATCCCAACGCAAGGCTAACATGAATACTTACATTAGAAATAGAATCTGCAACAGTAGGAGGACAGACTGATCTGGTAATTACTTTTTAGGATAATTACAAAAGACCCCTTGAGGTTATTAATTGCAAAAAAACCCAGAGATGTTTCAAAATTACAAAAAGCACCCTCAGGTTTGATTCTGTCTTAAATTTAAAGGGGTAGAAGTAATATTTCTAGAAATATTTGGGGGGATTTTGTACTTTTGTTTGCTTATAAATGGGGAAAATGTAAGACGGAATCAAACCTCAAGGATTGTTTTTGCAAGTTTCAAAAATCTCTGTGTTTTTTTGTTTTTAGCCTAAACCTCGGGGGGGTTGTAATTATCCCTACCTTTTATTAACTCTACATTTAATCGTTTGTTCTTCTAGCCCTTTACTTTCCACAGATTGAGTTTTGTCTATAGTCAATGTAAGAATGGGTTCTTCTTAAGAATATAGCTATTATGCATTGGTGGGAAAAGCTAGTATGCTTAGATATGGCTCCCTCAAAAGAATCAAAGTCAGTTCCTATCTAATACACCTTTTCTGCTTTTCTATAATATGTTTTCTGCTGATTGTCGAACATGAATGCTGATGTAATTGCATTTTCTGAATTGTTAGGATTTACCAGGTTCAAGTGGTATCATGCAAGTAAGTTCCAAGCAATCTCAGTTAGCATGATTGCATATTTCAGCCTCTTTTCGTGAATTTCGTATTTATGATTTATCTGCAAGACTATGGGTCGAGACAAGAGATTAGAATATGCTGCTTCATTTGAGATATGCTACCACTTCCGGTTACTCTACTATGCTGGGACGCAATATCCTATCATGGGTGCTCTCAGGTGAGATCATTAATTATGTCATTGCTTTCATGAACAGTCTTATGAAATGATATTTGTCCATCATTCCATCCACTTTCCCCCTCTCCCTTTCCCATCTTGCCTACATTAATCAATGAATTATGGGTTAATTGCAAAAAACTAATATCTGAAAATTCAGTTATCTTTCAAAATCACAAATACCCCCTTAAGGTATTACAAACACTTCTCGTGAGCTTTGTATTTATTTAACAAATACCCCCATATGGATGGAGCAATTTGTAAAATAGAAACAAATATAAGGGGTATTTGTACTTTGGAAGGATAGCTGGGTTTTTTGCAATGAGACTGAACCTCAAGGGTGCTTTCTGTAATGAACCATAAATGTTTGTTGATTTTTATGTTTAACAATTCTAAAGCTAGGCTTGGGCACTGTGTCTACTATGTGCCCTTAGAGTTAGCATATTTATTTGAGGTTACTCACATCATCATATTCTCTTCATTTTCAGCCACGCTGAATAGCTGTTATGGCATATACAAATTTTTAACTCTTAAATTATAAAGCAAAAGTAGCATATCAAGTACTGAAGGTCTGACTGAACTTGTCTCCGTGGGGCTACTAAAATAAAATACTTTACGCGAATTGTAACTGGAAGATCAGTTATGCTGTTTGCGGAAGTTTAAGAAGGAACTAACTGATGATGCTAGTAATTTATGTCGAGTAACGTGTACTGGTTTTTCTTGCTCAAGCTTACAAAGAGCACTTGTCTAATCAGGATGTCTTACCCTTACGAGTACGAGTTGTACAAGAGGGTGGATGATGAGCCTCCTAAGAAGGAGAAATACGTAATCTTGTCAAAATTTGAGAAAAGACCTAGTGGCGAAGAAATTAATGATGCATTTGAAGGAAAAACCAGGTAAACTCATAAACATGGCAATTGTACTTGATAAAATGGCTTCTTATAATTGAGGTGTGAGCATGTCATTGGTCTTTACTGATCATGTTGCCATTGTTTCTTGCAGAGATAAAGCCAAAAGAGCAACAGGAATATGGTAAGTATATTTAAGGACTAACTACAAAAACTACCTCTGAGATTTAGCCTGATTACAAAAAAACCCAGTTATCTTTTAAAATTAATATAACCCCCTGACATTTGTTTTCGCTTACAACACCCTCAAGAGGGGGTATTTGTAAGGTAAATACAAACCTCAAGGAGGTAATTGTAATTTTGAAAAGTAATAATTGGGTTTTTTTTGTAATTAGACAATAAACCTGAGGGGTAGTTTTGTAACTATCCCTTTATTTAGTGATCATCATATTATCCATGGAAATGGCCATTTGATGCTGATGAATGAATACTTATGACGTCGTTGTAGGGGCTTCTTGAGCAGCATTCTTTGAAATAAAAGGCAGATTCTAGCTACTAATTCACAGTATCAGCAATGAGATTAGATGGACGCGTGTACTTGAGACGCCATTATTTGAAGATCAAATAATGTTCGTATACTAGCAATCTATGGTTTGCTATTCTTATAAGATCATCTAGTCAGGTTTGAGGACTCTCTGTAGAAGATAAAAAGATAGAGGTATGTGCCACTAATACTGTCTGAATGGATGTATTTTTCTGGCTAAAATCTTTTCTTGATGTGAATGTGTGTATATATAAATACAAGAACCATTTATTAGAGTCTATTTAGAAATTTTGAGAATGGAAATGGCAATGTTGTAAAAAGCGTTAGGCGCTAGCTAGGCGGCAGGCTGGGGCCTAGCGCCTAGGCGGGGATTAATCGGGGCTAGGCGGGACCTGAGCGGGGTTAGGCGGGGACTAATCGGAAAAAAATCGTAGGCAGACGAAGAGGGCCTAGCACCTAGGCGGGGATTAATCGGGGTTAGGCGGGAATTTTTACAACAGAGGGAAATGGATGAGTTCACGATTGTTATAGTTGTTCAAGGACTAACTATTCTAGTTTTTATGGGCTGTTTGTTTTTATTTTCAGATGGAATGTTTTCAAAAAAATTTACTATTTCAAACTCCAAATATCCATTTTATGCTCATGTTTAATAGAATTCAATCTATTTTTATTTTCAAAATTTATTTTCAAATTTACTAATATTTTTCGTGTTTTCATGCACATATCAAATTCATTCACACGTGTACTCCAAAAAAATCATTTTCACATGTACTAATGTTTTATGCAAAAAAACAAACATATTCTCATAGCCATACCTATAAAATCAATATAAACATAACTAATCCAAGCATATTGTGTTTTTCACACAAGAATTAACATGAAATTGTTGGAAATATGGAAACGAGTTTGAAAATGAAATCAAACATACACACTTTAGCAAGTTTACTTAACTAGCTGCTTTAAACATTAAACTTCGTAGTTATTTGGTAATCAAAGTAGAAGTTGTTGTAATGCATACAAATCGTCTTCTTTGATACTAATGTTCGTCACAAATCTTGAAGTTTTTCTGAAATAACTCCATATTCCATTATTAATCATTGCAAAATTTCCCTTGAGGTTTGTTCAAATTTTAAGGAGCTATTAATTTAAAATTACGATTCTTAAAAAAAAAAAAAAATCCCAAGTTTTTTTTTTAGAACAAAGGGGGAATAGTAGGTGGAGTACATGGAATCAAACCCGGGTCAATCGTCACGACAGCAGAGACGGTTGCATTAACCCTGTGTGCCCCCATCGCTTTTTAATTTTTTAATTTTTAACTATTTTTATTTTTATTCTTTAATATTTTTTGTGAAGGCTATATATATATATATATATATATATATATATATTAATTAGGTTAAAAAAACAAATGCCTTGTACAATTATGTTTACATAATCCATTTTCAGTTTCTTGTGTTAGAAAATGAATTTAATAATTTCTTAATTGCGGAATAAATATGATAAAAATTAAGTAAATATAGGGGTTAATACTGTGCCTCACTAGCGTAATTTGAATGAAATAATGTGAATAGTAATTGGCAAGTGATAGATTAGGAATATGCATAGGGTTAAAAATTGAAATAATAGGTTTAATATGCTATTTTATGTGAAAAATAAGAAGAGAAAATGGTGAATTTCAATGAAAATTTTCAAACAAACATGATTCAAATTTTATGAATAATATAAAAATGGAAACATACACTTAGGGGAAGGCTAAAGTGTGCCTCCATTGCGAAGAATTCATGGATTCGTCCATTATGTGGCAACACAAATTTCTACGGCTGAAGCTTCTACCACTCATGAAACATCCTTAATATTTAAAGACATTAAACTTGTAGCAAGCAACATGTCCGAATCCAAAATTTAGGTCCGTGTCACTGTACTTGAATTTATTTTTAGATTTTAACCAATATTTTCCTATACCTCATTCATCAACATTATTGGTCACTGTCAAGCCTAAAAAGTAGGTTTCTTGGACATTAATGTCATGTTGATAAAAAAAATAATCAGCATACCTAAATCATATGCATTTCATGTTTTTTCTTACGTATAAGCCATTTCGTTGATAATTAACATAGAATTAACGGCGAAAACTGAATTTATAAAAATATAATTAAAACATATGAAATATATACTCCCTCCTATTCACAATAACTATCCTTTTTGGTACATAAAAAATGTTCAAAAAGAATGTCTATTTCACATTTTCAAGGCTAGTGAGAAAAATATTTTCCCAAATTACCCTTTAATTTATTGATTTCCAACTAACACTAATGCATAAATTTGTTTGTTCCAAAGTAGCATTTATGATTTATTAAGGGTATATTTGGTATTTAATACAATTCTTAATATGTGTGTTTTTTCCTAAAAATATATTTATTTTGAATAGAAGGGAGTAATATTTTGGGGCGCTATTTGCACCCCAATTTTTTTTTTTTTTTTTTTTTTTATAAATACACCCATTTACTCAATACACCTCATCCTATTTTGTAAACCCATCCAATTACTTAATAAACCCCTTATCTTATATTTTGGGAAAAGGAGGGAATACTCACCATCTCATCCTTAATCCCTTCCAAATACGCCACATTCCTTAATCATTTCCAAAAATACCAACCGGTATAACTTAGGACAATTCTACACTCGCAGGCGTATTCCATCAAATTCTTTGCTCCAAAATCACCGTGCACAAGATCTCGATCACAATCCAACTCTCCATCCGAACAAATAGCAAAAACCGAGAAGAAAAGCACGTAACGCAGGAAAACAATGAGACAAATAGTGGCCATTCGAGATAACAATTCAAACTCCGGATCAAGAGGAAGAAGAAGAACAAACCAGGTAACAACAACACGATCTATTTATTTTAATCTAAAAATACTTTGTTTCGATCGGTTTCATAATTTTACAGATAGAAATTTAGAATTCAATGTGTATTGGATAAAATTGACATTGAATTGAACCAGAATTTTGCATGAGAAGTCCAACAACCCGTGGTTTGGAGCTTAAAAATACTTATTTTGTTCAAATTATAATCCAAAATTCTACAAAAATTGCTTCTCATGAATATCTATAAAAAAATCGTGTCGATCTCGAAAATCAGATGCAATACATTACGTAAGTGTTTCACATATATTTCTTTATTGTTTCACAATTATTTCTATTGGCAATTCTTCACCTAGTACAAAGACATTGCTTTCTTCCCGTACATGAAACATTGTTTCATATGTGTTTTATTGATGTTTCTTATATGTTTCACATAGGCACATTTTTATTGAATTCCACAGTTGTATGGAGAAAATCTCATTTGTGGTATACCACAATGGACAATGGGAAGAAAATAGAGAGTATACCAACTTTGAGATAAAGGAATACTGATTCTAATGGATCGCACATTCATACCCTAAAAGAAATCTTGGAACAACAAATTCAATTCACTACAAAAGAAATAAAAAATACACAATCGGATAGATAACACAACAAATCAAAAACTACAAAAAAAGAACAAACAAATAGAAATTACATAGCAAAAACATGTTTTCTGAAAGCCTCGAGTTGGTTTTCGTTAAATAGTTCTTCAAATTATTTATAACGTCAAAAGAGAACCCAAGTATATATTCTAGCAAAGATACGAGTCTTCAGGATCAATAACATACTTGAAACCCTAGAAACAACAAATAAACAAAACATAAACAAAAAATAAACACGAAATCAACAAGCACTTCAACTAAAATACGTAAAAGAACAAAATAAACATAAAAGAAACAACATCGAAACAAACGAAAAATTCAAATCACAAAATAACAATAACAAAGAACACACAAAACTCATACCTCAAAGAACATCCGTTTCTTCAAAAGAAACCTTCTTCTTTCGTGACTTTAACACCAACCTTCGATTTTAGTTTTAGAAGACGATTTAACATCTAAAACCGCTTCGTGCTCAATAATCTTTTCCACTTTCCTCTTCTTCAAGTCATTGTACCAAAGTAGCATACCTTCTTCAAATTTTCTCTTTTCGAAGAATGCGGTGCTTCCAACTTCGAAGAACTTCTCGATAGTCTTTTATGAGGATATTTATTAGGAGCCATTAAAACAACAAATAAAACCAAATGCGGTTCAAGAAGTTACACAAAACATGAAGTTAGCAATGGAAACGTGAGCAAGTCGAACGATTGAAACTCGAAAAAAGGTGAGGAACGAGAAGAGGTGGCCACGATCAAACATGGAATAGCAACAAAACCGAGAACTGGTTCGAGATTAAGCTCGGATAAGGTGGAAAAAACTAACCCTAGGTGTTAGAACGTAAAAGATAAGAAGCTAGGTAAAAAAGTGAAGAGATTAAGAGGATGGGTATTTTTGTCATCCGATGGTATTTTTGTCTTTTTTTTTTTTTTTATAATTAAGGGTATTTTGTGTAAGTTCCTCTTATATTTTTTATTTTACCTTTCTAGCAAAAAAACCAATTTTGCATTCACCCACGACCCATGTTCGCCAAAAATATTTTGGTTCATACAACCGCAAGTGACAAAGTGTGTAGATTATAGAACAATGACAAGTAAGGTCGTATTCGTCAAGGATTGATATTTGAAACACTTAGGCTATAATAACATCGCAATCCAATTTTATTGAAGCGACCGAAAATCAAGTTTTAATAATAAAAGTCAAAAATTTAAAAAAGAAAAAAATAAATAAATTTGCGAACCCCACAAGTAATTTCAACATCTATAGGAGCAACCTTAAGCACATAATCTCAACATGTTTCTTCAATATTAAATGCAAGTAAAGTTTTAAAAACCAATTCATGCAATTTTATGGGTTCAATTCCTAAGTTAATCTATTCCCCCTCCCGGCGGCGCATAAACATAGATTAATAACAAGTGTAGGTCTCCGACTCGATACAATTATTATTAACTCCCAAAAGATCTATAAATTGAATGACTCCCCACAAACAATTGTAGATCTCCGGCTCGATACACCCATTTATGTTTGAATCCGATTTCCGTCTTTGTTAGAACTCATCTCCGAATTTTGCACTAACAAATATGACATGCAATTTATTCCGGCAAATAAAAGCAATTATAAATAAGCACTAATTCATAAAATAGAAAGCATGAATTAATTAAGAAAACAAATAATCATATTTAACATGAATCCACAATTTCAATTATGCCCCTAAGATCCAGAAAGATATGTCAAACATTAATTACAAACTCATAGACAAATTCGAATCAATATTATGACATCGTTTAAGCACAACCAGAGTTCTTAGACATAGAAAGCACAAGCCCTGGTTTTGTCCCCTGTTTTTACCCACTTTCACACGGTTGTGTGGTTTCACATCGGCATTTCCACACGGCCAGGTGACACCACACCGCTCTGGCCGGGTAACGTATTTTTGGCCATGTTATTGTCCGAATTTGCTCTTGGGTTCTTCATGAAATTGTAGCCCTTCCTCATAGCTTTCCATATCCACTTGAATAACCTTACTAGCATATTTGTAGAGAAAGTTATGGCCAAAATACTAAATCTTGCCGCTTGGAAACCGTTAGCGCATTTGGACCTTTTTGAAGGAAATTTCCTTTTGTTCGATCATCCATGCTTCTCTCCTTCACATATTTGCTCGTATCTTAGCTCTTGATCTATACTTTGGAACGTGATATCTCGTTTTATCCAATTTAGCTCCATTTCCTATAAGAAGTTATAATAATACGCAGATCACGCCCAACAAGAGAAACCAACCAAAACACACTGAATATGCGTGCAAATGCCTCAAATATATATCATTTTAAACCCTCAAATAAACGTATATTTTACATGCATCAAAATCCCCAAACTTAAAGCATTGCTCGTCCTCGAGCAAATTAAGAAAAATAAAATCAAAGGGTAAAACGAACACACAAGAACACTATGAACATTCAATCTCATTTTACTCCATATATACTTAAGCAAATCATGCAATTCATTATCTTGAAGTCATCATTCATAAGCTCGGCATAATCAATACTCTCTTGATGTCTTGTTAGAGATATTTCTTACCGCAAGTGTACGGTTGTCAAGTTTCAATATAGTGAAAATAAGATTATCGTCTCCACAGGATAATTATCAAACTATTGCTAAGAATTATAATATAATTGTCTAACTTTATTGAGAAATTCGAAAATGGATGGAGTTTATTACACTAGAGTAAATATAGCAATTTAGAAAATAATGCACTAGTAAAAATGGTAGTACCCAAATGATCAAATGAATTCTAGATGTGTGATGAATCTAGTTTTCCCTTATGTTATCAATATGGTTTATCAATCACAAATTACCAATTTATAAGTCTATATTTCTACAATAACCATTTCCTCTCTCGAGTGCCAAATGATTGTAGATTTCGATTAGGAAATCAATATCTCTATAAAAATCACCAATTGAAATCTCAATAAACACTATGAATCTTAATAAATGACTTCAAAGGATTCACAAACCTCTCAATTCTATGAAATCATAGGTTATGTTATTTCAAGGTCATGTATTCAATTACCTTTCACAGAGTCAAATCAAATACACCCAATAATCTAAATTATTGATCAAGTAATTTAGAAGCAACAAATCAAATAGCACAAATAAATTAGAAATCTAGATTGATAAACCACAATCTCAAAATATAAGTTCAAAAATAGATTACATCAACCTCTAGAATCTAAGAGTTTAGCTCATAATGGAAGAGAATGAATCCATAGCAATACAACAATACAACTCAAAAGATAAAAGAAAAACAACAAGATAAAGATCTAAAGAGTTAAGAGGAATCTTCTCCATTTCTAGATGATAGATGCCTTCAATCTTCTTCCCCAAGCTTTCCCAAGATTTTCCAAGGCTTCTCTTATGTCTTCTATTTGTGTTGTTGGCTGCCCAAGGGTCCAAGATCCCTAATTTCACAACCCAAGGCTTCTATTTATAGCCCCACAAAAGTCCAAGAAAGATGACAAGTCACCTAGGAAATTCCGTCCGGGGGCACTGTGGCGCCGGGCTTAGCGTTGCATCGTTCAACACTGCGCCCGGTCTTTGCAGCCGCGGCTCTGGGGCGCTGCAGTGCCCACACGTGAATTCCTTGTCTGTGTGGGGCTTGGGCGTGCGCGCCATGGCCCGTGTGTATGGCCCAAAATGTGATTTTTTTCTCTTTTCTTTATTTTTCAAATGCGATTTCTTCCTTCCACAAATGTTTTTCGTCGTTTTCATCATTTTTCGGCTACCAAAACCTGTATTAACTCTTCATCGACACTTAATGAAATAAAATGGACTCTAACGACTCTAAAACACCCAAAAATAATACAAAATCCTATTCTAAAATACTCGATTAGTTGGTAGAATACCAACCTAACAAATACCCCAAACTTAAACTATTGTTTGTCCTCAAACAATTACAACTCTAAGACGAAAAATACAAGACACAACAATACAAACTAAGCGCAAAACTTCACAACCAAAATCATTTGTCTCATTACTCGTTTCACTATCAATCAATCATACGTTTTGACATTGTGATCAAAAGTGTTGAATGTTCATGCCAATTCCGTTTACATTATTCAAATAGATTCACGCAATCAAGTGTTATCAAAATGATCCACTTTTAAATATCAAGATGTAATGTTTACCGGACTCCATAAGCTTGTCATTCACACTAATCTCCACTAATGTAGGCTAATGTAACACAAGGATCAATAGGACTTTTAAAGCTTGTAATGTGGGCTTAGGGTAAGGTAGGAAAAAATAGGATTAAGTGGCTCAACTCACCCAAACACACAATTATCACTTCAAATCACCAGTCGCCAAACAAAATAGCTACCTTCACTTTTGTTGAATTATCGATTGTTCTCCTTTATGAGCCTCGATTTTTTTTAACTACCAAACTTAAACTTTTGCATATTTTTACGCATGAGGTTCAATATTTTCTTTTTCTCATGCAACTTCATGTAAGTGACACATACCCTCTTGTTAGGAAATTTATTAAGTTGATTTTGATGATACCATGTAAAACTTAAACTAGGAAGTTGGCACCCCATTTTTCTTGTAATTTGTATTGTAATAGATAGAAATTTGGAAAAGCCGAGTCAAGTCGCCTATGCCAAGGAATACAAGAAGTCAATCGGACTTGATTGAAGACTGCTTGTGTGTCGGTTGAGTATGGCCAAGAAGGAAGTCAAGGACTCGACTGAAGGTGTGTCGGTGAGGAACAACTGTTAAGAAGTGTCAGTCAAGTTATCTCAAGAAGCCAAGTCTCAAAGTTGAAGTGACAGTTGAGTCATCCAATGACCGGAAGCGACTCAAGTCACAGGGTAAAGACAAGAATCTAGTCAAGACAATCGACTTAGATCCGTTGAGTAAAGTCAAGAATGTTACTCAGAATAGTAACATGTAAAAGTTGTTAGGTGTAAAGTGTTAGTCTCAGTTTTGTGCAAAAGGAATAAACCAATGGGAAGCACTGCACCGTGTATCAAAAAATCTGCAATTGCAAGACATTTAATACGAGGAAATGTCAACATCAAGGACTGCAGACAGGACAAGCCAACGAACACAAGTGACTTTTGAAATTAGCCTATCTCTTCAACGGGCAAAATTTCAAAAGTGCACTATAAAAGGCTGAGAAATTTATTGAGAAAAGGTTACCTGAACCACGAACAAGCAAGAATTTATTCAAGCAATAACCTGAAATATTCTCAAGCATATTCAAGCAAATCCTCAAGCCTGAAACTCAAAGGAAATCGATCCAACACAAGCTGTGAAAGAAAGACAACTTCAAATCTGTTGAAGAAAAAACTTTTAAAGAATCAAAAGGGGTCTACTTTCCAAGGAGGATTGTAGGAAGGTTCAAGGTCGAACCAGTATCAAGTTTGTTGGAGGGCTACATGATCAAATCCAAGAACTTGAGAAGTGAGCTGAAGTAGCAAGGCAGTTGCCCTGTGAAGAAGTTGAGTCGCAAGAGAAGCCATTTGTGTGATCAAGGTCGTCTCAGACTATTCACCACTTTGTAAACCGATCATTACTAGCTTAGTGGATTCCTCCAGGAGTTGGAGAAGAGAGGATTAGAAGAATTACCCCATCTTCGAACCTCTATAAAAATATTTGTGTCATTTACTTTCAAAGACATTTACTTTCTTGCATACTTACATTATATATCTTTGTTAGAATCATATTTGCTATCCAACCGATTAATAACCAAGTGCTAAAAATCAAGTGTTAAAACAAACTTAAAACAAATCAAGGGTGTTAAGTCTTCTGTGATAAAACCAAACCAACCAAGTTAAGTTTAGGTTAAACAACCGAGTTATTCTATCAACAAAGCTCTATCGAAGTCTTTGAGTGGCTAACTTAGTGAATAACTAACTTAGTTGTCCCTCAAGTACACAAATTGTTTGAGTTAACTATGTTATAATTTTTAAAAGGACTAAAATCGAAAAGTTGGTAAGGTTTATTCAACCCTCCCCTTCTAAACCTTACTCACACCCCTTGGGACCTACACCTACTTATTATACCCTTCTCAACCTTCAACATTCTTCTATACTTTGTGTGTATGAGTGATGGGTAATTAAGATTTTCACATGTAGGCTCAAGATAAAATATTGGTTGCCAAAGAACAGGTTTAATAGGCTCAAAGGGGACACTAGTGAAATTATATAGAATAAAGGTAGGCATTTTTGGCTCTAGCTTATTCAAAGATGGCCTAAATCATTTTCTTAATGTTACTTGACCTAGGATTTCACCTCGACTAGTGATCGATAAGTTAGAGTTCGGTGGGATCATACAAGAAACACTCAACTTCATAAATCATTTTCAAATAAATTAACGAGAATTATACATGTAGATGAAATCAATGAAGCGAAACATAGATCACCACTTAGAAGCATGCTCTTTTTGATTTCAAGCGATAATCGATAAATTTACTTAGTCATGCATTTCTGATTCACAGACTACTCGACTCGACTCGACATTTTTTTTTAATTCGACTCAATAGACACAAAATAAACAATGACAGATTACTACACCCCCAAACTTAAAGTAAACATTGTTCCCAATGGAGAGTGAGAAAGACTTTCTTGGTAGCCGAAATGTCTAGGACTCCTCACCGGAGTCGTGTGGTGGAAGGTGGACAATAGGGCCTGGTGGTGGTGGTATCGGGAAGCGAATCGTGGGTGTGTCGGATAAATATATGGGCGAGAACTCTGTTGTGCTCATTTATATATTCATCCCTTGCAGCTACGCGGGCAATACTTGCTATAGAAGCAAAACAACGGCTAGGCGACGATGGGCCCTTATCACTTTTTGTACCTCGCAAACTAACTCATCCGAAGAAGGGTCGTCATGTGAGCTGTGGAGCGAGAATGGCCCGCCATCGATCCGGATGGAGCATCAATACTCTATGACTAGGCTTGAGCATCGGGCTCAGCAGGTGGGATGGCCAAATCGGGATAAAGGACTTATAAGGGTCACCCTTTGGATTAGGCACGCCCGCCGGCCTACTCTTCATAAGAAGCAATAATGGTCGAATAAATAGGCCCTTTAGGCCTTTGCTCTTGGGAAGGAATACACACAAAAGGAGATGTGTATGAAGATCTTAAGGAGCCTCCCTAAATGGGAAATGAAGACTATGGCCCTAAGACATTCAATGGACCTCTCAAGAACATCTAACCACGAGCTATTCTCGGACCTCAAAGCCTATGAGTTTGATTTGAGAAGAAAAGAGCTATAGGAGACAGCTTGTACCCAAGACGGAGATGCACCGATAGCCAAGGATGGAAAGAGAGAAATTTGGACCCAAGGAAGCCATAGACCGGTGGAGATTGCCCTAATGGTTAAAAGATTCAACAAGTTCTTCAATAAGAACTATAAAAGGAACAAGGGTGAAACCTCCAGGAGACATTCCTCCTCCAAGTCAAGGGAAGATAGGCCACCCAAGTGAGATTAGCATCAAAGGGTTGAATATCGAGAGAGCCGATAACCCAAGAACAGAAAGAGGCGATCAAAGAGCCGAGAACCTATGTTGGAAGCTGCAGACAACCAGGATATTTTGCGATTGATTGCTTCTATCCACCATCAACAAATATAGGAATGAAGAAGAAAGAAAAGTCTTCAAAGAAAGAAGACAGGGGAAAAGAAGAAAGCCATGTTAGCCGAGATCTTTGAGAGACCAAGTCTAAAGAAGCAGCAGATTCAGAGAGTAGTGAAGCTGACTACTCAAGTGACTCTGAAGAAGAGGCCATGATCTGCCTTATGGCAAAAGAACAAGATCAACCAGATCAAGAAGATGAGGTATACTCTAACTCATCTCATTCGATTCAAGTGATTGTGATTGTGATACACACACCTCATCATCCACTGATTTTTATGATACATTAGGCAAAATAATGAAAGATTTTGAACATATAAAATCCTCACACACAATTCTAAATGGGGAAAACAACCAGCTTAAAAGCCAAAACTCACAGCTGATTAAAGAGCTGAGTACTCTGAGTCACATAGCTGATGAGAACACTAAGTCAAGGCCGAGAATGCCGAGGATCATAGCGAGAGTTAGTTTGCTATGGAAAAGAGGGAAAAAGATCTCAAAAATGTGATTGCCTCATTTACAAAGGCATCCAAATCATTGGATGATCTTATCATGAGTCAAAAAGAATGTGGAGATAAGACATGCATAGGGTTTAATCCTTTGTGCACAAATCAAACTCTAAGAGTGATTTTGGAAAAAGGATCTTCAAGCAATGAAGCATCTCAAAATCCAAAACACCAAATGTTGCACCCACATTCACTCCTAAGCACAATAACAAACAAACGGCCTCGGATACAAAGAGAAAAGCGGCCGATTGAGTATCTTTGAGAGGACAAGCGAGAAGAAATCAGTGAGTTCCTCAAAGCCAAACTCCAAATAGAAAATACTCGTGAAAAGAAAATAGAGCTACCAAAAAACCCCGAAGTTTCATCCGAGAAACACACATGATGGGAATGGTAGAAACTATCCAAACTATCTTTGATTGGAATAATGTGAAACATCAAGAAAGGCCAATGGAATGCAAACCACAGATGGCAAAGACCTAAAACTCAAGAAAGGTCATTCCAAAGGCAAAAAAAAGCTATTATTGTACACATATGCACCTAAGGACTACACTTAATTATCACAACTATCCCAAGAAATCAATTGCTAAAACACACACACAGGCATACAGACAAAAGAGACAATCAGTATGAACCTAAAACCCCAAGCAATTTGCTAATGTGCGCTATGATTATGGTGCGATAGATGACAACCTCTTAAAGTCAAGTCCTTTGGCTATAGGTTGGTTGGATCATCATATAGCACTAACCCTCGGGACCCAGGCAAGTATGGGTACCTAAAATCGATTTCCTTGATTGCGGGTTCAAGGAACAGTGAGTGCCAAGGAACCTAGTACATGGATAGTGGTTGTTCCAGGCATATGACAGAAACAAGAAAAAACCTGTCAAGATTCATGGAGATTAGAGGTGCAAAAGTCATATTTGGAGGAAATGAAGCTCGAGGGAAATCAAATGCACATGATCTATCAAGAAGAATGGATTGGAAATCACGAGATGTTGCCTATGTTGAAGGCCTCAACTTCAACCTGTTAAGCATCACCAACTCGTGATAAGAGCTACAATGTTGAATTAAATATGGAAGTGTGCGGATCAAAGATGTTGAATCAAATGAAATAGTGCTACAAGGATCAAGATAGAAGAATATGTATGTGGTAGATTGGTCTCTTGCTACACCAAGCACTTGTCTCGCTAGCAAAAAGCACAATCTGAATCAAGTTGGTTATGGCCTGAAGTGAGTCATCCGAATTTCAAGACAATCAACAAGCTTGCAAGGAGTCATATTGTAGAAGGATTGTCGGACTCGGTGTACAAGAAAGAAAGTGTATGTGATGCATGCCATATGGGAAAGCAAATAAAATCTTCATTCAAGGATAAGCCAAGTCCTTCTTCAACAAGGATATTACATCCACGCACATGGATTTATTTGGTCAAGTTGAACCCGGCCAAACATAAGTGGAAAGAAATACACCTTGGTGGTGGTAGATGACTATTTAAGATATACATGGACAATATTCATGTGCAAAAAGAAGGAAACTTTGCAGAAGTTACCTCAGCTGATGAAAAGAGTTCAAAATGAAAAGAGCCAAACCATTATAAAGATAAGGTCCGATTGGAGGAACTAAGTTTGTCAATGAGATAATAACTCATGATTGTGTTGAAAATGGAATTGCTCATGAATTATCTGCAGGAAGAACTCCACAGCAGAATGGAGTAGCTGAAATAAGGAATAGAACTCTCAAGGAAGCTGCAAGGACCATGTTAGCTGAAGCTGGATTGCCTAAGAGATTTTGGGCTGAAGCCATTAACACAACATGCTATACTCAAAATAGATGCATGATAAACAAATCAATTGACCAAAACTCCTATGAGATTTAGACAGGGAGAAAGCCAAATGTTGGATATTTCAAGATATTTGGATGTTAATGTTTCATCCATAACAATGGCAAAGATAATTTGAAGGCTTTTGATGCTAAAGTCGATGAAGGTATCTTTTTGGGATACTCGGTGAGAGCAAAGCCTATAGAGTCTTTGAACAAGAGGACTATGGTCACGAAGAGTCTACCCATGTGGTATTTGATGAACCTAATGTAAATGGAGAAGTTATTGAAGAGTTAGGCTGATAAGTTGAATCAGTCAACTATACAAAAGAGTCCTTATGTTGAAACCGAAGTAAGAGCAAGCAACCGGATGAAGATGAGATAGTTGAATCTCAAAGATAGCTAGAAAGTCTACACTAAATGAAGATGAAAGAGTCTGTTTAAGACAACTTAGTGAGGAGACAAATGAATCCAAAGCAGACTTACTCCAACCTAATGTGAGATGGCCGAGAGATCATCCACCGAGTTAGTTATTGGAGAGGTTAGAGATGGCATAAGAACCAGATCCGAGCACATCATGAAGTAATGTTCACTTGTTTTATTTCCCGGATAGAGGCTAAAGATGTGTCTCAAGCATTGGATGACACATATTGGATTCAAGCCATGCAAGAAGAGTGATCAGTTTGAAAGAAACAAAGTATGGGAATTAGATGAGAGGCCAACCCATCAAAATGTAATTGGAATAAAATGGGTTTTTAGAAACAAGATGAATGAAGAAGGATCATTCAAAGAAACAAAGCAAGATTTGTAGCCAAAGGGTATCGCCAAGAAGAGGGTATAGATTTTGATGAAACCTTTGCTCCTATTGCAAGATTGGAAGCAATAAGGATGTTTCTTGCTTATCCGCACACAAAAACTTCACTATGTATCAAATGGATGTGAATAGTGCATTTGTGAGCGGGTTGTTAGAGGAAGAAGTCTATGTTGAACAACCTCCAGGTTTTGTAAAACTATTGGAGATAAAGTCTATAAGCTCAAGAAAGCATTATATGGATTGAAACAAGCGCCAAGAGCATGATATGATATATTGTCTCAATTCTAACTTAAAATGGATTCACCAAAGGCAAAGCGACGTAACACTCTTGAGAATTCAAGATGGAGAGAGTATATCGCTTGTTCAAATATATGTGGATGACATCATTTTTGGATCCACAAACAAAGTCTTTGTGTGATAAGTTCTCAAACCTCATTTAAGGTAAATTTGAGATGAGCATGATGGGAGAGCCGACTTTCTTCCTAGGACTTCAAGTCAAGCGGTTGAAAGGTGGAACCTTCATAAGTCGAGACAAAATACAAGAGATTTGATGAAGAAATTTGGTATGGAAGAGAAGTCTTCGTGAAAACTCCAATGAACACATCGGTCAAGATGGACATGGATGCGGATGGCAAAGTCAGATCAAACCGGATAGAGAGCACTCATTGGATCATTGCTTTATCTAACAAAGCGGGCCCGGACATCACCTTTGTAGTAGGTGTATGTGCAAGATTTCAATCGCACCAAAGGAAAGCCACATGATCGCAGCCTAAGAGAATCCTAAGATATTTGAAGGGATGCCGGGGAAGTTGGCTTATGGTATCCAAAGGAAGGTGGATTCAAGCTTATTGGTTACTCGACTCGACTATCTTTGGATGTAGAGTTGACAGAAGAGTACTTGAGTACATGTCAAATGCTTGGAAATAGATTGGTTTCTTGGTTTAGTAAGAAAAAAACTCAATAGAAACATCCACACCAAAGCAGTACTTATAGCTACGGGCAGTGTTTGTTGTGCCCAAGTCTTATGGATGAGACAACAAAGTGAGAGATTATGAGATTGAAGAAAAAGAGATTCCAATTATGTGTGATAACACTAGTGTTATTGCAATCACTAAGAATCCTGTGTTGCATTCAAGAACAAAACACATTGATGTCAGATATCATTTCATAAGAGATCATGTTGAAAAGAAAGATATCACCTTAGAATACATCTCAACTGATAAGCAGTTAGCTGATATATTCACAAAGCCTCTATGTGAATCAAGATTTGAAGAGCTCAAGAATGAGTTAGGGTTAATTGAGCTGAGTTGAAACTCAGAAGACCCAATCAGCAGAGAAAGAAGATGAGAAAATCAAAACAGAGCAAGTTTCACACTTCAGCCAAGTGAAACAGTCTTATCGGGAAGTCAGTTGTATCGAGTTAGCTGCCAGCTGAGTTACTTCATGTGAAGAGAGAAGCTGAGTTAAGTCACTTTGAATATAAGCTGAATCATTTATGAGCTAAGTGACAAAAAAGCAGTCATTTTAAATGAGCGGGAATGGTTTTAAGGATGACATCAACGTAATAATGACGGTCACAGTAAAAGCTGCACAGTAAGCCACATGATTGGATATAAATGCTGCTGCATTAAATGCGAGGAATTAAATGCGGTTACGTTCTAATCTGAGTCGTTGATTTTGATCAAAAATTCAAAATCGGAAATAAGTCCTTTCACGTCCCTTATATACGGAAGTTTGCATTTCTCTCACCTTACGCGAACTATTCATCTTCAAGCAAAGCAAAGTTTTTCTCTCTGAAACCCTAAGTTCTCTCAAGCAAGTTTCTAGCTTTTCGATCGGTAAAATTCTCTGAAAATGGCACCAAAGTTAGATTATGTGAAGCTCTCGAAGCAAATCCACTCCAGTTCTTCAGTAGATTTCGATGGAATGGTGAAGCAGTCTTGATGATGAGAAACTTGTTCAAAAAAAAAAAAGCTGAGATGTTGGGAAAGTCGGTCTCAAGGATTTTTCGACCATGTAGTACTCTCATACCTATCTTAAGGAGGTAGCTATGTTCTATGTCAACGCAGAGGTGGAGGACGAAGAAATCAAGTCTTCCGTCCACAGTAAGGACATCAAAATAAGTGCAAAAGACCTTGCCGAAAGATCGCTTGTTGCCTTTCTTGAAGGCATGAAGGAAATATACTGGCCGATGTTGACTTGGCCGCTGCATGGAAGGAAGTGGCCAAACCCAAGTGTCTTTGCTAAAGTGGTTTACAAATGACAAGAAGTCGTTGAAGAACGACTATCACAAACGATGGATGTCGTCTCGAAATATGTTGACATGAAGTTTGGAAGCTTCAATCACCGCCCAAGACAAAGCCGATAGTCACGGCCGCGATCATGCAAGGAAAAAAGGTCACAAACTAAACAATACCTTCAAGGAAGATGGATCTTTTGGATGCTCACTAGGATATGGCCTTGTGATTGGCCATTTCTTGGAAGTGAAGCGTGTTGCACTTCGTCATGGCAAACCCTTCCACGTGAACAAGAAAATGTTTAGGGCAAACCTTCCGGTGCCCGTAAGAGAGCTCCCGCAAAGAAAGCCGATATCGGTGAGGGGAATCAATCGACCCCGAAGACACAAATGCTACCCTCTCCCAAAGAAGAAAGTTGCCCTGCAGCTGGGACAAAGAAAGCGCCCGCAGCAGAGAGTAAGAAAGAACCATCTCTTCTCCAATCGTTAAGAGGGAGAGATCAAGTCCAAGCGCTACGATAATCTAGAGGGGGTGAATAGATTATCTCCATCTTTTCGATTTCGCCCTCTTTTTCGAACCAAATGCTCAAACACAATAATAAAGGTGCGGAATGTAAACAACACACGCCGATTTATAGAGGTTCAACCCACCTAGGCCTAATCCTCTACCACCCCAAAGATATCCGGATGGATTTCAAAAAGAAAAATTTTATTAATTTACCACAAATTAATACAACACCAACTTACAATAACACCTTGAAGAGCACCACACTCTTCTTCAACACCACCTTTGAGATTACCACAATCTCACTTGAAGATTACCACAATCTCCAATCGGCACCTTGTGAAGATTACCACAATCTTCAACCTTGAAGAATACCAAATTCTTCAACACCTCAACAAGAAGATTACCACAATCTTCTCACACCTAACACCTAGATCACCCAAGTGTGTTCTTACCACAAGAACACTCACAAGGATATCTTGTGTTGAATGATAACCCAAAAATTCAAGATTACAACTCGATAATGAATAATACAATTGAGTGCAAGTGTAATCAAGAATAGCCTAGACCTCAAGGATGTGAAAGTGAATAGCTAGGCAAATTACAACAAGAAATAAGACAATGTAAGAACAAATGTATTCTTGAGTGTATCTTGTTGTGTTGTAGTTTTCTCTCTTATTGGTTGTGCTTCAAATCTTCCTCTATTTATAGGAGATGATTGATACTTGATAGGCTCCTCTTGGAATCTCGATATCTACAAAAAAATTGCAATTAAAATCAAGATTATAGTTGTTAGAAATCAATTCCACAATTTAGGAAAAGTCGTCACTGCTTTGACAACGATTAGAATTTTGTCATCAAACCATAGGGCGACCGGTCGTGCACAAATAGACGTTTGAAAATGAGAAAACACATTTACACAGGCGGCGACGGTCGACGGGGTCCACCGGTCGACCCCATGCGCGGCCGGTCGAGCAAGACCAAAAACGAGTCGGGAAGCTCTGTTTAAATTGCTCCAGTGCACCGGGTCACCGTTGCCGATCGCACGGTTGCCCTATGGGCGACGGTGGCCCCGACCATTTTCTCGCAAACATGAAGTTTTTGTTTTCCTCAACTTTCAGTGCACGGGTTGCCCTATACGGCGACCGGTTGACCTCAAAACAAAAGTGTTATCCAATTTTATATCGAAAATAAACTTCAAGAAATACTCCAAAAATAGTGAAAATATGTTAGACCGATCGGGAGTATTAGGACAATATTTAGAAACATTGTTTTGGTATAAAAACAAAATTATCAAGATCATTAAAAGTGTTGTCCAATTTTATCTAAAATAAAACTTGAAGAAATACTCCAGGAAAATATTAAAACCATTTTAAATCATTTAGGAGTATTTGGACAACTTTAAAAACATTGTTTTGGTATAAAAACAAAATCATCAAAATTATGATAAAACCATTTATCAAACAATCTCCCCTTTTTGATGATTACAAACCAAAACAATTTTAACGAGGTCAATTTTGAAAACAAAACAATTTTACCCGGTTAAAAAGAGCTATAAGTTGTGAGCGACAACATTCCGTGCAAAATAAACACAAGGATGGGAGTAAAGATATTCAAGCACATATAGCAAATGCTCCCCTATCAACATGCACAACAAGAGTAATATAGAAGCAACTTCAACATAAGCTAAAATCTTAGCTTTTTGATATGAGCTTAAGTATCAAAACTTAAAAGCTCCCCTGTCAAAGATACATCATTAGAACCGTATATAAGTCCATACTACAACTTAAAAGCTCCCCGCCAAAGATACATCATTAGAACCGTATATAAGTTCATACTACAACTAATGGACCATGATTCATACATAACCATAATGCACCAAGTGGACTAAATATGATCCACAACTTATGGCTTTGTGAAGCCATAGCTTATAGCTTCTTTTCGTTAAGCTTATCTTAGCTTTTATGAGCTAATGAGTTTATAACATGTTTCTCCCCTTTGGAATCATCAAAAAGAGTGTTAGCACGATAAAAACATCATATAATCATATCAAAGTGCGCAACTAAACCGATGTACCGAGCTATTTGAACATTGAAGCTTATAAACCAAATGGGAGGAAAAGTCGAATTATACGACTTGTAGAAGTTTATGAAAACTCATTTGATAAGCAAAACATGATCTATAAAAATATATAAGACTTTTGAAATCGAGAGAATCATATAAGTGATGAATTTTTCATTGAAACGCGTTTTATCGAACACTTGGCAAGCGCCAAAAATTGAGAAAGATATATATAACCCTTGTAAATGAAATCAAGCCAAGTTTTTCATCACCAAATTCAATTTAACAAATATCATTCATCAACAATCAATAAGCTCATCACAAATATATATGAATTGTATCAAGAAAAATACATATAAGCCACAAACTCAATGGTTCAACCCAATTGAGCTAAAGAAGTAGAATTCTTACCATTTGATCGGTAAAGATGAGCATCAATGATGATAACCGAGCTAGATAATCCCCAAAATGTATAATTCATGCATCAAAACTCATTTGAAGTGAATTGTGTGTGAAATTTGCAAAGGGGACGAAAAATGAACAAAAAAGCCAAAAATGCTTACCTGGGAAAACAGAACCATTTTTAACCAAAAAATCCCTTAGGGCGACCGGTCATGGGCAAGGGCGACGACGGCCGACGGCATGGGCGACCGGTCGGCCTTGCCCTGCCCCACCATGTTTGAGTTCGTCTCAAAATTCAAGTTTGATCCAAAATCCGATTTTTCGCCCTAGGTTTTTAAAAACGTGCAAAATACAAACGTAGACCTCATTCAATATACATTATGTCATGATCAAGCTCGAAATGAGGTAAAATACTCGGCGGTGGGCGATTAAAAAGTCCGCGAGTTATCCTTGAGACTAATTAAACACATCACAAGTTTTTGTTAAAAACTCAATCCCCTTTTTTTTTAAAAAAAAAACATCGAATCTCAATATATTTAGTTCGATTATGACGAACTATATTTTGAATAATTTTCACCGGACTTGTTATCCCAAAAAAAAGATCGTTTTAAAGCTTTGGATAAACAAGTCATAAGAAGAAGTGCCTTACAAATATTTGAAAATTTCTTTTAACGGCACTTTAATGAGATTCGTTGGGATAGTTTTTGAAGTCGAGCATATAGACATAAGGCATATGGAATGTCGGGTCTATAGGAATAATATAAGAAAACATACCTCGAATTTGTTTGTCAACCGACATGCCTTTCTCAACCTTTGTCAATTTCTTCACTGGTAGCCATAGAGTTTGAGATGATTCTTCCTTATCAATGCCTAACTCCTTCAAGAGTTCTTTTGAAATATAACCATCTACTTGGCATTGATTAACTTGAAGTCTAATGATGAAATTTGATCTCCCCCATCATGTGATACCATGTTCATCTCAAGTTCACCTACATCAACTTAGGAGAATCTCTTGCACAAAATATTCATTAGTAGCACCAAAAAAATATTCTCATAAATATGCACAAGCAAACAATCTTGCCCTTTTTCAAAAAACAAGGAGAGTAGTATCAACTTTACCTTTTATAAAATCATTTAGAAAAAATAGCTAAGTCTATCATATCATACATGGGGTACTTGTTTGAAACCATACAAGGCCTTTTATAAAAATCATTTGGCCTAGAAAAATTAAAAACCCGGAGGTTGTTTTACATAGACTTCTTCTTGAATAAAACCATTGAGAAAATTGGATTTAACATCCATTTGGTAAAGCTTGAAATTTTCTTAAAACAGAATGGGCAAGTAAAAATGCAAATAGCTACTAAATGTGCTATGAGTGCAAATATTACATCAAAATCAATTACCTTCTTCTTGAAAATACCTTCGAGCTACTAACCTCGCCTTAGTTCGACCAATGTTGCCTTGGTCATCGAGTTTGTTCTAGGAATACCCTTTTTGTCTACTTCATTACTATCATCATAGGGCATCCAATTTGTCTAAGGTGTTCACAATAGAACATATACATCCAAATATTTTGAGGTAACCAATATTTGGAGTACTTCATTTCTCATCTACACAACTTAACAAACTCATTAACGGCATCGCTTATATAATCAAGAATAAAAATAGCCCAAGTGTAAAAACATGTCTCAATCATCAATAACAAAATATCTTGCAAAAGAGCATAGTAGTAAGAGACATTATATATATAGACCATGAAGCAAGAAACACATACTATGCATTTAGAAGATCATCAAGAGTCTAATAAATCATGCAAGTTCAAATAAGCTTAAGAAAGCTACAAAAGGTCTCTTTTGAAATTTGAAAATCCGATAACATATAATTGAGACCTCATTTAAAAGAAGTATTTGAACAAAAGTTGACAAAGCAAATATGTGCAATCAAATATCAAATAGTGCCTTTCAAAAAATCTAAAAATCCTCTTAATGGCACTTGTATGAAATACTATGAAAAACAAGCACATAGGCACATGGCAATACATATATCGAGTCTATAAGAGTAAGAAAAACACAAGTAAACGTACCTCGATAATTAATGCCTTTCTTGACAAATAATGACGTAAATGGCCATATGTGAAAATATGTAGATCCTACACAATTCTTAAAACAAATCTAGCACAAATCATAATGATAAAAGTGTAGGCTAAAAGATATCACAAGTAAGCTCATGCCATAAAAATCCATAAGAGATGATAACACACTTTAGTCTACAAAAGTGCACAAGAGTTTTAAAAACATCATATAAGGTCTTCTTTTTCAAAAATATTTTAAAAGCACAAATATATATTGAAGACCTTAAAAAATACTTGAAAACTCATTTTGCACTTAATACACAAATAAGAGCATGCATAATAACAAAATAAAATGCATATTTAACTAGGGAGATACGGGTTACCAATTACGCCATTTCCATGGGTTGTGCCGTTCCCATTGTTGATGGTATCTTCCCTTTTGAAAATCTTCTTGTTGATGATAGTTTCTCCAATTGATCCATTTCCAAGCATTGTGGCCTTCCCATTTTTGAAAGTGTCTTTTCTTGGAAAATCATCTTGTTGATGATGTTTTTGCCATTTCCAAGGATTGTGTTCTTCCCATTTTTGATTATATCCTCTTCTTGAAATTGGCTTTGTCGAAAATAGTTTCTCCTTCTTTGATCAAATGAAACGATCATTTGATGTCTTTTGGCGAAAATGAATTTTCTTCGATCATTATTTCACGGTACCTAATATGACATTGTTTTGTGGTACCTCATATGTTTGGGTCCTTTGGGATTAGTCTTGAGACTTTTAGGTCTCCAACAATAATTAGAGCTATTTCTAGCCCGACAAGTATTTACCGTATGACCCTTTTACCGCAATAAAAGCATGTAATAATTCTAGGAGCATAATGACCAACGTGCTTAGAGACTTGATTCTTTTTCATGTGATTGACACCTTAGCTTATGATCAAGTTCTAGTTTGAATTATCACAACAATCAACAATATTGGTCATTTTATCTAAGACTAAGTTCGATTTAGATAAATCATTTTTCAAGCAATTTATATCCTCAACAAGAGTACTATTTTCTTTCTCAAGGTTTCTAACCTTGTCAAGAGTGGTGGTGTGAGCACATGATAGTGATTCATAGGAAGTAAATAAACTATCCTTATCATTTTTTAAAACAATGAATTCCTTTTTCAAATATTTGTATTTAACAAGTAAGTTTTGGAATTCATCTTGTAGTTCATCAAAATCATTTTGCAAATCACTATAATCATTATCATAGGAAGTAGAGGGTTTAGAACTTACCTCGTTTTCTTCTTTGATGCCTATGAGGCATTGTTCAACTTCTTCATCATGGGAGGATGTAGAAGGCTCATCCCATGTTGTTGGATTTGATGTTGTATCCATTTGTGAAGTAGATGCTTTTGAGTTGCTCCTTTCATTTGCATACACTTCATAGATGGCTTCTAATTTTTCCATACTTCATGTGCCGATCGAATACCTACAACATGATCAAATTCCAAAGTAGTAAGTGAACAATACAAAATATTAAGAGCTTTACCATTTAAGGAGATGATTTTTTCTCTTCATCATTGAGCTCTTTGAAGCCTTTAGAGGTGTGTGGTGTATTCTTCATTGGAATGGATTCTCCATTTATGACGGTGTTCCAAATATCAAACCCGCAACCTTGTAAATAGCATTCCATTCTTTCTTTCCAAAATATAAAATTTTTGGAATCAAACCGAGGTGGCTTGGTGGTGGAGGTGCCAAAAAGATGAGCTTCGTCAGAGCCGACGATCGTTTCTCTTCACTCGCGATGTGAAACTAGCTTGCCAAAGAGTTTGGCTCTCATACCACTTGTAAGTCCAAGCGCTACGATAATCTAGAGGGGGTGAATAGATTATCTCCATCTTTTCGATTTCGCCTCTTTTTCGAACCAAATGCTCAAACACAATAATAAAGGTGTGGAATGTAAACAACACACGCCGATTTATAGAGGTTTAACCCACCTAGGGCCTAATCCTCTACCACCCCAAGATATCCGGATGGATTTCAAAAAGAAAAAGATTTTATTAATTTACCACAAATTAATACAACACCAACTTACAATAACACCTTGAAGAGCACCACACTCTTCTTCAACACCACCTTGAGATTACCACAATCTCACTTGAAGATTACCACAATCTCCAACGGCACCTGTGAAGATTACCACAATCTTCAACCTTGAAGAATACCAAATTCTTCAACACCTCAACAAGAAGATTACCACAATCTTCTCACACCTAACACCTAGATCACCCAAGTGTGTTCTTACCACAAGAACACTCACAAGGATATCTTGTGTTGAATGATAACCCAAAATTCAAGATTACAACTCGATAATGAATAATACTGATTGAGTGCAAGTGTAATCAAGAATAGCCTATACCTCAAGGATGTGAAAGTGAATAGCTAGGCAAATTACAACAAGAAATAAGACAATGTAAGAACAAGTGTATTCTTGAGTGTATCTTGTTGTGTTGTAGTTTTCTCTCTTATTGGTTGTGCTTCAAATCTTCCTCTATTTATAGGAGATGATTGATACTTGATAGGCTCCTCTTAGAATCTGATATCTACAAAAAAATTGCAATTAAAATCAAGATTATAGCTGTTAGAAATCAATTCCACAGTTTAGGGAAAAGTTGTCATTGCCGACAACGGTTAGAATTTTGTCATTCAAACCATAGGCGACCGATCGCGCAGACAAATAGACGTTTGAAAATGAGAAAACACATTTACAGGCGGCGTTGATTGTTGACGGGGGTCCACCGGTCGACCCATGTGCAGCCGGTCGAGCAAGACCAAAAACGAGTCAGAAGCTCTGTTTTTAAATTGCTCCTGTGTACACGGTCACCGCCGGTTGCCGATCAAGACTGCCGGTTCTATAGGGCGACCGGTTCCTCGACCATTTTCTCGCAAACATGTAGTTTTCTGTTTTCCTCAACTTTCGTGTGCGGGTTGCCCTATACGGCGACTAGGTTGACCTCAAAACAAAAGTGTTATCCAATTTTATATCGATAATAAACTTCAAGAAATACTCGAAAAATAGTGAAAATATTTTAGACCGATCGGGAGTATTAGGACAACATTTAGAAACATTGTTTTGGTATAAAAACAAAATTATCAAGATCATTAAAAGTGTTGTCCAATTTTATCTAAAATAAAACTTGAAGAAATACTGGAAAATATTAAAACTATTTTAAATCATTTAGAGTATTTGGACAACCTTTAAAAACATTGTTTTGGTATAAAAACAAAATCATCAAAATCATGATAAAACCATTTATCAAACAAGGATCGCTTAAGACGAAAGGCAAATTGCCTTCTAAGAAAAATCCAAAAAGTTCACTTTTGAGGAACCAGGGGATGTTAAACCGTAAATTCCTCTCGCTCCCATCAAGGAAGAGACGACTGCTCGTGCGATCCGAATTTGAAAAGACAATCGCATCTACTACCCACCAAAAAATAAAGATGAGACTCGATAACGTTCGGAAGAGCCTCTCCGGAAGTTATTGATGATTGCGAGGTCCGATGGTGATCGCAGATATCACCAAGAACCACTGTATGTGAAAGACAGTTGAGGAAGATGAAGCAGCTGAGACAACTGAGCCTTCTATTGAAAAGGTTTTCTCTCCTCCTGCAACTGATGCTGCTGCTTCTGAGGAAGAGCAATCTCTCTTGCCTCCAATTCAAGAAATCGAGGAGAAGGAGAAGATGATGATGATGACATAATTATGTACTCCCAGCCTATCCAAACATCCAAATGACGTCTCACGAGAATGGAGAGCATGGAAGCCGGATCACTCAACGGTGCAGTTCACTCACCCTGAGTTCATAGAAGAAGAAGATTTGCTATGATATCTTGGTGTCACAACTGTTCGACAGGCCCTTGACGAAGAAACTGCATGGACATCCTCCGCATAATAAAGGCGGGTGAAAAGGATAAAGCTATGGAGCGAGCCTGAGCATAGGAAAAATAAAAAATATGCGAATTTACAGGATCTCTAGATCACACTCATACACATCTTGATGTGTTCTCTGAAAGTGATGAGGATCCCACTGCTGCAGCCGAGAAGTCAGATATGCAGCAGGGTGTGAGGGAATCCAGAGCCATGCATGAGCATCAATGTTTTTGAAGGCCCAGGAGAGTCCTCACAATCTCTCCCGCAAATTGATCATCTAGAGTGGTACAAAGAGATTGCATCATATATTGCGCAGCCCACGCCCCCCGTACAATCGAGGATGGCTCCAAGGGACTCGAAATGAAGCGGGATGTTGGGCACCCAAGCCGAGCCAACCCCGTAGAAGGTGTTCTCACACCTGCCCCGGCAGCTGAGCACTCAACGGATAAATTCGCGTCTCCGGAGAAGAGTGACCCCACAATTAGTCACTCACGGTGGTGAGGCGGTGATGGGGAAGCTCTCTCCACCACAAAGCAGGTTGGAGTTTGTTGTGGGAGACTCATCTTTGAAGCTAGGAGGCGAAGTCGAGAAAGAGAGTGAACAAAGAGAGTGACACTAACGGCTCTGACAGTTGAGTCGTCCCCCACCAAGTGTCACCACATGAAGGCCAATGACGCTGTTATCACAAATGAGGCACAAGATGGTGATTCCCCCGGAGTTAACACTGGGCACAGAAAGTGCAATCCAAGGAGTTGAGACTCCTATGGATGCCAATGTAGAAGACCCTAAGAAATTTGAGACTGCCCAAGGGAACACTAAAGGCCAGCAGCAGCTTGAGTCTGGCTGGGGTGTTGAAGGCCTAAGGGAGGTTGAGACTTCCTTGGGTAAGGGTCAAGATGCACGTAACACTCCTCCTCTAGATGCGTAAAAGAGATAAGCGCACTTCATGATTCCCTGTGAAAACTTTGTCACATTCTTTTTGGGATCGGAAGATGAAGTTGAGTCCACTCCACTTGCAGATTCTACGGACCCAAATTGAGGATGTTCTCAAAACTAAGAGCCAAATCGTTGAGAAATCGCTCGCACTTAAGTACAACTTTGATGATGAGCCAACTCCACAAGTCTCATCATCATCCGATGACGCTGATGATACAAATGAGGAAGAGGTAATTCATTTAGAAAAGTCTATCGAGACCGAGGAAATGTTAAGACAAATTGAGGCTCGCCACCGGGCAAGACAATTCAAAAGCCCACTGAACTGAACAGAGTCATCTCATGTTGCAGTTTGCACAGCTTGAGAAGAATGACTCCGCCCGGCCACAGCTCACACACCTGGTGTGACCATTGCCGATGAAGCCGCCGCAAAGAGAGACATCGAGATTTGCCTCTACTCTACTATAAGGGAAGGCAACGGGCGGTCAAGACCTAGACATTCCCTATGTACGTGATGATGTCTTTCAAGATATGTTTCCATTCACCAGACCCGCCCGCATCCGGAAGAAGAGATAGTCGCGAACTAAGAAGATACATCGTAAGAGAATATCCCACAATTCCCATCGACACGGTTGTTCCAAAGACTTTGATTTCGACAAAGAGTGGTGTAGAGTGAATCGGGCGCGACAACCGAAATTTGTGAAGTCTTCAAGAAACTCGTGAGGAGATTGAGAAGATTGAACGACACCAGCCTCACCGGACTTACACTTGGACAATCGCGATGCCACTCTCACAAAGACTTGAGAGGGATCGTGGTGCGAATTTGGGAATAGTCTCAATAGCAAACCGTTATGCGAAGCGAGCAAGTACGATACTTCAAAGCCTTATATGGAAGAATGCTTGTATGGAGTGCGGATAACTCCATGATTAGGCAGCGGATGAAGGAATACATTGAAAGAATAGCCCATCTCACAAAATCGATATGGAGTTGTTGCGACATTTTCATAAGAATGAGATCCTAAGACTCAAAAATGCAATGAATGACAAATTCAGCCTACTCTTGCCGAAATGAAGATATTGAGAGTTGATTCTAAGGAAATTCGATCGAGATTCAACCACATCTGATGCACAGACTCCAAGCACGATTCCACGACAACGTAATGGACTTTCTCCTTGGAAGCATGTTCCCCGGGGTCCCTCTCTCCTTTGATGAAGCCAAAAAGGGGGACGAGGAGTCCCTAAAAGGATTAAAAAAGAGAAATTGAAGAAAGACGAAATTAAAAATGAAAGACATTTAGTGAAGAAGGGTAAAGCAACAGGGGAAAGTTCAAGGATTTGACGTTGATGTTAGCCGAAACCCCAAAGAAGGTCATGTTATCGCTCCATCCCGAGTAAACTCCCCAGAACCCTACCAATTGAGCACTCTGTTGTGCCAATGTCGGAGAAAAGGAAGATTATTGAAGCAGGTTTGAGGAGTTCTCTAAAAGCAGTGATGCTCGCTCGTTGAAGTGTTGAAACAATATGGTGGTCTTCCGATTTGGAAAGGATCGTGATGCGATACCGATGATGGATCCGAGCTCAGATCGGTTGAAGAGTTCAAAACCCTCAATCAAGGCTATTTCCAAGGAATGGCTTTGGCCCAATCCTCGGGATTTGTATCGAGAAAGGTTTAGCCTTGTGTGAAGAAGTCGAAAAACAGCATGATCTTCCAAAGAGATCACTCACCGAGCAGTAAGACTCCCATGCAAGACACACCCAGAGGCGAGAGGAAGAGCCGAGTCGTATAGGAATAAGTGGTGGTGGAAGAGGCTCACTACCTCGACCAAAACCAAGGGCGTTGAATTCGAGATCCCGACAAGAAATGTTTGATTTATCGGGCCGGATACGATCACTTAGCCAACAGAAAGTGGCAAGAAAGAACGCCGAGGCAAAGAGAAAACAAGAAGAAGATAACGAAAGGCAAACATGTCAATGGCTCGAGAGGAAGCAAAGGGATGATGCTTCCAAACGGGCCTATGAAAAGAACAAAAAAAGGGAAAAAGAAGAGAAGGAGAGGAAAAGAGCCGATGACGACGAGGAGCGCAAGAGAGCTGAAGAAGAAAGAGGAAGGAAGCAGCAAAGGCATTGAAGTGTTGCTGCAAACCCCTACATGTATTTTTATGTAAATACGTTCATGTAAGTCTTCTGTAATATACTTAGTGAATTTTTCTGTAATTTTTCATTTTGTATGAACTCTTGTATCTTAGCTTAGATATGCATATCGCTCCGATAAAGATTGCTCTGATACCAAATGTAAACAGTTGTGTAAAGGACAAGAATGCTATGATCAATAAAACGATCTATTTTAAGCATACATTCTTTGTTACTGCATTGTCTGTATGTATCTTTACTGTCTATGTTTTGTTGAATGTTTTTAAGTTTTGGCATCATCAAAAAGGGGGAAACTGTTAGAAAATTTATTAAGTAGATTGATGATACCATGTAAAACTTAAACTAGGAAGTTGGCACCCCATTTTCCTTGTAATTTGTATTGTAATATATAGGGCTGGAAAAACTGAGTCAAGTCAGTTATGCCAAGGAAACAAGAAGTCAATCATGGATCGAATTGAAGATCGTGTTGTGTGTCACCGAGTATGGCCAAGAAGGAAGTCAAGGACTCGCTTTTCAAGGTGTGTCACCGAGGAACAATCGTAAGAAGTGTCGGGTCAAGTTATCTAAGAAGCCAAGTCTCAAAGTTGAAGTGACAAAGTTGAGTCATCCAATGACCGGAAGTTGACTCAAGTCACCTGGAGTATATAAAGAGAGCGATCTAGTCAAGACAATCGGCTTAGATCCATTGAGTAAAGTCAAGAATGTTACTTAATAGTAACATGTCAAAACTATCAAGTGTAAAGTGTTAGTCCCGCTTTGTGCAAAATGAATAAACCAATGGGAAGATTGCACCGTGTCGAAAATCGCAATGCCGCAAGATATTTAATATGAGGAAATGTCAACATCAAGGATCGGCAGATAAGACAAGCCAACGAACACAAGTGACTTTGAAATTAGCCTATCTCTTCAACGGGCAAAATTTCAAAAGTGCATTATAAAAGGCCGAGGAATTTATTGAGAAAAGGTTACCCAACCACGAACAAGCAATCATTTATTCAAGCAATAACTCGAAATATTCTCAAGCATATTCAAGCAAATCCTCAAGCCTCGAAACTCGATGGAAATCGATCCAACACAAGTTGTGAAGGAAAGACAACTTCAAATCTGTTGAAGAGGAAACTTTTGAAGAATCAAAAGGGTCTACTTTCCAAGGAGGATTGTAGGAAGGTTCAAGGTCAAACCAAGATCAAGTTTGTTGGAGGGATACGTGATCAAATCCAAGAACTTGAGAAGTGAGTTGAAGTAGCAAGGCGCAGCCTTCCCCGTGAAGAAGTTCGAGTCGCAAGCAGGCCACCGTGTGATCAAGGTTGTCTACAGATCGTTCATCACTTTGTAAACGATCTATTACTTAGTGGATTCGCCCAGAGTTGGAGAAGAGAGGATTAGAAGAATTACCCCATCTTCGAACCTCTATAAAAATATTTGTGTCATTTACTTTCAAAGACATTAACTTTCTTGCGTAATTACATTATATATGTTGTTAGAATCATATTTGCTATCCAACCGATTAATAATCAAGTGCCCAAAATAAAGTGTTAAAACAAACTTAAAACAAATCAAGGGCGTTAAGTCTTCCACGATAAAACCAAAACCAGCCAAGTTAAGTTTAGGTTAGACAAATGAGTTATTCTATCAAAACTCTATCGAGTCGCTGAGTGGCTAACTTAGTGAATAACCAACTTAGTTGTCCCTCAAGGACACAAACTATTTGAGTTAACTCGTTATAATTTTTAAAATGACTAAAATTGAAAAGTTGGTAAGGTTTATTCAACCCCTTCTAAACCTTACTCACACCCCTTGGGACCTACACCTACTTATTATACCCCGCTCAACCTTCAACATTCTTCTATACTTTGTGTGTATGAGTGATGGATAATTAAGATTTTCACATGTAGCTCAAGATAAAAAAAAATTCTGCCAAAGAACGGGTTTAATAGGCTCAAAGGGGACACTAGTGAAATTATATAGAATAAAGGTAGGCATTTTTGGCTCTAGCTTATTCAAAGATGGCCTAAATCATTTTCTTAATGTTACTTCACCAGGATTTTGCCTAGACTAGTGATCGATAAGTTCTAGAGTCCGGTGGGATCATACAAGAAACACTCAACTTCATAAATCATTTTCAAATAAATTAACAGAATTATGCATGTAGATGAAATCAATGAAGTCGAAACATAGATCACCACTTAGAAGCATGCTCTTTTGACAGTTCAACTCATAATCGACAAATTTACTTAGTCATGCAGTTTTACTGATTCAACAATGCACTAGTCGACTCGACAATTTTGTTTTTTGAATTTGACTCAATAGACACGAAATAAACAATGACAGATTACTACACCACCCAAACTTAAAGTATACATTATCCCCAATGGAGAGTGAGAAAGACTTTCCCGGTAGCCGAAATGCTCAGGACTCCTCATCTGAGTCGTGTGGTGGAAGGTGGGCAATAGGGCCTGGTGGTGGTGGTGTCGGGAATCGAACGTGGGTGCGTCTGGCTAAATATCCGGCGAGAACAATTTTGTGCTCATTTATATATTTGTCCTTGCACTCGCGGCTCGCTTTCGCTACAAAAGCAACAGATACACGCGACGATGGGCCCTTCTCAATTCTTGTACCTCACGAACTAACTCATCCAAGGGTCGTCATGTGAGCCTCGTGGAGCGAGAATGGTCCGCTATTGATCCGGATGGAGCATCAATACTCTATGACCGGGATTGAGCATCGCTCAACAGGTGGGAGGACAAAATCGGGATAAAGCATATATCTAACGCCTTTCGATTAGGCACGCCGATGGCCCACTCTTCATAAGAAGCAATAATGTTCAATCAATAGGCCCTTTGTGCCTTTCCAATGGCTCAAACTTATCCCACGTAATATTCTCTTTCTTGCATAGACCACATATTAAAGTCGGTAGGACTAACCCCCGATTTGCAATGCCGAATAGTATAGCGGGCGGACCGTGCAATAATTACGATTGGGTCAAACTAGATGTCAAGTAAGTATAGCATATAAAAGATGGGCTCTGTTTCTTCGTGACATCACCGACATGCTTGGTTGGCATATAATTATGACATATGAAGTGAAACCAAGCTCGCCCATACCGACTTAGCCGAGTGTGGGGAAAAGAAAGAGAACCGCCCACAACTTTGATTGACATACATCGTTCCAGTGTCGACATAGAGCATTTCAAATCATCTCAAACCTGGTGGTTGCGAGATGAATTCGATGTACGGCGAGTGACCCACCTCAAGTAGTCCATAATATTGTCTAATTGTTTCGAATCAATCAACACGTATTCGCCACGTACAAAAATCTCTTTAGGATTGTCAATTGAGTGATTTGCATTTGCATAAAATTCCCGAACAACATTTGGTGAAAATGGGCCAGGTTGAGCACAAAGCTTCTTCCATCGTCTTTGGTGGATCATATTTGCAAGATCACCATCATTTGACCCGATTGCAATCCCCTTCCGCGGTTATGCTTTTTGTACTTAGTCTATCATTGAAGAGTTCTTGTGCCTCCAAGCTAATAAAATGGCGTGTATCAAATTCTGAGAGGTGCTCGCTTTTTTCTTGCCTTTGCTTGTTTTTTTCGACTTCCCATTTAATTAATCGTATAATGCCCTGGAAAAGTAAACAAAACAAGACAACACGAGACAACCAATATGGATTAGGGTTAGAATTCTCGCAATATCTCAAAATTATGCATCTTTGTCATCAATTCATGATCAAATTGTACTTAGTAAACAATGAGGACAAGAATGAATCGCCAGTGTAAAAATTTTCATTGACACATTTTGACAAACACCTTGTGGGCATATAGGTAAAGTAGAGATGAACACCAAATTCAAGGATTAATTCATGCCCAATAATCAACACCAACCTAATTCTAGCACACAATAATCATATATCACAACAATTTATCAAACAATTTATCATGAATTTCGAAATTGAAATGATATTGAAACATTCTTCACATTTTCACATGAGGCTTGAAAACTTGGAGAAAATGGTGTACAATTTAAGCAACTTACCTAAATGATAGATAAGATGAAGATGATGATTAAGATGCTCAATTGTCCACTTGAATGATGCAAGATGGAAGTTGTTGTGTGAATTTTTGTAAGAAAAAGAGAAGAGAAGGCGAGAAGTGTTGTATGTTGTATGTGTTCGAAAGCAATGTCCTAACAGCCCCTATAAGTTTGTTATTCGGTCGGGCGCTGCAGCGCCAAGGATGGCGCACTGCAGTGCCCGTGTAACACCAGCCCACTGTCTCATTTTTAGCCTTGGTGCTGCAGCGCCCGCCCGCCTGCTTCCATTTTTCATTCATTTTTTTTAATAAAATTTTTAAATAAAAACAAACCTGAAAAATCAAATAAAAATTAAATCACACGAAAAATCACTTGGGTTGCCTCCCAAGAAGCGCTAAATTTATAGTCGTTAGCCGGACTTTGACAGATTTGTCCTCAAGTTGGATCTCCAATAGGAATGTTATCCACGTTTCCCTTAGATACTTCACAACCACCAATATCTTTGGCCCTATGCCCATCAATCTGATAACCGTCATTTGATTCAAATTTAAGTCTCTTAGTTGGAAGAATGGTGAACACGACTTCTTCCTTATTCACTCGCAGAGTCAACTCCTTCATTTCTACGTCAATCAATGCTCTTGACGTAGCTAGAAATGGCCGACCAAAAATTATAGGTATATTATGGTCCTCCTTCACGTCCAACACCACAAAATCCACGGGGAAAACGAATTTATCAACTTTTACTAGACGTCTTCGCAGAATTCTCCAAGGATATGTGATGGATCGATCAAAGCAAATTGCAATGTGATATTAGAAGGTTTCACATCCCCAAGCCCAAGCCTTGTAACTTCAGAAAGAGAGATAAGATTTACACTGGAACCAAGATCACAAAGTGGCTTTTCAGAGAAAATTCCTCCAATAGTACAGGGAATATTAAAACTCCCTGGATCCTTCATTTTCTGAGGTAGTTTTCTCCGCACTATTGCACTACATTCCTCCGCTGTAAACAGCCTCAAACTCCTCAAACTTCATTTCCTCGATTCCACTCCTTTCGCATAAATGGGCGATTCTTGGGTGCAAGCCGAATTTCGCCTCCGTTTCACATAAATGCATTACAATGCTCCCTTGAATAACCTTTGTATCCCTCGAAATTTCCTCTCGGCCGCAATGAATTCACTATTGTCGCTAATCGACTAAGTGTGTCCCCAAGAAGATTATGTGACCTTCTATTGTTGTAACTCTCGAGCCAAGCTTGTCCATGTTAGCATCACTCTTGTTCATCCAGGCTCGAGTTTCTACAATAAATGTGCCAAGTAATTCTTCCAAGGACGACTTGTTTTCTCCCACCTATATTCTCGTACTTGCCTCGAGTTTTAAATCCCTGAGGTGGTTGCAATACATTTCTCGTATTGCTATATGAGAAATTTTCATGATTTTAAAGTCCCTGATGATAATGTGTTGGCATCCGATTTCTTCTATTGTTGAAACCCGATTGTTCACATAATTGACTTGCTCCATGTCGGGATTCATCATCTCTCGACTTATTTCCATGACAAGCCTTTGCTTGTTGTTTTCCACCGAATTGAGGGTAGCAAGTTTCTTTGACAAGGCGGAAATTTGAGAGGTCAAAGCGGACATATTATCAAGTTCAAGAATACCAAAGAACTTTCCTTGGCATGGATCTCTCGAAGGCCATTGGTAACTATTGGCAGCCATTTCTTCTAGCAAAAGCATGGCTTCACTTGGAGTTTTAGTCATTAATGTACCTCCCCGCAAAGATCTATAATAGTTCTCGAATGGCCATTCATACCATTGTAAAAATATTGAACTTTCTGCCAATCTGCATACCCGTGCTGTGGACATCTCCTCAATAATTCCTTGAATCGCTCCCATGCTTCATATAATGGTTCAAAGTCAACTGTTGAAATTGAGCGATTTCACTCTTCATTTGAAGTGTCTTGCTAGGTGGAAAGAATTTTGCCATAAACTTTTCAGTTGAAATCATCCAAACTAGTGATACTTTTGGGTGGAAAAGTTTGAAGCCATTGTCTAGCTTTATCACGGAGTGAGAATGGGAATAGCCTCAACCGAATAGCTTCATCAGGAACCCCATTCATTTTGATAGTGTCACATATCTCAAGAAATAAAACCAAATGAGCATTTGGGTCATCTACGACACTTCCCCCAAACTGATTTTGTTGCACATGTTTATAAGGGCGGTTCAATTCAAAATTAATCGCATTGATAGGTTGGCTAACAATGCCCAAATAATTTTGATTTGTGGTAGGTCGAAAATAATCCCGAATGGCCCTCTCCGAGGTGCAATAATGGGTATGCGGTTTTCCTCTTCATCGCTTTCCCCGCCATTTTTGTGAATTCGATTCTTTCGGCAAAGCTCTAATCTTTCGGAGTGTTCTTTCAATTTTTGGATCAAATAAGATTAAATTAGCACTTTTATTTCTTCGCATCAACAAGGAACCCAAAAAAATGGCAACAACTCAATTGTAACAAGAATCAATCTAAATTAAAGTAAAACTACTAAGTAATAATATTAGCGCAAATAAGATGAATTATTCCCCTAAGAACGGCGCCAAAAACTTGTTAGAGATATTTCTTACCACAAGTGTAAGGTTGTCAAGTTTTAATATAGTGAAAATAAGATTATCGTCTCCATAGGGAATAATTATCAAACTATTGCTAAGTATTATAATATAATAGTCTAACTTTATTTAGAAATTCAAAATGGATGGAGTTTATTACACTAGAGTAAATATAGCAATTTAGAAAATAATACACAAGTAAAAATGGTAGTATCCAAATGATCAAATGAATTCTAGAGGTGTGGTGAATCTAGTTTTCCTTATGTTATCAATATGGTTTATCAATCACAAATTACCAATTTATAAGTCAAGATTTCTACAATAATCATTTCTCTCACGAGTGCCAAATGATTGTAGATTTCAATTAGAAATCAATATCTCTATAAAAATCACCAATTGAAATCTCAATAAACACTATGAATCTTAATAAATGACTTCAAAGGATTGACAAACCTCTCAATTCTATGAAATCCTAAAGGTTATGCTATTTCAAGGTCATGTATTCAATTACCTTTCACAAGAGTCAAATCAAATACACCCAACAATCTAAATTATTGATCAAGTAATTTAGAAGCAATAAATTCAAAAAGACAAATAAATTCAGTAAATCTAGATTGATAAACCACAATCTCAAAATATAAGTTCAAACATAGATTACATCAACCTCTAGAATCTAAGAGTTCAACTCATAATGGAAGAGAATGAATCCATAGCAATACAACAATACATCTCAAAAGATATAAGGAAAACAACAAGATAAAGATCTAAAGAGTTAAGAGGAATCTTCTCTATTTCTTGATGATAGATGCATTCAATCTTCTTCCCAAGCTTTCCCAAGATTTACCAAGCCTTCTCTTATGTCTTCTTGTTGTTTTGTTGGCTGCCCAAGGGTCCAAGATCCCTAATTTCACGCCCAAAGCTTCTATTTATAGCCCCACAAAAGTCCAAGAAAGATGACAAGTCACCTAGAAATTGATCCCGGGCGTTGTGGCGCCGGCCAGCGTTGCGGCGCTCGACACAAACGCCCCGCCGATGCGATGCGGGCCTTGGCGCTGCAGCGCCCACACGTGAATTCCTTCGCCGGTTTTAGCCCCGCACTGTGGCGCCCGACCGATGTATGGCCCAAAACGCATTTTTTCTCTTTTCTTTCTTTTTCAAATGCGATTTCTTCCTTCCACACACGTTTTTCGTCATTTTCATTATTTTTCGGCTACCAAAACCTATATTGACTCTTCATCGACACTTAATGAAATAAAATGGACTCTAACGACTCTAAAAACCCAAAAACAATACAAAATCCTAGTCTAAAATACTGATTAGAGGTAGAATACCAACTTAACAGTACTCTATATCGCGACTCACAAGTAGATAGTGTATCACCGACTCTCAAAAGTGTATGGAAAGTGTTTACGCTCAAATTCAATTCAATTGAAAGTAGAACTACCATATGCTTGCAAATCGTCTAACATCTCGATCACTTTTGTGTGCACAACTTAAGAATCAAAAAGGACTTTTATTAGGTTATAATGTAGCTCTTTGGTAAGGGTAGGACAATTTGGATTAAGTGACTTGACTTGAGCAAATAGAATTTAAGCATACAGACTTGCAATTCACCAACCCAATTTTATATAACACTCATTTTTTGTTTCAATCCCACCCTTATTTCTCCTTTTTCATACTTAGGCCTTTTTGCCTTCTTTTCTTTTTTTCTAGCCTTTAAGTTTTTAGAATTTTTCTTCGCTTTGCTCGATTTTCTCTATGTAATTTTTTTCGAGATGTTCTTTCTTTTTCGAGCTTCATGTATTTTTTTCATTTACCCTTAAACTACTCATCCATCTTTCTTTTGCCAACTTCTTCTCTTTTTTTATAAATTTTTGCCACTTCTTCCCCAAACTTGTGCATTTTCTATAAGCTCAAGAAATTTCAGTGGATAAAAACATGTTTAAATTTTAAAGATCAATGTGGCTCGTAATAAAATTTTTGGCTTAAAATTGGCTAACTAGGGAATCATGAGTTCATATGTAGGTTTTTAGGCTAAGTAGGCTAAACAAAGATAACCTTAGATCATTTTCAAAAATTGAACACACACATGGCTTCAATGAAGATACCAGAGCAAGTTTTAGAGTTCTATCAAACATGAATGACACACTCAATAAAAAAATAAGTCCGCATAATTTAAAGCGGGTTTAAAGGCATAAAAACTCACATGCTTATTTTTTCGCAACATGCTCAAATACCCAATTTTCTTAACTATTGTCAAACAAATAAAAGACATCTCCTTAACTATTCATCGCATTATTCACAAAAACATGTCATCTCATAAAATCCATGCTTACAAAGAAATCATACGGAAGCTTTGGGCATATTCAAAATCGTGATTAAAATCACACACAAAAGCAATTAAACGTGCTAAAAATAAAAATAAAAATAAAAATCAAAAATCAAAAATTTAAAAATTTTAATGCAAAATTGTATGCTCTATATGCAATCCTAGATGTAATGCAAAATATGCAACAATACTAATTTACGCATTCTTGACAACCCCCCAAACTTAAAATATATTTCATTCCGAACATGAGGAAATAATCAAAAGAAAGAGGAATGCATAGAGTACTTACATGGATAGTTCCAATCAAAATTCTGACGGGCCACATGGCTCCGGTGATGCCGCACGGACGACGGACGTGCGGCGTGCGTCCCATCGCATCTGTCTACCGTAGCCCACACGGGCGTATGGTGGCCCACGGCCTGGCCGTGTGGTGTGGCGTTCGTCCTCTCGCAAGGTGCTGGTCGTGTGGCCTCACACGGCCGTGGCGCAACCTGGGCTCAAGAGGTAATTTTATTTTTTATTTTTTCACAATCGTGCTATTATGATAATAGCATTAGGTGTGAAAATGTGCTATTTTTGATATATTAACGGTTCTATGGATTGGATACGGAATGGTATTGGCAAATTTGGGTTTTTTTGTTTCAAATTCATGCATTTTTTTGCTATATTAGAATAGACACGATGACCATTTTTTTCCTGTATAAAAAGGGTGGAGTACACACTTTCCAACAGAGTTGGTTAGAATGAAACTTTATGATTCAATAACATACTAATTTGGCTAAGTTATGAAATGGTAGAACACGTGAAATATATATGAGATTATATGCTGAAATTACGTGTTGAATTTCTGACATTTCGACAATAGATAAACTATATAGACGGTAATGGACATTGGATTATTAAACTAGATGATAGGCGTTGGATATTTGAATTTCTGAATTTTCGAGAAGAAATCAAATAGATATAGTCATATAGACAACAATGTAGTGATTAATAAAAAAGCAAATGGCTCAGATTGCACGATAGATTATTAGCCAACTTAGATAAATCCAAAGCAAATTAAGGAATCATTCTAAAATGAAGAGGAAAAGAAAAAAGGACCATCTATAGCCTATAGGGGCAACCTTAAATCAAGAAAACTACGAAACCCCACTAATAATGTTGTTGATTGTGTGATCAACCTTTTAATTGGTTAATTTGTTTATTTGTTATTATCTGCAAAGGAAATAAATTCTTACCTCTCCCATCTTTACAAAACTCATTGATGACAGGTTGGTAATTATGGTTGGCGAGTTCACTTTTTCAGAAAGAACAAAGTATCCAGAATATTCTGTAGTTCATTCACGTCACCATTGATTAGTGTTATATTAGTGGAGGGTTGGTAAGTCTTTTTTTTTTTTTTTTTGACATCGGAGGGTTGGTGGTCTTGAAACTCTAGCAATAAAGATTTGGCCAATTAATAATAGTTACTATTGATGATATTAGGGATGGTATTGGACTATTGGGTGCACATTTAAGATTGAGGAAATTACACAAAATGCCCTCATTTTTCAAAAAAAGACAAAAATGTCACCCTATTCCAAATCTACCCGATCCGCTGTTTTTTTTCCCAAAAATACCCGCCCACTTTACGCTGCTATTCAGTTTTTACCCCCTCCACTTTCTTAACCTAGGTAAATCAAATTTCTTACTAGTTTGTCTTCTTCATTCCATACTTGAGTTCGCGCCCATTTTTCTTGCGATTCTTCAGGTGTTCGTGGCCACATTCTCCATTAGTGCTTTTAGTTTCATTCGCGTGCTCGAGCTTCATCACGTTATTCTTAGGGTTAGTTTATTTTTCAAACCGCCGTATTCGTGTTATTAATGGCTCCTAAAAACGCTCCAAAAAACTCACCTCATAAGAGAGTTTTGAGAAGTTCTTCGAAGATAGCAAATTCCTCGAAAAAGAGGAAAGTTCAGAAGGTTGTTGCTGGTTCTATGGATTCTAAGAAGAGGAAAGTAGAAAAAGTTTTTGAGGAAGAAATGGAGTTAGGATGTTAAATCTCCTTCCAAAGTTGTGAAATCGAATGCTGGTGTGAAAGTCATTGAGGAAGAAGAAGGTTTCCTTTGAAGAAACCGATGTTCTTGAGGTATGAGTTTTGTGTATTTTGATTTGTACTATTTTTTTTGTTTCGATGTTGTTTCTTATTTGTTTCTGTTATGTTTCATTTGTTTTTGTTGGTGTTTTTGTTGCCTGTTATGCTGAATAGTGATTGTGGTGTTTTTGTTGCCTGTTATGCTGAATATTTTGTTGCCGGGAAGAAAATGGATCCGAGGCGTTTGACGAGAGAATGAGCGGTCAAGATTTAGTCATTTGTTCTACAATCACGCGAAGTCAAGCAACAAAACGACAGCAGGACGACAAATGACATTAAAATTCTCCCTCCACTCCCTAAGGATTCTAGGAATTGTTGTTACAAAAATCCCGATAAATTGTGTAATCACCGAATGCATTTGTCTTAATTTTGTTACTTTTAGTACTATGAGATATTTGGTATTTATAATAGTTTTCCGTGGATGATTTAGATCGGTATTTGATGTTTTGATTATCGATTATATTTTCTTGGTTGTATGTTTTTGAACAATTTGCAGACGAGCTATGAGATGTCTTTCAATTAATGTATTGATGTTGATTGGTTTGGGATTCAAATTATTGTGCGTTTTGTGTTACGTTTTTTATTGTTCCATCTGATAAATGGTTTCGTTGTGCAATAGAAACATATCTGAAACACATTGGAAACAAACATTTATTTTGTCATCTTATTGTAAGAAACATATTTGAAACAACATAGAAATAATTTGCTTTTGATTTTCTATATGTGGAAGCTGTATCAATTACACGTATATTCGTAATAGTAATATTCTACAATGAGTCCTATTTTGTTTTTGGTTGATTCCTACATGTTTTTCTATTATGACCAGGATCCCCACATCTACCACATTTGGTTTTGGGGCTTTTCTCCCAAGCTACCTTGTGTCTTCTTTTCTTTGGCCTTCCAGATTTTGCCTTGCCCTCCGGCGGTAGAATTATCATTGTGTTGATTTCTTCTGGCAGGACCCAGGTACCTTCATGTGGGATTGGGTACACTATTTCCAAATAAGCCGTTTCCATTGTTTCCTTCATGTAGTATGGCGAGCAGTATTGGTACGGATCTGCATTCAAATCTTTTACTACCGCTAAAGCATGTGGGCAAGGAATTTCATCCATTTGAAACTTGTTCCATGTGCAAGTCCTTTTTTCCAGGTCCACAACAAATATCTTCTCAACTTCCGTGACTTTGAAGATAAAGTCATTTGATCGCTTCACCTGAAACATAAATGAAATATATAAGAAACATGTTTGAAACAATGTACCAACTGATGAGTTTGCATTAAATTACCCTTAAATTTAGTGAAATGGTGTAGTTTTTCCCCATATACTCAAATTTCCATTGTGTCTTCTTCTCCGACCACATTTCTGCTAATGAGGTTTGCATAGTCGATATAGTCAATCGCGTTCTGGCCCATTGTTTTCCTTCAGTGAGCTCTCTATAGACATGCTGTTGGTTCCTTCTGTTACATTTTGTTGTGTTGTTATTTCCAAGCTCGGTTCGTTTCTTACTATATCTATGCACAAAGGAACTTCATCCAGTCCATTTCTTTGCTTTTCACCTCCAGGTAGAATTTGAGATTGTAATCACTTTCAATGATGTGAGTTTTCAATTTGTATCTAATCGCATAGCTTATATATCTTTTTGTATTGAATTTGTTGTTCTAAGATTCCCCTTAGTGTGCTGAATGTGCTGGCCATTTGAATTAGTATTCCTGTTATCTCAAAGTTCCTATACTCTCCATTTTCTCCCCATTGTCCATTGTGGTATACTACAGCTGGGATTTGCTCCATTCAACTGTGGATTTCAATGAATAGTTGGCTAAGTGAAACATAAAAGAAACATATATGAAACATGAATGAAACAATGTTTATGTACGTCAAGAAGCAATGTGCTGTATTAGTAACGAAAAACAATTGTGAAACATAAAAGAAACATATGTGAAACATGAAAGAAATATATTTGAAATAACACGTAATGTATTGCATTCAGTGTTTTCCAGATTGACACGTTTTATTCGTAGATAATCACGAGAAGCAATTTTTGTAGAATTTTGGATCATAATTCGAACAAAATAAGCATTTTGAATCTCACAACTGCCAGGTTTTCGGATTTGCATGCAAAATTACTGGTTCAATTCAATTTCAATCTCAGTCAATACACATTGAATCCTAAATTTCAGTCTGTAAAATCATGAAATATATCTAAACAAGGTATTATCATAACAAGATAAACAGATCGCATTTTGTTACCTGTTTTGTTCTTCTTCCTCTTGATTTTGAGCTTGAATTGTGATCTCTAACAGTCCAGTTTTTCTCCTCGATTTGTTTTCCTCGTATCTTTGCGTTCCCTCTGTTTTTGGTTAATATTTGGGATGAGAGGATCATATTTTTTATCAGAGATCTTGCTATGATGAGAAACGTGATTTTTGGAGGGGAAATGCTGCAATTCACCGAAGATGTTGAAGATTGGGTACATTTGTCCGGAATTTATTTGAGCTGGGTATTTTTGGGAACAATTGGGCCAGATCGGGTATATTTGTGAAACAGGCGGGACGGGTAGACATTGTCTTTGGTATTGGGCATCCAAAATCGGGCATTTATGTCCTTTTCCCTTTAAGATTTCGAATGTGAATGAATATAAGATATTTTTTCGTAAGAAAAATCACATATAAGATATAAACAATAACACTCTAATTTGAATTAAGAATGTCAAATTCATTGATAGATTAAAATTTTCCAATGAATATTAAATTAAAGATGCATGTTTGAACTCACAACTTTTAAAAAGTAAAACAAGCACACATAGATTTAGAAAAGAAAAAAATATTTATTTAATTGTTCATATTCGTTAAACTTTTTCTTAGAAAATAAAAACTTCTTATTATCTTTAAAATCTGAAAATGTGTCTGATGATCGAGTTCAAACGTGTATGGTGTTCGAGGAGTGACACGGTGTGGCGGTTCGAGACTTCAAGAGTACGTAAAAGTTTTAATCATGGTACCAAAATCCAAATACTGGGAACCCATTTATTGACATCTCCATTAATTATCTCTATTAATAATTCAGACTTCAGGTTCTAGAAAAAATTCTAATCCAAACTCTATTTAATTAAATTCAACCAATTACATGATAAATCTATCTATCTTTGATTGTCATTCTCGTTGGAGTACGTATAACAATTACATGATTAGTGTACCAGAGCTACTTATAATTTTGGTCATATAAGTTTTGGAGGTTGACAATTTTAGTTTTTTTATTTTCTGATGTGGTAACTTTGGTCCTTGAAGATTTTACTTTTTTATTTAAATAGCAATTTCAGTCTCATAAATTTTAGATATTGAAAATTTTAGTCATATATATCTTTTAGAAGTGGTAGTTTTGATACTCGTCCCTTGTCCAAAATAACCAATATTTTCCACATTATGCTCATATTAACCAGATGCGAATCGATAAAAAAAAAAAAACAGATGTGAAAAGTCGACATTTTCGATCACTTCTTACTTGGATACACATATTTATATATGACCTATAAATCTCTAAATTAAATATAGACTAGGTCTAACTCGGTGTAACAATGTCACGAACGAAATGTGATAAAAAAATAAGGCTAGGTCATGTATGGTTATGTTTTCAAAATCCATTTTCCATTTTCCATTTTCCAACTATTCTCAAAAACAGATTTATATTTGTTTAGTAAGTTCTCGATGGAAATGAAGTCATTTTCTGTTTTCACTTTTTTATGAAAATATTCTTTTGGATACACAATCAAACAATTTTTCACTACAATCGCGCAAATCTATGTGAAAACACGCTTCGAAAACTATAACCAAACAATCTTTCACTACATTCACGTAAATCTATGTCAAAAATATACTTCAAAAACTATAAACAAACATATTTTCATTTCAAAAAATAAAATTCAAACAAATATAAATCACATATTTGCACATAGAAGGTGGATCGAGTATACCTTATTGCAGCAGACTCTCGATCCACATAGTCAGGATTAAGCCCGTCTCCAAGCCTCCTTATTATCCATGATTAAGCTATCTACAAGCCTCATCTTGATTGAACCGCGAACAATGAACAAACCCCGTAAATGAGTTGAACCACGAGCAAACCACGACCCAGATCACGATCTGTCTTTTTCATTGGAGAACCCTTGGAGAACTTTGATGATGCTCCAAGAAGAAAACTGTAGAGAGAAATTTTAGGAGAGAGATTATTCTTTCTATGTGGGGGACGATTTTTCCCATTCCTCTGATATTGTAAAGAGATATATCAATATATATCTCAACCCAATATCACAGTTAGAGTCCTAATGGGAGAGGTTTCTAGATAAACCTCATCTAAATAGGATTCCCTATTATCTCAAACTAGATGAGGCCCCGTGCGATGCACGGGCAATTTTAATAACCAATAGAAGTGTTAAATGAGTCGAGGAGAAAATTCGGGTCGGGCCGGGTCAAAATTCCATTGGGCAACTATTTTGAGACCCAACCCATGAAAAATACACATGAAATGACCAAGTCAGCCAGATTTAGGGCCTCCAAAATTACAACTCAGCCTCTGGGGCGAGCCCATTTTGAGACATCTAATAATTAGATACTTGCATTCATAACAACCCGTCTTGAATAACTTTGTAATAATGGTGACCAGTTCTACAAAAAGTTGCATTATCAATAATGGATAAGTTGTATTGACGATGAACGTGAAATTATTTTCGTGTGTATATATATATATATATATACATATATATATAGGGAGAGGTTATATGAGACCACCTCATAGGGTAAGTCCATAGGGACCAATCCTAACCACATATCTAGATTTTTCAATGGTTGTGATTTTAGAGCTAAAAATTCAGATTAAATGTTGGTAATTAGAGAAATGGGTAAATTAGTCATCCTACAAAATTAACTAATATTCATGGGATTCATTTACATTATGATCACACTATCTATTCAAATCTCACATCAAATTCAACGTGAACAAATCTCATCTTCCTTAATCATCCTCATTCTTCTTCAACTCACTCATGTGAGAAATCATTCATCCTTCTTCTTCAACACACTATTGTGTGAAAAAAGTTGACATAATTTGCCATAGTTGCTAGAGCTTGACTTGATTCAAGTTTGTTTATGAAGATGTAATTTGTTGCTTTTGTAGATGTGTCATTGTGTTTTTATATACCATTAACTACATAAGCAAGTCATAAACAACAAATCTATAATACATAAGCAACAATCATATACTACATAAGCAACAAATATACACTACGTATGCACCACGAATATATTAGCTACATAAGCAAGTCATAGCAACAAACTCATACTACATAAGCAACGAATATACACTACGTATGCACCACTTGATACATTAACTACATAAGCAAGTCATAAGCAACAAACTCATACTACATAAGCAACAAGTCTATATTAGATAAGCAACAAATATACACTACGTATGCACCACGAATACATTAACTACACAAGCAAGTCATAAGCAACAAAACCATACTACATAAGCGATAAGCATATACTACATAAGCAACGAATATACACTACACATGCATCACGGATACATTAACTACATAAGCAAGTTAAAAGCAACAACCCTATACTACATAAACAATAGAGAAATTTTTTTGAAACCGAAATTTGGAGAGAGAGTATGCGTGAAGAGTGGGTGAAATCGCGTGAAAGAGGGAACGAAATCTTAGTAATCGATTCTAAAGTGCCAAATTACCACCCTACCCTTTTTAATTGAAACAAAAAAATAAACATAAAAAAGCCCTAAAAACTGACCACCCAAAATTGTTGATTTATGGTTAGGATGTGTCCCCATGGACTCACCTCAAGTAGGAGGACCTATTTGATCCATATCCTATATATATATATATATATATATATATATATATATATATATTTGAATATAACATAAACATTGGACATGTTAAGATAAACCGACTCATTATATATAAATATATGTATTACAATACAATCAAAACTTACAATTTTCAAATATAATAACTCATTAATATACGTTATATATCAAAGACACCCCGTACATATATTTTCAAAGTTACAATAACTTATTTTTTTCCATCATATATTACTTAATAAAGTCTTATCAAATTGATAGTTTGAACATAAAAGAGATAAAATTGTATATTACCATTACGAAGATTGAGCCGAAGAATGCAAATTCTTATTCATATTTTCGTTTAGATCTTTTGGAATTTATTTAACACAATATTTAATAAATATTAGTCATATATAAATTAGATTTTTAGTGCATACCAAAATTAATATGGACAAAATTAATGATAAATTACAATAATATCGGTCAACAAACTATTTTTTTTTTTTTTTTGCATGGGTTCAAATGTCACGTATGCATATTCAGTAGTGTCCTTAATCATAGGAAATAGGACAACAATTGGAAGAATGGTGGTTGAAAAATTCGCGTATTCATTATCGGATATCTTGCTATGTGCTAATTAGACAGTGTTTGGCAACCTCACAACTCTACTAGCACTTAACCATAAACATAGAGTTGACTGGAAGAGGGGTATTAATTAAAGAGTGAGGACCCCTCCTTCCCACTCTCACTCTTTTTGTGTAATATGTGTTGTATATATCTGTATTTGTTGATATTCAAAATTAGTTAGCAAGAGAATTAAGGAGGTGAAGATGGCCGGGAGCCCACTTGGTCCGACGGGAGAAAGAGCGAGCAGTACCAAGGGAAGGTCACCCCTTATGTTATAATTACATGTATTGTTGCTGCTATTGGAGGATCACTTTTCGGATACGATGTTGGAATTTCAGGTGATCTATTATAATAAATTCAGGGATAATTATAAAAACAACCCCACTGGTTTAATCTAATTATATAAAAAAACTAGTTATTTTTATAATGACAAATACCTTCTTATATAAAGTGTTACAAACATGAAACAAATGTCAAAGGTTATTTATAATTTTGAAAGATAACTGAGTTTATTTTACTTTGTGACTAGACTAAATCTTAGACTTGTTTTTTGTAATTATCCCAAAGCTTCAGAAAGTTCTATACACTGTACTTTCAATTAACATTATTTTGAGTACAGAATAACCATGGATCATTTCCAAGAAAATATGGCAACGAGAAAATGTAGCATAAAAGAATACACTGCAAAATATAATTTTACTTATATAAAAAAAAACTGTATGTAAGTATTAAAGAATTACATCGGACCTAAAGGTGCGATAATATTCCGACAAACCAAAATTGTAGATAAATATTTACCGATAAAATCTAAAACTATTGGTAAGTACCTACAATATTTCCATTAATAAATTTAAAGATGCCGGTGATTTGTCGATAATTGATCGATTTAGTTTATGTGGAAAAAATACATTTGATTATGTCGGTAAGAAGTTTTTTTGAAGTGATAGTTGAAAAAACAAATTGAAGAGAGAGAGAGAGGGAGTCTTTATCCAGCTCTTTTTTTTTGGTAATTCTGTGCAAAGAATCACCAGCTCATGAAAAAAATTGATTTATTTACTTGAAATGAATTTTGTTTTTTGTCATTGTCACCAGGAGGTGTGACATCAATGGATGAATTTCTCCGCAAGTTCTTCTACACGGTGTACTTAAACAAGAATCGAGCCAAAGAAAACAACTACTGCAAATACAACAATCAAGGCCTTGCTGCATTCACTTCATCTTTGTATCTGTCTGGTTTGGTAGCATCTATAGTGGCATCCGCTGTTACGAAGAAACACGGACGACGTTGGAGCATAATCTGTGGTGGGATTAGCTTCCTAATTGGTGCTGTCCTCAACGCCTCGGCTGTTAATCTGTCTATGCTTCTATTGGGACGTATCATGCTTGGCGTTGGAATCGGCTTTGGGAATCAGGTATGTACGTATAACGTAACCTTTGATGCTGCTGTAAAAACAAAAAAACGAACTTACGTAGATTTTACTTGAACTTATTTCAAGTTTTCGGATCTTTAATGGTTGAATCACTGATATTTGTGATGCTCGTAAAGTATGATCTTTAATAGTTTTCATGCGCGGCTTTTTAATTCAATGCAAAAAATCATATAAAACCGTTTCATCAGTCGTATTTTAATTTGTAAGACGGATCTTCCACGACCCATGACTAACCGAAAAAATTGGTGATATTTTCATAAATATTAGGCTAACACGTGTGATGATAATTAAAAAATATTAGATTAATTTTTCTTGAAAAGTATCATTTTTACTTTGAAAATCATACATATTCAAAGTAATTTTTTGAGGCCGTGGCATTTCATTTTAAACTTGAAAATTATGGCTTTTCTGTTAAAAAATATAATATCACTTTTTACTCAAATACGTTTTCAAAACAAAAAAAAAAAAACTGATATTATTTACCCGCAGTTATACAACCTTGTTTAAGTTAAAGTTATCACCATCGCTCGTCCGGTGGTTCGACTAGCCCGGTATTTTTAGGGTTGAGCGTGACTTTTAGGCCCGAAAGAAACCAGACCTATGTGGTCAGGCCCATTAGACCCGAAAATTTGGGCAACCAGTTGGCCCAATTTTTACAATGTATTTTAATGGGTTGGGCGGGATGCGCTCCAAAATTAGCGGTTCAATTACGATTTGTCGGCTCGACCACTTTGACACTCTAGTGTAAGTATCATTTTTTATTAAAAAGAGTCATTTTTACTCTAAACAAGATATGTTGTCAAAGTAACAAAAAAATAATAGTTTCTCAAAAGTATTAGTTTTTCTATTCAAAATTATTTTTTTTTTAAATAAGTGCGAAATATTATTAAAAAGAAAAATGAAGAGCATCACAAGCCAAGCGGCTAGCTTTAAAATAAGGGTCTCATTAAAACTTATCAAAGTAAAACCGAACCTTTGATAGGCAAAAGAGTTCCACATAAAAGAAACACCCAAAAACCTTAAAAACGCAATCTAAATGAAGGACGTCTATTTCTAGAGGATTTTCGAATGACATGCCATTTATTTTTTTTGCATGTGCTTGAGTATCATCCTCAAGGTCCGATGTATCATGTGGAATATCGGTCCGTGCTCCTCGGCCACAATTTCCATAGCCTTCATAGCTTTTGAGGAATCAATGAGTGAACGACAAGCGGAGTAGTTGAGGAGTCGCTAACCTGGTCATTAAAGCTTCCAATTTATCCGCATCAATTTGATCTTCTTCATCCGCCATATCGACTAACGTTTCCCTGCAGAGCGGCCATAACCTTGAACCCCTCGGACGGATCATTGAGCTAAGAACAAAATCATTTCGAATAAGACTATTAGAAACCTTTTCTATTGTACATTGCAAATTAGCTTGTTCATGTTCATCCAATTTTATTGCAATTACCGAATCCTCAATAACCATTGCGGAAACATATTGTTGAGGTTGATAAGGAACCATGGTCATGTCGTGTTGCTAGTATTATCCTTGAAGCCAAAATCGATTCTCATTATCGATTTGTGCTCCAAATTCGTATTATCACATGCCACGTCATCCGAATCAAAGACCGAGAACATCAAAAGCATTCTTGGTATGAATACGTGAAGAAGAAGGTTCACCTTCTTAACATGACCTTGTCGTCCCGTTATTTGCACCCAAGTTTCGTGATCCAATCGCTTGCCCTTTGTAATCGGAACACAATCTCGAATAGTGGAATGTCCACGAATCGATTTTTTTTCTTTGCGCTCAATGTCGTCCTTTTGTTGTACCTCATTGGATTTGACTCGACGACAATTGTTGATATGGTGCCCAACTATGCATACAGTTGGCACAAAATTCGCAAATTTTCATAACTAAGTGAAACAATCGAACAATGTCCCACCGTTCTACCATGATAAACTCCTGTAGAGGTTTATTTAAATCAATTTCGACTAAAACACGTACAAAATGTCCCACTTCCCCGACAACGACCGTCCATCGATTTGAATAGGGGTACCAATCGCACTAGCAATTTTCATAATAAGAGAAGGATGCCAATACTCGATGCTTAATTCATATATGCGAACCCAAACTTGTGTCACCAAGTATTTATTTTGTAAGGATTGAAATCCAAGACCCAATTTGTAATCCGCATAGTCCCCCTGATTCAAATTCCATGAAGCTTTGGCGAAAACCCGATTCCGATCGGCCACATCATTGAATTGTAGGCTATAATAACCTTTGCCTAGGGGAACCAAACGCCATGAATGTTGAATTTTCCACGCAGATCGCATTTCGATTTAAAGACTTCCAAAGCACTAGGTATGGCCCTTAGGAAGCAAGAGACGCCCAATTAAAGAATCACGTAACTCCATCGCTTTCGTTGATGGTAGATCCCCTCATCCATCGTAATGTAATAATAGTTCCCTTTCTTAATTGGTATCGTATCCTCTAGACTTTAACGTTTGGGCATGAGTATGCTCCGAATTGGGGTTTTGAGATACCCTAGGTAAAACCCCAGGAGAAGGTATCGAAGGGGTTGCTATTATGGGACGTTGATATATTTTGCTCATAATCCTCGGCCTTAGAAAACAAACCGATTCTGTGGAGTTTTCATTGATGTTAATTTCTTATTTTATTTTTCTCCGTCATCCGTGACGTGTTTTTGCTTACATCTTTTGTATGTGTTTCGTGTTCATTGACCTTTTTCTTTTTTTTTTTTTGGTTGAATTGGGTATAGATCCGCGAGTTTGGGTGTAAGGGATCCATTTCACGGATTTACACCCATAAGACACTCTCACAAAAGACTCACTCTTAATTCAATTGTCTAACAACTTCCGGTGAAAAATAAAAAACCTCGCTTCATAGTATTTATATAACAATATATGTCTAAAACAATACATCAAAAAACTTGAAATGCATTTCTAAATAGAGATATAAATGGAAATTAAATTAGATGATTTTTGGTATCTAACTATCTTTATGGTATACTTGAAGGCAGTTCCATTATACCTATCAGAAATGGCACCAACAAATCTCAGGGGAGGCCTCAACATGTTGTTCCAACTCGCAACAACACTAGGAATCTTCACAGCAAACATGATCAACTTCGGAACCGATAAAATCCATCCATGGGGATGGAGACTTTCACTCGGCCTAGCTGCAGCACCTGCTTTTCTCATGACTATTGGAGGCACATTCCTTCCAGAGACACTAAACAGCTTAATCGAACGCTGGTCGATACAGAAAGGTCGAAAAGTGCTCGAAAAAGATCAGAGGGACTAAAAACGCCGACGCGGAGTTTGAAGACATAGTCGATGCGAGCACGTTGGCGAAAGCGGTAAAACATCCGTTTCGGGAGATTTTAAAGAGGAGGAATAGGCCGCAATTGGTCATGGCGATTTTCATGCCGATGTTTCAGATTTTGACGGGGATAAATGCTATACTGTTTTATGCGCCGGTGCTTTTTGGGAGTATGGGGTTTAAGGGGAATGCTTCTTTGTATTCTTCGGCATTGACTGGAGCTGTGTTGGCTTTGTCTACATTGGTTTCTATGGGTGTTGTTGATAGATGGGGTAGAAGAGTTTTGCTGATTAGTGGAGGCATTCAGATGATTTTATGCCAGGTAAATATCTGTGATCTTTTAAACTGCTTTCTCTGTAGTTTCATATTGTAGGAGAAAGAAGAAGGGGGAATTTTAAACTTTAAAGTAGCCACTTTGGATAGCGAATTTTTTTTCTACCCACCCTTTTAATAAACAGTCTTTTCTGATTAGCGTGGAGGCATTCACATGATTTTATGCCAGGTAATAAAATCTCTATGCCTTATATACTGCTCTATCGACTATCTATAATTTCAATATCATATTGTTTACTTGAGAAACGACATAGTTATTGAGTAAGTATGGGAATTTTTTTCTCCTCAAATTTCACAATAATTCAAAATATTCTATACTATTTGTAAAATCTAGAATCTATCATGTTTGTTTAATTTTTTCCAATATAAATGTTCATTTTATAATCTTCCCATTTTTCTATCGATAACATCGCATATGTAATTTATCGCTTATCAATCAATACTTCATCATTTCATTCAAACTTCATTAGTAGGAGTGTCGGATTACAATACTCCGCAAGATCGCAAACTATATCTACTTAATATATAATTATTTTTCAAACTATATCAATATTCTAATGTGACTCATTATACAAATCTTACAAATAAAATATCATATATTCAAAATTAGATATTGAAAATGGACGCAATCACTACCATCTTTACAAATTATTATATACATATATTTTTTAAATAGCACCAAATAAACATAATTTCCTATTTATTACTTTCTTGTTTAAAATTACATCAAAATTACTCATCCAAACAATGTATAAAATGTCATCTTCATTCGTTCATCTAAACACAAGTTTTCTTTTCACACCAAAACCAATACAATACCAAATTTTTAATCGAATTGCAAAATAAATAATCAAAAAAAAATCGGTGCAAACATAACTATAGACCTAAATTTTCTCAAGGACAGTAAGACATTAGAGCTGGGAGTGAAACTTATACAATTTTCTTGGTGATGAAACAAACAGATAACTGCTGCAACAATCTTGGGCCTAAAATTTGGCAATGACAAAGAACTATCAAAGGGTTTTTCAATCACAGTGGTAACAACAATCTGCCTCTTTGTGGCGGCATTTGGATGGTCATGGGGCCCACTTGGCTGGACAGTTCCAAGTGAAATTTTCCCACTCCAAACTCGTTCTGCTGCCCAAAGCATTACGGTGGCGGTCAATCTTCTCTTCACTTTCATCATAGCTCAATCTTTCCTCTCTCTGCTCTGTGCTTTAAAGTTTGGATTTTTCCTGTTTTTCTCTGGCTGGATTGTGATCATGACAATTTTTGTCTATGTTTTTTTGCCTGAAACAAAAGGGGTCCCTCTTGAGGAGATGGTGCACTTGTGGGAAAAGCATTGGTTTTGGAAGAAATTTGTGGCTGACTAATGCTTCAAATGGAGTAGGGGAGTAAAACGAATTGAGTAGATGAGTATAGCGAACATAGTATTGTTCAACTTTGTTTGAGCTTTTATCGAGCTTCAAAAACTATGTTTGAGCTGAGTTTGGTTATTAACGAAATCAAGCTTGAACGCGTTTTAGTCGAGCCGAATACAAATCGAGCTCGAGTAGCTTGATTATTTTACACATTGTGATATATTTTTAGTGATCGAATCGAGCTTGAACTGAGCTTTATATTTTATTGAACAAAAAAAATATCCAAGTTTGGTTCGTTAGCATATGGAACCGAGCTCAAGGAGCTTTTAACGATTAATCTGGAGTCGAGTATCGAGTAGATTGGTTCAATTTTAACATGTATTGCCAAGTCGCAAATTTACATTTTTCCCTTTGTCAAGCTAAACAAGAATAGTGTAAACATTTTGTGAAAAATCTAAATTATATTTAACCCCATTCAACAGAAAATATAAGCTTACGCCGAGGTGAGCTAAGCATATATCTTTGCATGGGACAAATTAATTTTTTTGGGGGAGGGGCCCTTGAAATTGAAGAGCGTTATTAATCCCAAAGATAAGTTTTGTTTCAGTTTAGTTTGTTTGAGGAATACTAACTAAACTGTTGTTTTGTTGGAAAAATCAATCTCCATTCATTCCTAGGGACAAGCAAAAATAACAGAGAAATAAAATAACAACAAACTACAACACAAGATTTATGTGAAAACTCCAAAAATTGGAGAAAAAACACGACCCGCGGAGCAATTCTACTGAATGAACATTTATACAATCACACAGAAATTCTCTCTCCCAACTCCAATACTCTCACAATATTACAAATCTTTGACTAACTCACACCCTTCTCTCAACTCTATAAGAGAATACAAGAAAGGAATTTAGAAGAATCAAAATACAAAGATTATAATGTATTTGATTGGTGCATTTGAAATCAAAACACATAGGCTTCTTAAATAGCCTTAAGGTGTCCATATCTTTTTCTCAAAACAATGTGGGATAGTTTCACTTATTTTATTTTTGACACCAAAAACAACAAACTTCACATTGGCAAAATAAAAGAAACTCCATTGTCTTCACCGACAATCATGATTCTCAAACTAGAAAACTATGATTCTCAAACCAGAGAACAACCTACTCCACCATAAGAGTAGACCACTTAAAATAAACCATTCTAAGAATTACATTTGACACATGTTGGAAAAATTGCTGAAATCTACAGTGCAACTTCCAGCTCTTGGCTCTCCTGAAAGTCCTTCAGCCATCGACATAACTTCCACCACATACCCTGCATCCATGCCAAGTCAATGCTTGTGTGCAAACTTGAGGACCTGTTAATACCATCACATGCTCTTTCATGGCAACTAGACATGCAATAAGGATGAAATATTTTCTCCTCAGAGAAAATCTTCATCTATCACAGTGTTAACCTTGGATTTGGAGTTATTTGCCGCACCAGCTCCACCTTGACAATTACGCTTTATATGTTCAGGTTCTCCGCACTTCCAACAAATAACATTATTGGAGTTTTTCTTCCTCACTTTGCTAGTTGCCACCATTATGAATTTTTTTGAAGTTCGTCCATCACTCATCGCCTTTCTCTCTTCGTAAAGAAGTTTACCCGTGACTTCAAAGAAAATTAAAGTTTCCTTCCCTTACATCAAAATCCTTCATGTGCTCATAGGAATATGGAAGAGACAAGATGATCCATAACGCCTTATCCTCATCTTCAATCTTCATTCTAATTGCCTCTAGCTCTTACATGATGCCATTGAGTGTACTCAAATGATCCGAGATTTTAGATCCTTCGTTCATCTCAGTGTATGAAACGCTCCTTTAAGTACAACCGATTTGAAATGCCCTTGCTTGGTACAAAACCTCAAGTTTTTCCCATAGCTTAGCGTTTGGAATCCCATGCATATTTGCAAGAATATTCTTAGCCAAACACGGTGTATTGTGCTTGCACCCTCAAATCCAGATCCTCTCAATCTCCATAGATCATACTAGACTTTGCATAATCTTTGTCGATGTTTTTCCTTCACATAATACTTCTTGTTTGGAGTTAATGATGGACTCTTCTAAATTTTGTTTCAATTTGTCCTTCAAGATACTGGCTTCTTGCCTTTGCTTTTATAGCCAGTGCCAAAGATACTCTCCTATTTCTTTTTGAATCATCATTAATTCATCCAATGTTTTGATGATTTACCGAGTGATGCAATCACATTTTTCAGCTTCTTTTCCCCTCTTTTCCTTTTCAGCCTAAGTCTCTTTGACCTTAGTATGTGCTCAAAGTCTTTCATCATTTTGCCTAATGAATCTTAAAGATCTTGTGGGTGATGAAGTGTGAGTGTCACTATCACTATCATTATAATATGAGCTAGATGAGTTAGAATGTACCTCATCTTCTTGTTCTTTGGCCATAAGGCATATCAAAGCCTCTTCTTCGTGTCGAGGAATAATAATCACCTCCGATGTCCGACTCAACCTATCTCATTGCACTTAGTTGTGTCGGGTTTCAAAGAACCACCATGGCTTTCTTTCTTTTCTTGTCTTTTTCTCTCAAGACCTTCTTTCTTCCTCATTTATGTACTTGTTGATCGTGGAAAGGAACAATCAAAGAAAGTGTCCTGGTTGTCAGTTCAGCCAAAGACATGTTCTCATCTTTCGTAATCGCTCTACGATATTCAAACTCTCTAGTGGTCACTATCTTTGGTGGTCTATCTTCGTTGGTCTTGAAAGGGGCCGAGTGTCTTCTCGGAGGTTTCACCTTTCTTTTATAGTTCTTATTAAAGAACTTGTTGAACATTTTAACCATCGGGCTATCTCCTCCAGGTCAATGATGTCCTTGGATTTAGCTTTCTTGGATTCTTGACCATTAGAGCGGTTGTATGTGGTACAACTATCTCTTCTTAATCTTTCTTTCTCGAGCTCAAACTCATATGCCTTTAAGTCCGAGAATACCTCATGGTTATAGGTTCTTGTCAAGTCCATAGAATGTCTCAAGGCCATCACTTTCATTTCCCACCCACTGGGAGCGACCTAAGGATTTCCACACGCATCTCCTTATGTGTGTATTTCTTACCCGTGAGTCGAAAGCTCATTTGTATCTCTCGTAAATATGGCATCCAACCGATCCGAGCTTCACCTGCAAGTATTTTAAAATTTTCAAATTTTTGTATAGCAACTATTAACTTATTTTTTTTTTTTTTTTTGCTCGATCCTTCACATATTAAAGTTAACTTCTCCAATATCTCACGAAAGCGACTGCAAGATTTTACTTTGTTAAAAATTGCTTTATCAAGAGTTTTGTAAAGAATGTCATTGGCAACATTGTCCAAGTTATATCTTTTCCTGTCCTCGTTGGTCCATTCATATCTTGGCTTTGAACCGTAGTTAGCCTTGGTGCAAAAAAAGTGCTACAAAGAAGCGCAAAGAATCCTCACAGCTTGTATTCACTTTCATGATCTCGTATGGGCCCATCTTCAATGACGAACCACATTTTATCGTGCAGCACTGAAAGATGTGCATGCATGTGAATCATCCAGTCATCAAACTCCTCTACAGTGAATATGGGAATGCGAGATAGATTTGCTTCCGTGATATAACTTTTTAAAGAAAGTTTAAAAATAGCAAGTGTTATATCTTTGAAAATTAATGAGATCTAGTTCAGTAATCAGGACGGAAGGTTCTTTGAACAATCGCTCCGATACCACTTGTAGGTCCCAAGGGGTGTTTGTGTTAAGTCTAGAAGGGCATGTTGAATAAAATTAACCAATTTTCGATTTTTGATCTTAAATCAGAGTTTTAACACAAGCAGCTAAGTCATTGAGGGACAACTTAGTTCAACCTCAACAGTAGATTTAACCACTCAACAGATCGACTGAGATGTTGATAGAGTAACTCAGCTGAGTGAAGTGAGCTCTTTTAAAAATACAGCTAACTTGGTTTTACAGCGGAAGTCTTACACCCTTAAGTTGAAATATATTTTACAACACTTGTTTTAGTTAAGTTATTATCAGTTGACTTCGAAAATTTATCTATCAGCCGAGTAATAATATGTAAGAAATAAATGATAAAAATGAATAGACACAGAGCAATTTTATAGTGGTTCGATGATGGGGTAATTCCTCTACTCCACTCTTCTCCAACCCTTGGAGGTAATCCACTAATGCAACAATGAGTTACAAAAAGGATAAACAGTCCGAGCAAGCCTTGATCACACAGCTGGCTTCACTCCTCGGACTTGGCTCTTCACAAGACAGTTGCCTTGCTCCTTCAACTCCTTCGAATTCTTGGATTTGATCACGAAGCCCTCCAATGAATCCAAAGTTTGGTTCTAACTTTAACCTCACGTCACTTCTTTCAATCCTTGGATGTGCAGGACCATTTGTCTTTAAATAAGTTCTTCTTCAACAGCTTGAAGCTTATCTTCCCTTCACTAAAAGTGTTAGTTAGATAGTCTTCGAATTTTAGGCTTGATGATTGAGTTTATTGCTTGAGAGTATTTTGCTCTAGGTTTTTTTGCTCAGATAATCTCTTGTATCTCGTGTGTCATATTCTCTCAAATGAGCTCCTCAGCCTTTTATAGTGGCAGTTCAAAAATGTATCTGTTGAAGAGATAGATGCATTTTTAAACTCCACTTAATGGTCGTTGGTTTGTCTTGTTGTGCAACAATTGATATTGATCCAACCTTTGTTTAATGCTCTACAGGTTTGCCTAAACCACTGCAGGTGTGCATGAACATCCCATAGGTTCCCAGTCTTTTGCAGTCTGCTTTTCTTCCTATTTTAGTAATGTTTTGACTTTATTTATCAACAGACATCTTCAGCTTTCTTGAGTCATTTTTGTTGTTGAACCCCTTTAAGAGTCTTCTCCAAACATCTAGGAGTGACTTAGATGTCAGTCTGCTGACTGAGACAGCTTTTTGATACTTGACTGATACTTCTCCTCGACACTCAGCTGCAGCTCAGTTGATTCTTCACTTGATCTTCAGCCAACTTCTGCAATCTTTACTTTTCCTGCTTCGACTCAGCTCATAGAACCTATCTATTACATAGTTGATTTTACAACAGAAAATGGGGTGCCAATTCCTAATCTAAGTTTTACATAGTATAATCAAAATCTATACAATAAGTTTCCCAACAACAAACCTTTGACTAACTCATGCCCTTCTCCCAACTCTACAAGAGAATACAAGAAAGGAATTTAGGAAAATCAAAATACAAAGATTGTAGTGTATTTGATTGGTGCACTTAAAATCAAAACACATGGGTTCCTTAAATAGCCTTAAGGTGCCTATTTCTTGTGTTCTCAAAGCAACGTGGGATAGTTCTCAAAGCAAACCTTTGGTCGATCGGTCCACCCCCAGGGCAACCTGTGTTTAAATATTTCAAACGTCTTTTTCTTATTAGAGGTCAATCGGTCGACCTAAGGTTTTATCAGCAGAAACTATCCGTTGCAGCAGACAACTTTTCATGAAATTGTGGGGTTAATTTCTAACAACTATTTTCTTCAATTAATTGGCATTTTTTTATAGATTTCAATCTTCTAGGAGGAGCCTATGTTGGTATTCAAATCAATGAGCTCTCCTATAAATACTTGAAGGCTTGGGGATCAAGAACAACACAAGCCACAACACAACAAGCAAATATCAGCAAACTTCTTGTTCTTCATTTTCATCTACTTGTTGTATTTTTAGCCTAAGTCTTACACTTGCACATCTTGAGTATTAGGCTTCATTATTGATTAAATTTGAACTTCAAAGTTGTATAATTCATTTGAGTTGTAATCTTGAATTGGTTTAAATCATCCAAAACAAGACATCCTTGTTAGTGTTCTTGTGGTACGAACACACTTGTTTGATTCTAGGTGTTGAAGGGTGTGGTGATCTTTATTGTTGTAAGAAGATTGTGATAATCTTCATAGGTGGTATTGTAAGAAGAGTGTGGTACTCTTCAAGGTAAATATTGTAATAGTTTGGTATCTATTAATAAACTTTTTCCTTTTCGAAATCCATTCGGATATATTGGGTGGTAGAGCACGTAGTCCCTAGGTGGGGTGAAGCTCTATAAATCATGGTGTGTTGTTTATATTTCGCACTTTTATTTGTTCTTGATCTTTACATTCGAAAAAGAGGATGTAAATCAAAAATTGAAAAATCTATTCACCCCCTCTAGATTTCCATAGCCACTGACTAATATTTCCTCCCAGTGTTAGAGATTTTGCCTTCTTTTTTCACCGGAGAAGAATATTTCACGGGGTATCCTTCCAAAGCCCGGAATGGGCGTCCTCATGGAGTTCATGGGGTGTTTTTTCGAAGCCTGGAGGAGGTACCCTTCTCGAGCTTCCTTCATAATTTTTTTGCTTTAGCACTTTGATCTCTTCTCCACATGTGCTAGCTTTTTCGCCTTCTTTTCCTTGCACATTTTCACCATGGAGAAGAATTTACAGAACTCTTGCGAGGAGGCCCCTTGCTCGAGGTCTTAGCCTAAGAAGAGGGAGAACTTTTACTAGGACCTCTTTGTGAGGAGGCCCCTCCCATCCAAGGTCTTAGCGGAAGAGGTCATCCCACTCGGGGTCTTAGCCCGGTGAGGTTAATTACTAGGACCTCCATAAAGAGGCCCTTCCTATCCGAGGTTTTAGCCAGACAGTCATCCCACCCGGGGTCTTAGGCGGGTGAGGTAAATTTACGAGATCCTCGAGGAGGCCACTCCCATCCGGGGTGTTAGTGGGAAGATGGGGTTTGTTGATAAGAGCATCTAATTGGCCATTAACCCTAGCCATATGTGGCTATTAATTTCACCTTGGCCATATGTGGCCTAAATCGTATTAACAACATTAAAGTAGAAACGTGAAGCACTTTTATTCATTAATAAATGAGAAATACTAAAGCCGCCAGAGAGCGGGAAAAAACTGGTGTTTACGGAAGCTCGCGAGATCTGTGACTCCCAAGACTGGGCGGGGCCCTCACTATCTAATCAGGGAAGCTTGCTGATGTGTGTAAAATATACGTACATTTGGGGGCTTAAAATGATATATAATTGATGCATTTGCACACATATTTAGTATGTTTTTACTTGATTTTCTTAAAAGGGCATGATACTATTATTTTGCAGGAAATGAAGCTTAAAATGAAGAAATATCAGTTGGAATTCCCGGCTAAGATTGACGAATGTGAAGAGAAGATCAAAACACCGAAAAAAATGGACAAAAATACTTCACACGGCCGGACCATGTGGTGTCACACGGCCGTGTGGAAATGCCGGTGTGAAACCACACAACCGTGTGAAGTTGGGCAAAAACAGGGGATGGAACCAGGGACACACGGCAAGGCCGTGTGGACTCATACGGGCGTGTGAGAAAGGGCACGCATCGCACGGCCAGGTCGTGTGAGCTCACATGGTCGTGTGAAGAAGAGCTGAGACCAAGACCACACGGCCGGCCATGTGGGACTCGCAAGATGCATTTTTCAGTGTTTTCTTCCCGTTCTAACTCTACAAGTGATCTCTCCAAGCATCTATAAAAGGGACCCAAGGCTTGCACGAAAATATACAACTTGATACAGAGAAAACAGATCAAATAACACAAGAACGCAAGAATCGAAGATCTTCTGAGAGCAAAAGGCTAGGTCGCGAATGTAGGTCCCAAGGGGTGTGAAGTAAGGTTTAGAAGGGGGGGTTGAATAAACCTTACCAAATTTTCGATTTAGTCCTTTTGAAATTATTCAACAGAGTTGACTCAAACAACTGTGTCCTTGATGGATAGCTAAGTTGGCTTTTCAGCTAAGTTACCCACTCAAGAGACTCGAGAGAGCTGTTGATAGTATAACTTGGTTGCTCAAGCCAAATACTTAACTTGGCTGATTGGGTTTTAACAGCGGATGACTTAACACCCTTTGTTTAGAATTAGCTTATTTTAAACACTTGATTTTTAGTATTTGGTTATTTATTTGGATAGCAAATATAATACTTAACAGCAGATATAAAGTAAATATATAGGAAAATAAGTTTGCTGAAAATAAATGACACAAGTACTTTATACAGGTTCGAAGATGGGGTAATTCTTCTAATCCTCTCTTCTCCAACTCCTGGAGGAATCCACTATGTAACAGATCAATTTACGAAGCGGAATAGTCTGGAGACAACCTTGATCACACAGTTGGCTTCTCTTGCGACTCAGCTTCTTCACAGGGCAGCTGCCTTGCTACTTCAGCTCACTTCTCAAGTTCTTGGATTTGATCACTAAGCCCACCAACAAACTTGATGATGGTTAGACCTTGAACCTTTCTACAATCCTTACTTGGAAAGTAGACCCCTTTGGTTTCTTCAAAAGTTTCCTCTTCAACAGATTTGAGGTTGTCTTTCCTTCACAACTTGTGTTAGATCGATTTCCTTTGAGTTTCAGGCTTGAGAAATTGCTTGAATTTTTATGAGAATATTGCAGGTTAAATGCTTGAATATTTCTTGCTTGTTCGTGGTTGGTAACCTCTTCTCAATAACTTTTCAGCCCTTTTATAGTGCACATTTGAAATTTTTGCCCGTTGAAGAAATATGCTAATTTCAAATGTCACTTTGTGTTCGTTGGCTTGTCTTGTCTTGGTCTGCATCCTTGATGTTGACCTTTTCTCGTATTAAATAACTTCACAAAGATTGTAGGTGCTCGACACAAGGTGCGATTGCATCCCATTGGTTCATTCCTTTTGCATAATTATGGGATCGACACTTTAGATCTCGATACCTTCGACATATTACTACATTAAGTAATATTCTTGACTTTAATCTATGGATCTAAGTCGCTTGTCTTGACTAGATCTTTGTTTATACCCCAGGTGACTTGAGTCGGCTCTAATCAATGGATAACTCAACTATCACTTCAACTTGAGACTTGCTTCTTACATTGACTTAACTCGACACTTCTTATAGTTGTTCTCCGGTGACTCTCCTTCATTGAGTCCTTGACTTCCTTCATGGCATTACTCGGTGACACACAAAGCAGAAGTCTTCACATAGACGCTTGATTGACTTCTTGTAATTCTTGGCATAGCCGACTTGACTCAGCTTTTTTCATCCATATCTATTACAATGCAAATTAAAAGGCAAATGGGGTGCCAACTTCCTAGTTTAAGTCTTACATGGTACCATCAAAATCTAACAAATAAATTTCCTAACAATTTCCCCTTTTTGATGATGCCAAAACTTAAAACATTTAAAGAAAGTAAACAACAAAGATACATACAGACAATGCAAAGAGCAAAGAATGTATGCTTAAATGGATCATTTTATTGATCATAGCATTCTTGTCCTTTACACACATTGTTTTACATTTGGTATCCGAGCAATATAAATGTATACATTTCAATACACAATATATCTAAGTTAAGATACATAAAGAGTGAAAATTACAGTGGAAATTCCATAAGTTTATTACGTAGAAGACTTACATAAATGTATTTTCAACAAAAATACATGAAGGGGTTCGAAAGAACACTTCAACGCCTTTGTTGCTTCCTTCTCTCTTCTTGACTCTTCTTCTCGTCATCTTTGACTCTTTTCCTTTTCTTCTCCTCTCTTCTTCTTTCTTCTTCTTTTCGTAGGCCCGTTTTAGCGGCAAAGCAGGTCATCCCTTTGCTTCCTCTTGAGCCATTCTCGGTTTGCCTTAGGTTTTCTTTTTTTCTTGCCTTCTTGTAGCTTCGTTTCTTTCTTTCAACCTCTCGATTGGAAAGGTGATCATATCTAGCCCAATAGATAATGACTTTCTTCTCGGGATCTATACACGATACATCTTTTGGTTTTGGTCGAGGCCGGGAGCCTCTTCCACCACCACTTCTTTCCCTTCCCGACTCAGCCTCTTCCACCTCCGGGAGTGTATCTTTGATCGAGTCTTCGCTTCCGGCCGAGTGACTATCGGAAGTCCGCCGCTTATCGCCTTCTTTACATAAGTTCAAACGTTTCTCCCAGTACAAGTCCCATGCTTGAGACAGAGTCATTCCTTGAAAGTAGCCTTCTGATTCTAGAGTCTTAAACTCCTCAATTCATCTGGGCTCAGATCCATCTCAGGCATAGTAATTTCCTTAGGGGGCTTGATCGCAGCGTAGTCCTTCCTGGCTGGAAGACCACCATATTGTTTCCTTATCTCCTGAACGCGAGCTTCTTGCTTTTCAGCTAACTCCTCAAATTCAGCTTCAATGACCTTTCTTTTATCTGCCATGGCCACTGCAGCTTTCTCGATAGGTAAGGTCATAGGGAGTTTGCTGAGAATAGAGGCAGTGACATCACCTAGCTGAGGGGTTTAGCAAGCATCAGCTTTAAATCTTTCGAACTTTCTTCCCCCTTATCCATGTCACCTCCTTGCTTCAATTTTTCTTCCTTCAATCCCTTGAGGGACTCCTCTTCCCCCTTTTTGGCATAATCACTAAAAGATAGAGGTATCCAAGGGAACAAACCACCGAGGATAAAGTCTAATTGGCTGATAGTTGAGTTGTGCTTGGAGTCTGTTGCATCATATGTTGTGCGAAATTCTGAGCGTGTCACCTTGGACTCGGCTGATACGATCTTCATTTCGGCCATTAGAAGACTGAATTTGTCATTCATGATGTTCTCGAAGTCCGCAATCTCATTTTTGTGGAAATGTTGTTGCAGACTCCATATCTCGTCTTATGGGACTGGTTAATCCTCTCGATGTACTCCTTCATCCTCTGTCTGTACATGGAGTTGTCTGCACTCCATACGAGCATCCTTCCATATAAAGCTTTGAAATAGCGGACTTGCTCTATTCGCACAGATCCTTAGAGAAGGGGAACATATCTTGAAATGCATCATCACACACGTATGGAATATTTTGTTGCTCGGTATTGTAGGAGTCATTACTTCGCATTTGTGGGAGCCTCATGAGATGACTCGATTCCAGTGGGCGATTGAGATGTTTTTGCCCGATTGACCGAGCCTCGCTTGTCTTAACGACTTTCTCGGTCTCGGTGGGTTTTTCAAATTGAGTAATCTTGTCGTCACCGTATCATCACTTCATCGGAGGATGATGAGACCTCGTGGAGTGGATCATCATCAAAATTGAACCTCATCCGAGCCGTCTTGTCACTAGCTTGGCTCTAAGATTTTAGAACATCGCAGATTGTGTCCACTATAGGATCTTCAGCAGATGGACTCGGCTTCATCCTCGGACCCGAGAAATGATGTGTCATTATTTTCTTTGAGTCATGAAGGGCACCAATAACTTCTTCCGTGGCTACACTTTCAAATAGAGGAATGTTCTTGTTTCCATCATCTTTACCAAGGGAAGTCTCAACCTCCTTTGGCCTTTAATACCCCTGAGTCTCCTTCCACTGCCGCAGACCTTCTTCAATTCCTTCGACGTCTCAATCGTTCTTAGGGTCTTCCGAGCTCCCTTCGATAGACTCAACTGTCTTAGGGTCTTGGACAAAGTGGCATCCATAGGAGTCTCAACCCCTTGGATTGCAATTTGAGCCCATAGTGTTAACTCCCGGGGGCTTCTCCATCCTTTGCCTCGGGCAGCAGTTAGTCACATCGGCCTTCAATCGGTGACATGACATCTCACCAAATGACTTAATTGTTTGAGCGTCGTTAATGTCACTCTGTTCTTCCATAATTTCCTTCTCAACTTCACCTCATAATCGCATAGGTGTGTCTCCCCATGCCTTCCTCCAACCCAATTTGTGGTGGAGAGAGTTTCCCCTCAATTTGGCGCACCACCGAGTGAGTGATCGATAGTGGGGTCACTCGCTCTTGAGACGCGGCTTTTTTCCTCTAAGTGTACAACCCAGCAGGGCGTGCATGTTAACACCTTCATCAAGGGTTGGCTTGGCTTGGGTGCCCAAATTTCACTTCATCGCCGATTCCCTTAGAGCCATCCTCGATTGCACGGGGACGAGCCTGCAGCAATGTCCGCCGCAATCGATGTGCTACTCCCAAGGGATCACCGAGAAGAGTTTGGGAGGACTCTCCGACCTTCTAATAAGCTTTTCTCGTGCATGGCTTTGGATTCCTTCAAAGCTTGCTGCATTTCCAACTTCTCACCGCAGCAGCAGCCAGGATCCATGTCTTAATCGCTATCCGTATACTCATGAAGATGCTCATGTATATGTTCGAGAGTACCTATGAAGGCACACATTATTGATTACATTTTCACTTCAAATTTGTATACTTCATTTGAGTTGTAATCTTGAATTGGTTTAAATCATCCAAAACAAGACATCCTTGTTAGTGTTCTTGTGGTACGAACACACTTGGTTGATTCTAGGTGTTGAAGGGTGTGGTGATCTTTATTGTTGTAAGAAGATTGTGGTAATGTTCATAGGTGGTATTGTAAGAAGAGTGTGGTACTCTTCAAGGTAAATATTGTAATAGTTTGGTATCTATTAATAAACTTTTTCCTTTTCGAAATCCATTCGGATATATTGGGTGGTAGAGCACGTAGTCCCTAGGTGGGGTGAAGCTCTATAAATCATGGTGTGTTGTTTATATTTCTACACTTTTATTTGTTCTTAATCTTTACATTCGAAAAAGAGGATGTAAATCAAAAATTGAAAAATCTATTCACCCCCTCCAGATTTTCATAGCCACTTAGACTAATATTTCCTCCCAGTGTTAAAGATTTTGCCTTCTTTTTTCACCGGAGAAGAGTATTTCACAAGGTATCCTTCCAAAGCCCGGAGTGGGCGTCCTCATGGAGTTCATGGGGTGTTTTTTGAAGCCTGGAGGAGGTACCCTTCTCGAGCTTCCTTCATAATTGTTGCTTTAGCACTTTGATCTCTTCTCCACATGTGCTAGCTTTTTCGCCTTTCTTTTCCTTGCACATTTTCACCATGGAGAAGAATTTACAGGAACTCTTGCGAGGAGGCCCCTTCCTCCGAGGTCTTAGCCGGAAGAGGGAGAACTTTTACTAGGACCTCCTTGTGAGGAGGCCCCCTCCCATCCAGGGTCTTAGCGGAAGAGGTCGTCCCACTCGGGGTCTTAGCCCGGTGAGGTTAATTACTAGGACCTCCATAAAGAGGCCCCTCCTATCCGAGGTTTTAGCCAGATAGGTCGTCCCACCGGGGTCTTAGGTGGGTGAGGTAAATTTACGAGGATCCCTTGAGGAGACCACTCTCATCCAGGGTGTTAGCCGGGAAGATGGGGTTTGTTGATAAGAGCATCTAATTGGCCATTAACCCTAGCCATATGTGGCTATTAATTTCACATTGGCCATATGTGGCCTTAACTGCAATCACAACATTAAAGTAGAAACGTGAAAGCACTTTTATTCATTAATAAATGAGAAATACTAAAGCCGCCAGAGAGCGGGAAAAAACTAGTGTTTACGGAAGCTCGCGAGATCTGTGACTCCCAAGATCGGGGCCCTCACTATCTAATCGGGAAGCTTGTGATGTGTGTAAAATATACGTACATTTGGGGGCTTAAAATGATATATAATTGATGCATTTGCACACATATTTAGTATGTTTTTACTTGATTTTCTTAAAAGGGCATGATACTATTATTTTGCAGGAAATGAAGCTTAAAATGAAGAAATATCAGTTGGAATTCCCGGCTAAGATTGACGAATGTGAAGAGAAGATCAAAACAACGAAAAAAATGGCCAAAAATACTTCACACGGCGGACCATGTGGTGTCACACGGCCGTGTGGAAATGCGTGTGAAACCACACAACCATGTGAAGTTGGGCAAAAATGGGGGACGGAACCAGGGGCCACACGGCAAGGCGTGTGGACTCACACTGACGTGTGAGAAATGGCACGCATCGCACGGCCAGTCGTCGTGTGAGCTCACATGGTCGTGTGAAGAAGAGCTGAGACCAAGACCACAAGGCCAGGCCGTGTGGGACTCTGGCCACGATGCATTTTTCAGTGTTTTCTTCCGTTCTAACTCTACAAGTGATCTCTCCAAGCATCTATAAAAGGGACCCAAGGCTTGCACGAAAATATACAACTCGATACAGAGAAAACACATCAAATAACACAGAACGCAAGAATCGAAGATCTTCCGAGAGCAAAAGGCTAGGTCGCAAATATAGGTCCCAAGGGGTGTAAAATAAGGTTTAGAAGGGGGTTGAATAAACCTTACCAAATTTTCGATTTAGTCCTTTTGAAATTATTCAACAAAGAGTTGACTCAAACAATCGTGCCCTTGATGGACAGCTAAGTTGGCTTTTCAGCTAAGTTACCCACTCAACAGACTCGATAGAGCTGTTGATAGTATAACTTGGTTGCTCAAGCCAAATACTTAACTTGGCTGATTGGGTTTTAACAGCGGATGACTTAACACCTATTGTTTAGAATTAGCTTGTTTTAAACACTTGATTTTTAGCACTTGGTTATTTATTTGGATAGCAAATATAATACTTAACAGCAGATATAAAGTAAATATATAGGAAAGTAAGTTTGCTGAAAGTAAATGACACAAGTATTTTATACAGGTTCGAAGATGGGGTAATTCTTCTAATCCTCTCTTCTCCAACTCCTGGAGGAATCCACTATGTGTAGATCAATTTACGAAGCGGAATAGTCTGGAGACAACCTTGATCACACAGTTGGCTTCTCTTGCGACTCAGCTTCTTCACAGGGCAGTTGCCTTGCTACTTCAGCTCACTTGTCAAGTTCTTGGATTTGATCACTAAGCCCACCAACAAACTTGATGATGGTTAGACCTTGAACCTTTCTACAATCCTTACTTGGAAAGTAGACCCCTTTGGTTTCTTCAAAAGTTTCCTCTTCAATGATTTGAGGTTGTCTTTCCTTCACAACTTGTGTTAGATCGATTTCCTTTGAGTTTTGTGCTTGAGAAATTGCTTGAATTTTTATGAGAATATTGCAGTTAAATGCTTGAATATTTCTTGCTTGTTCGTGGTTGTGTAACCTCTTCTCAATAACTTTCTCAGCCTTTTATAGTGCACATTTGAAATTTTTGCCCGTTGAAGAAATATGCTAATTTCAAATGTCACTTTGTGTTCGTTGGCTTGTCTTGTCTTGGTCTGCAGTCCTTGATGTTGACCTTTCCTCGTATTAAATAACTTCGCAGCATTGTAGGTGCCTGACACAAGGTGCAGTGTTTCCCATTGGTTCATTCCTTTTGCATAATTATGGGACTGACACTTTAGATCTAACAGCTTCGACATATTACTACATTAAGTAATATTCTTGACTTTAATCTACGGATCTAAGTCAGTTGTCTTGACTAGACTGTTGTCTATACCCCAGGTGACTTGAGTCAGCTCCAATCAATGGATAACTCAACTGTCACTTCAACTTGAGACTTGGCTTCTTAAATTGACTTAACTGACACTTCTTATAGTTGTTCTCCAGCTGACTCTCCTTCGATTGAGTCCGTGACTTACTTCATGGCATTACTCACCGACACACACAGAAGTCTTCACATAGACGCAGATTGACTTCTTGTAATTCTTGGCATAGCCGACTTGACTCGCTTTTTTCATCCCTATCTATTACAATGCAAATTAAAAGGCAAATGGGGTGCCAACTTCCTAATTTAAGTCTTACATGGTACCATCAAAATCTAACAAATAAATTTCCTAACAATTTACCCCTTTTTGATGATGCCAAAACTTAAAACATTTAAAGAAAGTAAACAAAGAAAGATACATACAGACAATGCAAAGAGCAAAGAATGTATGCTTAAATGGATCATTTTATTGATCATAGCATTCTTGTCCTTTACGATTGTTTACATTTGGTATCCGAGCAATATAAATGTATGCATTTCAATACACAAAGATATCCAAGTTAAGATACATAAAGAGTGAAAATTACAGGAAATTCCATAAGTTTATTACGAAGACTTACATAAATGTATTTTCAATAAAAATACATGAAGGGGTTCGCAGCAACACTTCAACGCCTTTGTTGCTTCCTTCCTCTCTCTTCTTCAGCTCTTCGCAGCAACACTTCAACACTTAAAACATTTATGGGACTGGTTAATCCTCTCGATGTACTCCTTCATCCTCCTCGTCCGTACATGGAGTTGTCATCCCATACGAGCATCCTTCCATATAGAGCTTTGAAATAGCGGACTTGCTCTATATTCGCACGATCCTTAGAGAAGGGGAACATATCTTGAAATGTATCATCACGCACGTATGGAATATCTTGTTACTCAGGTATTGTAGGAGTCATTACTTCTGCAGCTGTGGGAGCTTGCGCAGATGACTCGATTCCAGCTGGGGCAGTTGAGATGTTTTGCCACTGACCGAGCCTCGCTTGTCTTAATGACTTTCTCGGTCTCGGTGGGTTTTTCCAATTGAGTAATCTTATCCTCAGCTGTATCATCAGCTTCATCGGAGGATGATGAGACCTGTGGAGTTGGATCATCATCAAAATTGAACCTCATCTGAGCCGTCTTGTCACTAGCTTGGCTCTAAGATTTTAGAACATCAGCAGTTGTGTCCACTATAGGATCTTCAGCGGGATGGACTCGGCTTCATCCTCGGACCGAGAAATGACGTGTCATTATTTTTTCTTGAGTCATGAAGGGCACCAATAACTTCTTCCGTGGCTACACTTTCAAATAGAGGAATGTTCTTGTTTCCATCATCTTTACCAAGGGAAGTCTCAACCATTTAATACCCCCAGCTAGTCTCATCTTTGCAGACCTTCTTCATTCCTTCGACAGTCTCAACTGTCTTAGGGTCTTCCGACCTCCCTTCGATAGACTCAATTGTCTTAGGGTCTTGGGACGGTGGCATCCATAGGAGTCTCAACCCCTTGGATTGCAATTTGAGCCCATAGTGTTAACTCCTCGGGCTTCTCCATCCTTTGCCTCAGCAGCAGCTAGCCAGCGTCGTCGACGCCTTCAATACGGTGACATCTCGGTTGAAACAGACTTAATCGTTTGAGCGTTGTTAATGTCACTGTTCTTCCATAATTTCCTTCTCAACTTCACCTCATAATGCATAGGTATGTCTCCCACAGCCTTCCTCCAACCCAGTTTGTGTGGTGAGAGAGTTTCCCTCACTGGCGCGCACCGAGTGAGTCGATAGTGGGGTCACTCGCTCTTGAGACGCGCTTTTTCCTCTAAGTGTATATAGCCGCAGGGGCAGGCATGTTAACACCTTCATCAAGTGTTGGCTTGGCTTGGGTGCCCAAATTCGGCTTCATCGCCGTTCCTTAGAGCCATCCTCCGATTGCACGGGGGACGAGGCTGCAGCAATGTCCGTCGCAACCGATGTGCCACTCCCAAGGATCGATCTGCGAGAAGAGTTTGGGAGGACTCTCCTGGACCTTCTAATAAGCTTTTCTCGTGCATGGCTTTGGATTTCTTCTAAGCTTGCTACATTTCCAACTTCTCACCGGCAGCCCAGGATCCATGTCTTCTTCATTTGTCGTATACTCATGAAGATGCTCATGTGTATGTTTGAGAGTACCTATGAAGCACACATTTTGGACTTCTCTAAGGCTCGGGCCCGCTCCTTAGCTTTATCCTTCTCATCCTCTTTAATAATGCGGAGGATGTCCAAGCAATTTTCTTCATCAAGGGCAGATCTAACATCATTAACGCCAAGAAATTGGAGAAGCTCTTCTTCCTCCTCGATGAGTTCAGGGTGAGTGAACTGCATCCTTGGGGGGGTTGTCAAGAATGCATAATTTAGTACTTTTTTGGATTTTGCATTGCATTTAGGACTACATGTAGAGCACTTTGCATTAGTATTTTTGAAAAAAAAATCAATTTTTAGTTTAATTTTTTCGATTTTTTGTTTTATTGTTTTTAGCACGTTTACCGCTTTAGCACATTTAATTATTTTTGTGTGTGGTTTTAATTCAGTTTTTATGCCCAGCTCCCGTATGATTTTACTATGAATGTTTTATGGATTGAGATAACATACTGGTGGGAATAATGTGATAAATTGTTAGGAGAAAAGTTATTTGCTTGGCATTTATTAAAAAAAATGGGTATTTGAGCATGTTGCGAAAAATAAGCATGTGAGCTTTTGTGCCATAAACTGCTTTATATTATGCAGACTTATTTTTTCTTGAGTATGTCATTCATGATTGATAGAACTCTAGAACTTGCTCTGGTATCTTCATTGAAGCCATGTGTGTGTACAATTTTTGAAAATGATTTAAGGCCATCTTCGTTTAGCCTACTTAACCTAAGCCTACCTATGAACTCATGATTCCCTAGTTAGCCAATTTTGAGCTAAAACTTTTATTCTGAGCCACATTGATCTTTAAAATTTAAACATGTTTTTATCCCTAATATTCTTTGGCTTATAGAAAATGAACAAGTTTGGGGAAGAAGTGGCGAAAATTTATAAAAAAGAGAGGAAGTTGGCAAAAGAAAGAGGGATGAGCAGTATCTGGGTAAATGGAAAAAAAATACAAGAAGCTCGAAAAAGAAAGAAATATCTCTAAAAAAAGAGAAAATCGAGCAAAGTAAAAGTAAAATTATGAAAATTATGAAAAAAAAAACAAAATAAGAGCTTGAGGCAAAAGAAGAAAAAAAAAGGGCAAAAAGGTCTAAGTATGAAAAATGAGAAATAAGGTGGAATTGAAACAGAAAATAAGTATTATATAAAATTGGGTTGGCGAATTGCAAGTTTGTATGCTTAAATTCTATTTGCTCAAATCAAGTCACTTAATCTAATTTTACACACCCTTACCAATTACAACATAATAAAAGTTCTTTTTGATTCTTAAGTTGTGCACACAAAAGTGATAGAGATGTTAAGACGATTTGCAAGCCTATGGTAGTTCTGCTTTCACTGAATTGAATTTGAGCGTAAACACTATCCATACACTTTTGAGAGTAGAGTGATACACTATTTACTTGTGAGTCGCGATGTCAAGTGCCCAAAAGAGTATTAATTATGCCGAGTTTATGAATGATGACTTCTTGATGATGAATTACATAATTTCCTTAAGTATGGAGTCAAATGTTATTCAATGTTCATAGTGTTCTTGAGTGTTCGTTCGTTTTTACGCTTATATTATTTTTCTTAATTTGCTCAAGGACGAGCAATACCTTAAGTTTGGGGGATTTTGATATGTGTAAAATATACGTGCATTTTGGGGCTTAAAATGATATATAATTGATGCATTTGCATGCATATTTAGTATGTTTTTACATGGTTTCCTTAAAAGGGCATGATACTGCGTATTTGTTATTTTGCAGGAAATGGAGCTTAAAATGAAGAAATATCAGTTGGAATGCCCGGCTAAGATTGACGAATGCGAAGAGAATATCAAAACGACAAAAAAAGTGGACAAAAATACTTCACACGGTCGGACCGTGTGGTGTCATACGGCCGTGTGGAAATGCCGGTGTGAAACCACACAACCGTGTGAAGTTGGGAAAAAATAGAGGACGGAACCAGGACCACACGGGCATGTGAGAAAGGGCACGCATTGCACGGCCAGGCCGTGTGAGCTCACATGGCCGTGTGAAGAAGGGCTGAGACCAAGACCACACGGCCAGGCCGTGTGGGAATCTACCAAGACGAGTTTTTCAGTGTTTTCTTCCGTTCCAACTCTATAAGTGATCTCTCCAAGCACTATAAAAGGGACCCAAGGCTTGCACGAAAATATACAACTTGATACAGAGAAAACACATCAAATAACACAGGAACGCGGGAATTTAAGATCTTCTTATAGCAAAAGGCTAGGTCGCGAATAACACCACAAGGCTTTCGCATCTAGGGGAGTACAAGAGCTTCGAAAGCTTAGGAGGGGAATCCATCCTGACAAGATGGGGTTTTCTTTCTATATCTAAGAACTCTTTTCTGTGCTTAAATGATGTCATAATATTGATTCGAATTTGTCTATGAGTTTGTAATCAATGTTTGGCATATCTTTCGGATCTTAGGGGCATAATCGAAACTTTGGATCCATGTTAAATATGATTATTCATTTTCTTAATTAATTCATGCTTTCTATTTTATGAATTCGAGTGCTTATTTGTAATTGCTTTTATTTGTCGGGAATAAATTGCATGTTATATTTGTTAGTGCAAAATTCGGGAGATGAGTTCTAACAAAGACGGAAATCGAATTCAGACATAAATGGGTGTTTCTAGTCGGGAGACCTACAACTGTTTGTGGGGAGTCATTCAATTCATAGATATTTTGGGAGTTAATAATAATTGTATCGAGTCGGGAGACCTACACTTGTTATTAATCTACTATTTATTGCGTCGCCCGAGAGAGGGAATAAACTATCTTAGAAATTGAACCCATAGAATTGCATGAATTGGTTTTTAAAACTTTATTTGCATTTAATATTGAAGAAACATGTTGAGATTATGTGTCTAATGTTGTTCATATAGATGTTGAAAATACTTGTGTGGTTCGCAATTTTTTTTTTATTCTTTATTTTCAATTTTTATTATTAAAACTTGATTTTCGGTCGCTTCAATAAAATTGGAATGTGATGTTATTATAGCCTAAGTATTTCGAATATCAATCCTTGAGGAATACGACCTTTGCTTGTCATTATTTTATAAACTACAATCGTACACTTGCAGTTGTATGAACGTAATATTTTTGGTGAACACTTGCTCATCTCCGGAGTGGCAACATAACATTCCCGGGTGATCCTTTGGACGCCCCTATGCTTCTTGATGCATTCTCGGAGAGTGCTCCTGGCATCTTTTGTTTCTAGTCCTCCGGAGATCATATTGATGACTCCGGCTATTCCAGTATCACACATTTCCTCTTTGTGGGTGTCTGAGCGGCATTGGTCTTGTACTCTTGTTGAGATCTCTCCTCATGCGGTCTTGGATCACGGCGAAACTTTTGTTATTCCCATGACGACGCCAAAATGATGTTGCTTTTTAAGCGCGAGATCACTCCAGGCCAATGGGGTTGACCAAATCTGCTTCCCGAGAGTAAAGTCTTCATGTCACTCCTCTTCCCAAGGGGAAGTCTTCTCATCTTTCTCTTCCCGAGGGGGAAGTCTTCAAGTCTTCTTCTCCGAGAGCTAGAATATCCTTTGCCTGCCCACGTACGCAAACGTTAGGGGGTTCCCTGTGGGTTGCCCAGGGAGGTCCCTCCAACGCTCAAGTCAGCATGGTGAACGAGAGAATAAACAGTAAACGAATATCGTATAATAAATGTGTAGGAGGATTATGAATTAATTAACTTGCAGATAATATAAGGGACCTTTTTATACCTGGGAGATGGGCATGTGGGCCATGTAGTAGAATTTGGCCTATGGGATAGTCCGCGTAGGAAAAAACGACCGATGGACCAAACCCGTACTCCTTTGGACCGGTTTAATTATAAAGAGCCCATTGGACAATTAATATCAAATAAACATATATAAAATTAATTATATACAATAAAATACCGTTTTTATCCCCAACATATAGCGTTGCCAATTTTTTTGTCCGTCACTTATTTTTGAATCTATGTTTTTTGTCCTTTTTTCCGTCTAATTAGATGTTAAACGATAAAAAAATGGAGGAGAGAAATCTGTTGATGGGATGTTTATTTTTCATTAAGGAATTTGATTGGGATTCAAGGCAATCCATTAACGGTTCTCTTTCCATAGAGTGTAAAACGGTTATTTATTTTAGATAGTATCTAATTGTGGGCTTTTCCATATTACCCTTAATGTGAATAATTTGATTAATTAATATTGATTTTTGTCACTTAAATCTAAGTCATCCGAAATTTAATCGCAACGATCGAGATTAGTCCATACTCACCTCAGACACCGGTCTTATTGGATCCAACCTCTCTATATATATTGTATGAGTTGTATATAATATGTACTAATTATTGGAGCTTCTTAATAATACTTTTAGAAGTGGTGAAAATGTGATTTGGATAAGCTCATTATACAATAAATTTCAAATCTTTAAACTCCCATTTTAAGTTATATGGAGTCACTTGAAAAACAAATATGCATATATGTCTGCACAAAATCACTTAAAAAAGATAGTTCTACCCACTGTTGTAAAAATTCCCGCCTAGGTACTAGGCCTCTATTGCCCGCCTACGATATTTTTTCCGATTAGGCACGCCTAATTCCACCAAGGTCCTGTCTAGGCGCTAGGCCCTAGTCTGACGTCTAGCGACCGCTTAGCGCTTTTTACAACATTGCTTCTACCCAATAATATAATATTTGAATTAAATTATAATTATGTTGAAAGGACCAGTCTGTCACCCCAGAAAATATTTCTCATCGGTAGCCTAAATTGAGTTAATTTTTCGTAAATGCAGAAATAGTGAAGAAGCTTGTGGAAAATACCACGAGATTAGGTGTAGGTGATAAAAGGATATTGACCAACACCTGTCCAAATAACAGCATATACAATATGTGATTCATTAGAGGTTACATGTCGAGGAATATTGTAATGGAAGAATATGACATTTTTTGTTATTAAAACCATGTGAGGCTTTAAAAAAAAAAAAAAAAAAAACCATGTGAGGCAACTTCAAATTTGTATGTAACAGTGGATTTTAGTTTGTCTAAAAGTATCTCCATTTTATCGTTTACAAAGAATTTCTAGGGTATTCTAAATCTTTGTTTCCCTCAAGCTGTTATAGAAAACTAGTGTTACACCCGTGCAATGTACGGTGAGTATTATATTGGGCATTTGTAATTGGACTGTGTTGAAAAATATAGAGTTTGTTGTGTTGAACAATTGGATTGAGGTTAAAAGAGTAACATTAATAAAATATAAAAATGTAAAATAAAATTTAAACAAATAATTTACATTAAAACAATATATAAAAAAACTACAAATTTTGAAAGACTTCTTTGTACACGACGTTCGTTGTCTGCTTGTTATTTGATTCGTCGTCACCACAGACTAATATTTTCAAACCCTTCCGATTGGTGACTCGGGAAACAGCAACGTATAATTGGCCATGGCTGAATACTGGATTCCGCAAAAATAGCCCGACATTTGAGAGGGATTGGCCTTGACTCTTATTTATAGTCATTGCATACGATACAATAAGAGGAAGCGTCTACGTTGAAACTTGAATGGAATCCGGTCGAGGTCCGATGGGGTCAATGTCATTCGCGGAATCAACACCTTATGACCTGCATTCGTTCCGGTGAGAATTTTAGCTTCAAGTACATGTTTGGCGAGCCTCGTAATAACCAGTCTGGTGCCGTTACACAATCCAATAGAATGGTCCATGTTTCTCAAGAGCATAACTGGCGTACCAACCTTCAAATGCAATTCATGATTAGGAACACCGGAACATCTTATCCCATTCAAAAATTCAGGTGTGTGCAGATCGTGCAAGAAGTCAATATTAGCATCAGATTTGCACGTGCTATCGGAGCTAAAATACGTCTGACCCTCGGAAGAATTTAAAGACGTCATATACTGATTTATGGACTCAACAACATCGAGGGTCGGTGCCAGTATAGCCCTCTCTTTCAAGTAAGTCGGATCATCAACGGCGTCTCTAAACATCGGATAAGTACTCTCGACAATAGTTGCAATTGGATCACCAGAAGAGTGCAGAACGATATCTTCTGGTATATCAATAGTTGCACAACCATCATTCGATCCTCCGATAGTTCCGTCTCCAATACTTGCAATCCATTCAGAAAATTGCACCAACTCTGCATAATCATCGGTTCCCAGCTTTGAAGGCGCATGTTCTTAGTCGAGTTTAAAATCGTGCAATTTGCCCACAAATGCGATGAATTAATGGTTGCATTCACAATGTCCTGCCGACTTCCCTTTGGTATAACAGGCAAGATCTGCCTGAAGTCTCCACCGAACACAACAGTTTTCCCTCCGAACACTATGTTTTTCGCCAATGGGTTGGCTTGTTTTAAAAGAGCTCGCAAAGTTTCGTCAAAGCGCTTGAAAGCAAAACTTGTGCATCATCGGTGCTTCGTCCCCATTATAAGCTTCGAGCGAATAATCAACTCCTCGCGGACTCTCCTGATTGATATTGCATGTTGATTCTTGATTTGGGTTTAAGGGAATAACAAATCGGGAATGTGCAGTCCTACCACCTGGAAATAGAAGAGATGTTATGCCGCTCGATGCAACATTTAGTACAATTTCTCTTTTTTTTTTTTTTTTTGATCTCATTTTTTGAAGATAAAGCCCTCCACAAAAATGTCTTTTTGTACCTCCATATCCGTAGACAAAGAACATACCACCCTTATCGGATGCCACCGCATGCATTATTTTCGAGTAAACAGTATGTTGTTCATCGTTTAGCTTGGCAAGCAGATTCCGATGCTCAAGCATTAGCTCCTTACGATCGTATCGCAACTCGTCGTATATCAGTCTGTTTTGGTGGTTTTGAAGATTGTCAACATCCGGAAATGGCATTGAATCAAAATTGCGTAGACTCTTACCACGTCTTCTTAACAATTTTTCAATTTTCGATAAGGCAAAATTCTTGATTTGGCTCTCACTCAATAGACTCTGCATGAAAAGAAGAAGAAATATAATAAATTTCATAAAAAAGCAATATCACTAATTTATAAACAATGAATAAATCCTCCAAAAAAGAATGAAATAAAATATAAAATATAACATCAATACCTTGGTGATTTAAAAGTCGTCTTCGATTATATAATATATCATCCGAAAGGAACTCCCAACACTTCTCCCATACCGCTTGTGGCCCGCTGCTCAAAGAATTCGATGACAACATGATGACACAAACAAACTTCTTAGTGTCTCAAATGAGATGCCCAATGTGACTCGATTCAATGATGGCATCAATATATTCCCTATTGTCTTCTAACGGACCAAGAGAATAGCAAGCCTCGCGATAGGAAGAGTGTTGTACACCGTTGACCTTCTTGTAGTCGTCGTGACACGTAGCCCCTCGGACCACGTTAATGAGACACCTCAAATAGTACATATCCCCACAACCGGAGGGACATAAAAAACACGCCCTATTGCTTTTCCAATCTTCCTCGGCATCCACTTTCTAAGCTCGCTTTCCAAATGAATTTAGTTGGAGCTTGGGCGTAAGTCAACCCTAGCTTCAGGATATATTTTATTGGCTTCCATCCAAACTAAAAACATGTTTTCTTTAACCGAATCTTTCTTCAAAACATCATCTATTCTTTCTGAATCCGAAAAAATAACACTCTGCTCATTTGGAAGATGGAAGCTTAGATGTTCAACTGGAAGATATTTATATTGCATTTCAAAACCAAGTAATCTCCATGTTGCCTCACAAGCCGAAAAGTCATAAAACATACTAACTTCATCAACAAAGATTGTCGATTCCTCCTCATCGGTGCTCGTATAGAATGACGCAGTAACTCGGTCATGTCCTTCATTGACATATTTGAACAAATATTTTATCGATCTTGACTGGTTACACCATTCAACATTAATGTGAGCTCCGTACTTCACCAACAACTCACGATTGTGCGGCACAACATATCTGTTATCCAAAGGAACACCATTTCTCAACAATTCTCCCATCATTTCTTCGTCTATAACGCGGATACCCTTTTTCATCAATAGTAGTTGTATCAACAAATTTTTTGGGAAAATATTTCATGCAACGACCATCAGCCATACATGGAGAGCTTTTTCTAACGTCTCCACATGGACCATGAATCATGTGGTCTCTCACCACAGCATAATAATACGGATCAACGCCCTCATCAGGTATTTCTGCCGATATAATCCGATCTATATGATCTGCTTTGTTGGATACTTGTCTTCTTTAGCAGAATAGCAATATATGTGCATGTGGCAACCACGCTCAAATTCTATCGTGTATATAATCGCAATGTTAAAAATAAGTAAACATTAAGTGAAAAGTATAAATCAAAAATGAATTGGACTAAAATGTAAATAAATTATTGAGGAAGAATTATAACCTGCTATTACATTCCCAAACCTTTTTTTCTGACGGAGATCTTTTAGCAAACAATCCAATTTCAATTTAAAGATTCTCATGAGACAATGTCCGGTCGGTCCTCGGGGCTAAGATTCTTCTTATCAAGAAATCGAACAATCTCTCGCCACTTTGGATTGCAAGTGAATATTATAAACAAATCCGGATAGCCCACCCCACCTACATATAGCCATTGCATCCTCGATAATTTTGTATCATATATCGGGCGCCTCGGTGAAACCGGAAGGTAATATAATTCGTTTCCATGGCTACTTGGATCTATGTCTCCATTCAACAAAGCATCCGTTAAACCCTTATATATATCACAACGCAATTTCTTTTGGTGCAATCGAATATACTTCAAACGGGTGACTCCACCATCGTGTAAGCATCGACAACAAATTGTTGAAATAATCTTCTTGAAGACAAAATAGTAGAAGCATCTTGTTCCTGTCGTGCAATCGGTAAGCGAAAAATTCTCGAACACTTATCGCTTTTTCTCGCTTCTCCGATTAATTTTCTTTAGATTCGAAAAGCGGTATGTCTTCCCGAAACCATCTTCACCAAATGGTAATAATAACGGATACTGCAAGGCCAAGTATGATGCATTCAATTCATTGATTCATTTCAAACCTCCGATTTTGTTTCCACTAAAATGTCTCAATCTCCTAAAGCTTGATCAAAATCTCCAACTATTAGTGCAAAGAACCACGAACTTGTAGGCACATTGTATCTCCTAGCATCCGTATTCCGGTTTCCGATCAGACGCAATCTAACATCACAATCAGCGTGTTGCTGAATCTTCTCCTTCGCCATTCTAAAGGTCTTTACTAAAATATTACTCTCATCTAACATTCTCTTTAAGTCACTGACGATAAGTTCGTGCAAATTATTTATTTTGCCCCCTTGTTTACAAAAAAAAATAGAAATATTAGCATAATTAAGGTAAACAATTAAGAAATATTATATAATATAATTTTATTAAATGCAGAATACCTGACAGAATTTAATCGGTTTGATATTTCATTTTCTGTGTCATATATATACATTTGGGCGAATTTTGGTGTTGAACCATCAGACGACAATAAACTTCCAATAAGATGGTAATTCTGTCCATGCATTCTAAAAATAGGAGGACCACGACCACTGTTTATATCTTTGTCTATTTTGCCTCCCATTGAAGTGAAACTGAACATATTGTTGTATGATCTTATGTTGTCTTGAAAGTGCTTAGATTTAATTCCATCTCCGAATAATAATTCGCAAAGCGTATTAGGAGGTTGTTTAACTGGAGGTAGTTGAATAACACCATTGCTGCAACACAAAGAGTATCTAGGCTTGTTTTTTGTAGAGGAAGATAGCCTTTCCTCGTACCAAAACAAAGCTCCACAAAATTCACATTTGTATGTCGCATCACCCATGTCCAAGTATTCTGAAAAATATAGAAGAAATAATGTTAAACCTTTATTTAAAAGAAATAATTCACTACCTTACAAATCATAAGTTATAAGAAATTAAACTCACCATTTACTGAGAAGGTCATTCTCGCATTTCGCTCGATCTGATCAACATCAATATTAATATTGCCGCATGGTGTAGTATCATTTGCAGTGATTGCAGTTACAGTAGGCTCATCAATTGTGAGATCAATTACTGTTTCAGCATTTGAATTTATCATAGAAGATGAACACGTTGTTTGATGTTGGGTGTTGTTACGATTATTGATTATAGTTCCAAAGTGTGGTCCCACGCTGCAAACTGAATATCCAAATTGGTAAAATACATGTAATAGATATTAACATCTGAGTATTGTAGTTAGAAATAAAAAAAAACACATCAATATTAATAATATACCGTTTGTGATGTCACTAAGCGGAGTGTTTGGTAATGGATAGATCATTCTACTTGATGAACCTTGTAAATCAACTGTCGTAGATACATTTGGAAAAGACATTTGAGGTATTCCGTGATTTTCTATAAAAAAAAAAATGAACCATAACCCATCAAAATAACGATTAGCTAAAAAAATTACAAATAAATTTTATATTGAGCATGAGATGTTCTATTATTCCAAAATTTATTTAGATTTAATAAAGTAAATATATTAATGCAATTACCAGATGTATTTTCTCCCAGCGGATTGCTTGACAAAGAAAATACTTTTCCTCTTGATGAGCCGTACATCTGAAATCTTGTAGTCAATTGCGGACTTGCACTATCATTGTCTGTAAAGTCAAAGATTTGGTAAGATAAGAAAATAAGATATTTATAAATTAAATTTATTTATGTAAATATTAATATAGATATATATTAGTTAAATAAATAAAATAATGTGAATATAGTGTAATTTACGTACATATTGTTTTTGGCCTAACTATCATAACATTTTTGGCACTACTATATAAAATTATACCAATTTGTATTTTATAAATATAAACACTAAACCGCTCAAATTGTAGATAAATATATCAACTTATAAAACATTATTTTATAATTAAATGCAATTGTTTTTTAGTTTTTTAAACAATTAATAATTAAATAAATATCATTTTAATATTTATAGAAAATAATATTGTGACTACATCGAATTTATAGAATTAAAGTTTTCAAAATAAATTTATTGTATTCAAATTCGAATTTCTGAAAAATACAAAAAGTATATTTAAATTTAAAGTATTTTATAATAGAAATTATTTAAAATTAAAAATAATAAACTCGTATTTTAATGATTTCTATTTAAATTTATTTTCAAACTAATTATTTATTTTAATTTTGCAATTTAAATAAATTCTAATTTATAACATAGATATTTTTATTTATTTATAGACTTAAATACATATTATGATAATTATAAATATAATTATTATAATTATACTAAATACCTTGGCTATATGTAGCCCAATTATAATAAATTTGTTAAATAACCCATTTGAGATCCATTATTCAAGCCCATTACACACAAAATCAAAGCCCAAATATAACCCATTACCTCTTTCTATAAGGGCCCGGATTTTTCGCAAAAAAAAAAAATAAAAATAAAAACTAATGCAAGAGGACACGTGTCTCAATCGTGTGATGCATGCCTTGATTAAACACGATTGAGACACGTGTCCATAATCGACGGACATGATCACAATTACGTTATTTTTCAGCAAAAAAATATTAAAAAAGGCGGAGAACACGTGTCTCAATCGTGTATAATCAATGCCTTGATTAATATCAGAAATTACATAAAAACACCATGTAAATTGTTTTATTTATTTGACTCTAAAAAATGGAGCATCCATATTTGGAGATTAAAGTGGATCATCATCAACTTAACAACTTGTGAATGCTCCCGTATAATTTCGAACTTGCTCCGATTTAATCTGAACTTTAAACATAATTTTCTTCTCAAGTAGGGAGCATATTTCTTGGGAATTTCATCGTGTTTGATTTCTAAACAAAGTAAAAATAAAAAAAAATAGTGTGAATAATCTTGACTAAAAATTAAGAAAATATCAATGAAACAAAAAAATTTGGTAAAACAAAATATAAAATTACCTCCATGCACTCTTTCCTCAACATAGTACACGGTTTTCCTATAAGTCTCTCACAGTCCCTGTCCCAACAAATAAAGAGACGCACAAGCGGATCTCATCCACGATGCAAATGAATTTTGTACCTAAAAATTCCATCGTCGTCTTGGATCGATCTGTCACATTTAGCACAATATATCTGTTCACCAAACTTCCTCCAATTTCTTAAGACATTTCTTGCATGAAAGGTATCACCATTCTCCTATGAAAGAAACAATTTTTGCACAAACCCAAAACTTCCCACCTATAAATCAAAAATATATTAAACATTTACTATATAAATTATTAATATATGTACATATATAAGATTATTAAAAGAAAACATTGATATAAATTTAAAATATACAACCTCTCCTCTAGTGTACAATTTATCCAATGTTCTAAATGAAGAATTTTCAGATTCTAAATCTTCTACAACGGTCCGACTTGACTGAGTTATTACAAAACTTATTGACCTTGTTTGAATGCTTGTTTCAGAATCCTACAAAAAAATCAGAATATTTTATAAATATAACTAATATTTGAAAGCGTATGAAGATTAAAAATAGCAACAAATTTTATTACCTCTCTTTAAAATCCTTTATCTCCTCCAAACTGCAGTCAACAATCATTTTTGTGACATGAAAAGAATTTGTCACCTTAACCTGATCTGAAAACTCAAAAAAAAAAAAAAATTAGACTCCAAAAGAATAAAATTTATTAATTTTATTAACATACACTTGTTAATTTTTACCTCTATAAACCTTGGCCCTGCACATTTGAAGTATAATTACTATGGGCTCCAAATTTTGGGTCTCTAGATGTTTAAGGATCAAATCCACGTATTCCTCCCATAGCGTGCAACTTATACGATTATTCCTGTATAATTAAAATATAAAAATAATTATAGGATTATATATAGGATAGGGTTGTTAACAATTAATTTATCAAAATAAAATTACTCCAAATCCTCTAGTGTCACTCTATAAATCTGGTTATTTTCCCCCAAATTCCTTTGTTCTGCAGTGCATCGCATCGATACCACCCTTCCAATGATATCTCGTAAAAATTTCGACAAATTAGATTATGAAATAAAATATTACATATTAATTGAAATGTATTGTAATAAATTTAAGAAATATAAAATATTCATACCAAATAGCATTGTCTCATCGATAGTAGCGAGGATTTGACAATTGGAAAAATTCTTAAAATTGAACATGAAACGTGGGAATGAATTGTCAAACATCTCAAAAATATGAGTTCTACCATGGAAAAAAATCTTGTGTTTTGTTGTGGTTGCTTTGTATTTGTCATGCGGTTCACTACAATAAATTCTCGAATAGCATATACACGCCCTTCTTTTAATATTTTTTGAATTGATCAATTTGAAACCGTCTCACTTTGTTCTTGGATTCTATCTCCTTGTAAAAGTAAATAATATCGGTACAAATTATAATAGTATCGAGTATAAGTAAATAATAGCAATTTATTTGTATCTATAAATTACCTCAATATCGTGGAAAACACACTCGAGGCTTTGTATTTGGTTCTTATCGTTTGTAAGCGGCTTCTCATACAACCTAATCAATCTGAGCTTGACCACCCACCGAGTTTTGATCATGTTCAAATCGCGAATCGACCGATCATGGGTGCCATTCATTGATAGGTTATTTTATAAAATAGTTGAAAAAGTTTGTTTTAATAAGTGTGAATTGCGAATGCGTAAGATGAAATAATGAAACTAAACAATGTATTTATAGGTGACCAATTAGAATAAATATGGTAAAAAATTTACAAAAAAAAATGTTTCTTTTTTAAAATTTTATAGAAAGTTTTTAATAATTAAATTAATTAATGGTATGAATGTAAACGTTTTTTGATTGTTTAGATCAAGTAAAAATAGTATATGGAAAGTAATTAATTTTTGTAATTGCATGATTATATTTTACTAAAATTAAATTTAATTCATTTATTTTATTATTTTATTTTATATCAAATTTTGATTATTAAATTAATTGAATTACCGTTTATATTTTACTTTTACTGTAATTAAAAAGATTTTCTTCATAGATTCGGTGAAATTGGAAACTGAATTTGGTGTAATTAAATTAGAATTCAGAAGGCAATTGTCACACGACAATTAGATTCTCAGTATGTAATTGAGTTACCAAATTCAAAATATTTACTTTTGTTATTAGGTATGTTTGGAAAGTCTTTCTGATGTAATTAATTTAGTATTAAAAAGTTATTATTATTCCAGAACCAATTCTGTAATGTTTGTTTGATTGTTAAATTTCTTGTATTACCATTTGAATGAAACTTGTGCCACAATTTTTGAGATTTCCTTGTTTTCGGAGATCTTATAAAAACGTTAGTTTTCTGTAATCGAAAAAATAAAGAAAGTCAATTAGTTTTTATATGGAAAATTTACAATATTACCTCAATTATTGAATAAAGATTAATTAAGGAAAGTTGACAATCGAATTATCTTCCCACAATCAATGGTAATATTGAATTTAATGAATTATCTTACTTTAATTCTAAAAATCGGATTCACGAAATCATTGCCAGCTATGCATTAAATTAACGCGTTTTGTATTCAATCTTTCCATATTTGAAAAAACCCATCCCATTTAATTGCTGACAGCTAAAGAATAAAGAAACACTTTTTCATATAACACAAAAACGTGTTTGACAAAATTAGAAACAGTAAATGAGCGGGAAAACAAATATAGCAAAAGGTTTGTTATTATATATATATATATATATAGATTATTCGCAACTCGTTTTTAGTGAAAATATCAAAGAAGTACTTTTTTAATGGAAATGATTTTTGTTTCTAAATTCATGAGATTTCAAAACATGCGTATATTTTATTTGTTTTTTCAATTTATTTATATAAAAGGAAAATTATTTAGAAACCTCTTTCTATTTGAGAAACAAACCAACACATCATTTTCATAGGAATCGGATAGTGGACGATTGGTTAAAAACTAATAATTTCAAGACAAGGCGGAGGTCTAGGTTCGGCTTTCATCACGTTTCCCCGATCCCACGATAAAACACTTCATTTTCATAACATTAAAAAAAAAGAAAAACACTTGATATCATTCATTTGAAAATTAAACACATTTTCTGAAAATAATATCAAATTACTTTTAAAATTTAAATTATTGAATTTCATAAATACTATTTGAATTACACATAAAGATTAATAAATAACGACATTGATTTTATTACATCTTTAGGGGAACACATTCAAAAATATATTTTCTTGAATGAAATCGAGACAAAGACTTCAATTTCTCCACTCGGCTAATATTGATAAATAGATGTGTTTCGTTGTTTTGCGAAATGTAACAAACAACAAAATAAAAAAAAATGTTAAATCAAGCCCACCCCGCTAACCAAACTCGGACTTACTTTTGAAAATGAAATAAATGTACATTTTGTTGATATAATGATATTGGAATGGTGCGAGAAAATAATATTGGAAGAATGAGATTTTATTTATTTACAAAAGATAAAGATAAAGAGAAATTGTCGCACTTGCCCTACTACTCGGAAGAAAAATGTCATTATTTACGCTCCCGATTGACTTTTTGACTTTTTTACCTTCATGCATGTTTTTTTTTAGATATTTTTACGCTTTTTTTTTTAATTTTTTTGTTCCAATATTGCTTTATGTTTTATTTTTTTTGTTTCGATATTGTTTATATTTGTTTCTTGGTTGTTTCTGTGTTGTTTTGATATTCCAATAGCTTTTACAGATATTTTTTATGTTCTTTTTTATTCATGTGTTGTTTTATATATTATTTTTATAGCTTCTAGGTTGTTCTATAATGTTTTTAATGTTGTTATGATGATTTTTTTGTTGTTCGCACTACTACAAAAATGATAATAGACAGCGGTTTTATCCGCTGCCTATTTGTAAAAAAACCGCTGTTAGAGCCACTGGTGTTAAAAGTGTGAACTTTTGACAGCAGCTGGGAACCGGCGTTGTTTCTTTTAAAGACACCAGTTTAAAACACTCTTGTCTTAGATATAAAATATCTGCTTTCTAAGACCCTGATGTTAAAAGTTTATGTTTTTGACACGGTTTTGAGGTGTCTTTAGATAAAACCACACCGATTTTAAACCGATGTGGTTTTATCTAAAGACACCGCTCAAAACCGTGTCTATGGTAAATAGAATTAGCATGTTCATACCGGCTTTAAACCGGTGTCGTTTAATTCAAAGACATCGGTTAAAAACTGCTGTCTTAATGTTTTTCGAAGCAGTTTTAAAAGGATTGTTCACTTTCGCAAAGACAGCGGTTCAATGCCAATGTGATGTCGTTTGTATGAAAATTTAAATTTGTGACAACTATATATAATACAAAGCTACAAATAATCCATATCAATAAGCAATTCATCATGTAATCCAATTCCATCAACCATCATAAATTCACTACCAAATAAACATGAATTCACCAAACAAAAAATGCAGTCACCAAGATCCAAAAATCCAACAAAAATACTAAGAACGAAGTTTTCCATGAAGCAACTACGTACAAATACATAATCCAATTCCATTGCTCCTGTCATTAAAGATGGTGGTTGACGGTGGCAGAAGAGAACCAGACGCCGAGGTGGGGAATCGTACAGGTACTTGGAGCGAGAACGTTTTGACCGACGGTTGGTTGGCAAAGGAGAGGGAGAGGTGACGGGCGGAGATGGTTTGGAGAAGATTTTACAACTTTTACTATTCTTCCACTAATAACCTAATTAATTAGAGGGCCATAAAGACACCGGTTCTACAACCAGTGTCTAAAGATCTAGTTAAAAAAAATAAAGACACCGGTTCGTAGTACCGGTGTCGAAAGATCTGGTTTCTAATAAAGACATCGGATTTAGAACGATGTCAAAACAACTGTTGTCTAATCTAAAATAATTTATATAAATAGACACCGGTTTCGAAATCCGATGCCAAAACCAGTGTCTATTTGGAAATACTTTTACAATAGACACGGTTCTATGAAACCGCTGTTTTTTATCAAACGACAACACTAATTAGACATCGGTTTCTTACAAAACCGCTGTTATATGGGAAATGACACCAGAAAAGTCTTAAAACCGGTGTCTTTTTGGTGGTGTTTATTAGCAACTTTCTTGTAGTGTTCTCATGTAGTTTTCAATGTCTCAATACAAGTTTTACATATTTTTAAGGTTCTTTTGTTCATGTGGTGTTTTCGATATTGTTTACGTTGTTTTTGGTTGTTTTTATACTGTTTTTAATGTTGTTATAATGTTTCTTTGTTATTTCCACGTAGTTTTTGATGTTTCAATGCATTTTTTTATCTATTTTTAAGCTCTTTTTATTCATATGATGTTTTATATATTGGTTTTGTTGTTTTGGGGTTGTTTTTGTATAATTTTCAATGTTGTTTCGTTGTTTCTTCGTTGTTTCCATGTTATTTACATTTTAATGCATTGGATCAAAAATTGATTTTTTTATTCATGTCATATTTTTATATTATTTTCAATTTATTTGGTTTAATATGTGTTTTTTATGTATATATTTCTTAATTATTTTATAAGATTTAAAGTATAAAATTGATTATTTAATGAGGAGAGAAATTATTTTTCAATGAAATTTTATTAGATGAAACATGTTTGAACTATGTTCAAAAACAAACTTGAAACAACAACATAAAAAAATCCGAAAAAATTGGCGGGGGTGTAAAACGTCCAAAAAAAATAGCGGGTAAAAATATCCGAAAAAGCAGGAGCGTAAAAAAATGTCATTTTTTTGGAATGTGGGGGCAAATATGTCCTTAACCCAAAAATAAACTTATATTTTTAATTATTATGGTGGATAATTTTTGTATACAAAATGTATGAACTTTAGGGAGCTATTAAACGCAACCCATTCTTAACTTCATGCCTATGATCGTCGCTCTTAATATATGCATACCATAAACTTGCAACTTAAGTGGCATTAAATTATTAGTTATCATTTGTAAGGATATTTATTAGGGTTCGAACCCAAACTCTTTCAATTTCTTTGAGATTTATCCCCTCCCCTCCAACTACTCATTCCATCTACAAGGGCAGGATATGGGGCCATATTGCCCCACCCTCATTTATTTTATTTTTTTTAAAAAAATATTATAGTTTATATAATATTTTTTAGTTTCCATCCATTTCACCTCATTTTCGTGTGGCGGCCTACCCCCACGTTTGTGGTTTGGCTACACTATTGCATGTATATTTGGTTTCACAAAAACTTGTGTGACGGTCTCATGGATATAATCCATGAGACGGATCCAATATTTAAATAGCATTTCAATCCAAATCCATACCCATGAAAAAATTCATATTTTTGTATGTGTTTAGGATCCGTCTCATGAACTTAGATCCATGAGGCGGTCTCACGTAAGACCTCCTCATTTGGTTTTTATATAGCACATATAAGTTTGGATCAAATACGACCCATATACTGGGTGAGACTGTGAGGATTGATCTAAGTCATTGGAAGAAATAAATTAATGACTTAGATTTTCTCCTTGATTTTGGGAGACTAATTGGTTGTCATAAGGGGTAATCTAGTAAATATTCAGGTTTGGGATATAAGACAATAAACACGAAATAGTAATTCCAACTCCCATGATTTTATGGACTGTTTTTTTCCATATTCAGTTAGAAAAAGGAGTGTTGGACGATTTTTAATTCAAATTGGCAAGTTTGATAGTTTTCAAGTTTATGTTTTTCCATCAGTAAGAATGTACTAAATATGCAGTAATAATATAGTAAATATGCATAAATATATTTCAATATTATACTAGTGTTGGGCTATTATTAATTCAAATTGGCGGGTTTGAAATTTTTTCAAGTTTAGGTTTTCCAAGCAATAATAATAATTATATAATAAATATGCATGAATATATTTCAATAATATATTAAACAATACAGAAATAAAAAGCATGATGAATGTTCTAAACTAGTATTAATTAAATACATAGTAAGTATGCAAGAACGTATCAAACAAATCCATTAGTACACCAAATATGATAGAAATAGTAAAAATAATGTTCTAAATATGCATTAAATATATAGTAAATGCATGGACATATCAACCAACTTCATTTAATATATAATTAAGACAGAAAAATAGAAAAAGCATCATGTATGTTCTAGCTAAACACTAACCGCATAGTAAATATGCACGAAAGATTATCGTGAGAAACGTGTTTTTTTTTTTACTACTAAGACAAACCGAAAGAAGAGGAAGGAGGAAGAAACGGTTCGGGAAGGAAGAAGATATCTGATTCGGGTTGCTTATTTTTGGTGAATGGTTATAATTTAGATGCAATCAATCAATTAAAATTATTTCCTTAATTTTTGTAATCGTTCATTTTTGGTTGTTATCTATTAGTATTATTCTATACAATTACTCTTATAATTAATTTATTAATTAAATTATCATTATTTATTTACCTTAATATGAGCCATTAAAAACCATATTTCAACGCTAAAATCAGTCCTTATGGTCTCACCCAGACATTAATCTCATTGAATTTATACCCTACATATGTATTATAATTAAATATTTTAGAGCAAGTTTTATTCTAGTTATACCTTTACTTTCTTCTTCTCCTTTTATGTTCTTTTTTTTTGGGGGGACAAGTTGACCTTACATTCTTGATCATATGAGCCCCTACCATGACTCATGACTCGTGACTCGTGACATGTCAATTATTAAACAAAATCAAGTAAAAGAAATAGCAGATATGGATGATTGATTAGATGTCATATCATGGGTTCCACATTCCTACCGACATTCACCCTACAAATCCTATTAAAACAAAAACAAAAAATGTGATAAAAAATAAATAAAATATTTGTTTCACTAATATACATAAAATAAAATAAATTTAACTTTCCTATGGACAACATCATTCTTAAAATTCATAAAAAAAAAGATGAACAATCAATACAGTAGTGTTAAGAACTTAAATATTAATTTTTATTTTTTTAGTATAATGGAGATAATAGAAGATGACACACACTTTTACTACGTGAGATCGAAGATCGGGTCATATACCTTAATAAGACAAAGTCTCTCACACCAAAACACATTAAATTAGTATTTTGAAGTACTAAAAATAAATTTTTACAACACATATACATTATATACACAAGCTCAAAGTAAAAAGTGAAAAAACACAATAATAATAGTGCTTTGTGTTCCCTTATTTCATTGATCATTCATTGCACATGATGAATTATTTGTAAACCATTAATCATACATTTATATATATCATAAATGTAAACAAAATATACATATACATGGGATAATTGCTAATTGGCATCTTGCACCCTCCAATTGTACCCATTTGGCACTTTACACCCTACAATTGCAAATTTGGCACTTTCCTTTGTTTTGAAATCAATTATAAGGCTTGTAACATTTGGCACTTTTGTTTTGTACCCTCAAATTAATATTAATGAGCTATTATTTATGTATATATCAATAATAATATGAATATAACCCCATTAATAAGAATAAAGTGGAGAAGACAAGAGAGGGGCTCCAATCCTCCATTTCCACATGCACGAAAAATTCGTCGTTTAGTCCACTTTCTGGCCTTTTTTTTTTTTTTTTTTTTTCATTTGACTCCCAATTCCAATTTCAATACACACACGTACCCCCCCTTCGGCAATTTCAATTCAATGCTATAATCCCTCCTACCTGTACAACCACGCGGTATTCTGATTCTCTCTCTTCGGAGACGCTCTCCGGCAGATCTTGATTCTTGAAATGGCTTCGGGCCCGATAATGAAGAAGGCGGGCAGCGATGAAGCCTCGCCGGAAAGTGTAACCTCGGAGTCTGGTTCTGAAGAGAGATTGCCGCCTGGCAGTAATTCCATCAAAGAAAATGGCGGCGACACCAGCATCAGAAGCAACAGCAATGGCGGCGACAGGTTTGAGTATTCCGGTTGGGTTTATCATCTGGGAGTCAATTCAATTGGCCATGAGTATTGCCATTTTCGATTTCTCCTCATTCGCGGCAAGTATGTCGAGATGTATAAACGCGACCCCAGTGAGAACCCCGGCATGGTATATATATCTTCGTCTTTTCGTATGGAATGCGGGTTTCTTTTTCTTTTCTTCTCTTTTTAATTTTTTTATAGTTTTGGTTTGTATTTGTAACAATAAACCTGCACGATTAGTTTCGAATTTGGTAATGATTAATGATGATTTTTTCTTTTCCAAAAAGGACAGTAAGAAAGGAAAAACATGATAAACGATGATTGAGCTTCAGAGTTACGTTCTCTAAATAAATTGCCTTCTTAGGCTGAGGTTCCTTGTCAAGTCTTTTATTGTAAAGCTTGGCCTGGCCTTTGGAATAAGAGATTGCTTTGGCTTATGCCAGATGTCTGTTGCTATGCTACATCATATGGGAGGAGTTGTGAGGAGCACACCCAACCCCTAAACACTGTTTTGGGATGTATAAAACAAGAATTAGCTTCACAAAACAGGGTAATGGAGCTGGACTTGTGAATTGTAGATATGTTGGAGTAAAACAAAAGAAACAAAGAGGGAAGGAACCTAAACTGTCATGGATGACGAACAAGTAATTAGGCTGTCGTTTTGTCGTTCTGATACAATGATTTTGAAGAACTGCATGTATGAGTTACTATTTTTCAAACATTTCGAACAGACGATTTTTGGCTGCCTAGGCCCGATTTTTTTCGGCCGAAACGATTTTTTTCACTGATTTGGGCAAAATCGATTCGACTTTACAACATCGAGTTTAGTTGCATGCTGTAGTTCTTCGTAATTGATTAACTTAAACTGCCTAACAGAGAGAAGTGCTGCAGGGCACAAAATTTTCAATAAGTAATAATATTATCAACTACCAGCATCTGACGTAATACTGGAGCGTGAATATCATCTTCCATTATTTATTTCGCATGCAGAAAAGCACGAATTATAAGACGGGAACATTAGGAATGCATCAAAGAGAATTTTGCTTGCTAGATTCAAAACACTAAGCATAACACATGTTTCATATTCTTGGCTATATTAGTTAGTTTGACAGCAATAAAGGTATAGTTTGTGGCAGAAGAGAGAATCACAATGGAGAATACAGAGGGCAATAGGTTTGCCTCCTAAATCAACTAATCTTGTGTTAGTCAAATCACATGTTTAGATTGGATACATGTATCCACTTATTACTTATTATTCTTGTGATGTCCTTCTCTGAAGTGAAACCACAAAGGCTGAAATCACTTTGGTTACCTTATTTATTTTTTAATCTCTGTTTCATATGTAGTTCACCTTGAATTGATTAAATTTCTTAATGCAATGTCTTACACATTCAATGACTTTGGATATGCATTTATTGCAGAAACCTATTCGAAGGGGTGTCATAGGGCATACACTAATGGTGGAGGAGTTGGGTCGACGGAAGGTTAACCATGGCGTAAGGCCTCTACAATTCTTCTTTATTTTTTTGATGGCTTCAGGAAGCTATTCCTTCCCGTTTCTCAAATTTTATATTTTGATTGCGTGTATTCAATTTTTGTGCTCTCTTTCATATATGATTACTTTCTTATTTAAATGTATTAATTCAAATATTTGGAACATATATGATGCTTTAGAGATAAAAATTTCGGTGTCTCTCTGAACATTTGGTGGTCATTTTGTAGGATGTCTATGTGCTAAGGTTCTCCAATCGCTTGGATGAAACAAAGAAGGGAGAAGTAAGTAATATTTCCATTATATGATCTTTTGAAGAAACATAAACACTGTGTATAAGATGGTGAAGCCCTTTTGATAGTCCTATGTTTTGCATTTGAAGTGATACTAGCTTGATTTCTTATGTATTTAGGTTAGGAAACTAATCTATCAGATCTTTTTTAAAACACACATTTTTTTTATTGAGTATAATAACTATGTGGGACGTCTCCTTATTTTAATTTAGGATAATTACAAAAACTACTCCCGAGGTTTAGCCTAATTACAAAAAATCCATTTATCTTTCAAAATTATAAGTACCTCCTTAATATTTGTTCCTATATTAAAAATGCACCCTCAGGAGGGGGGTATTTGTTAGGTAAATACAAATCTCAAGGGGGTGTTTGTAACATTTTAAAGAGTTATTTTTTATTTTGAAAGGTAGCTGAAGTTTTTTGTAATTAGGTTAAACCTTAGGGGTATATTTGTAATTATCCCTTTTTATTTTTAATTTTCCTTACCGGGTATGATCCTTGTTTTTCTTTTAAGTGCAAAGTCAAATCTTTGATCAAAATCTTGTATACACCACTGCTGAATGAACTTGTTGCGTTTTGAAGATTAATCAAATTATTCAAGATTTCTTTAGAACTGCATCCAGGTCATGAAGAAGTAGAGATCAAGCTCTTCACTAAATCTCCTACATATAATAGCATTAGTGTATGAAGTGTACATCCAGGTCACTGAGTACTCTTCTGCTTTAAGTTGCTTATATTGAACAAATCTTTTGATTGCTGCAAGATTGCTTGTGCTACTGCTGGTGATGCCCGGAAATGGATGGAAGCATTTGATCACGCTAAACAACAGGTACAAGAGAAAATGACGAAAAAGATGCATCTAACTTTTTTTTTTTTTTCGTCGATGAGATTGGGAGATTGGTTTTCCCCATTGAAGTTTGTTTGATATTGACTTTTGTTCCTTTGGCATGGATAACCATCTTAACTTTAGCACTTCAACGTTATATTGGTGCACCATCACTTCCGTAGGGCATTGATGTACTGCCTTTCTGCAAAGAATGGGCTGTTGGACAACATTGGTTAAGTGATATTATGAACTATGTAGTATGCAGTCTTTTAAAAAAGAATAGGAGAATAATTAAGCTGAATTCCTGGTTTGCCATTGATATTGGCTTTCAACCATATAGTTTGTCTGAGCACTTCATGCCTATTTTTATCTTTCATTATGTCGTGGACATGATTGGTAATGTCATGCAACCATTAATTACCAAGTTACCACGATCAAAGGAATTTACCTGAAATTTCATTTCACTATTTTCAACTGCTTGAATGTCTCCCGTCTATTTCTTTAATTGTAGGTAGAGTACGAGCTTTCACGAGGTGTTAGTGTGAGAAACAAGCTGAACATGGAGGATGAGTACGTTCAGATCCTCGACTAATATACTGTTATTATTAAGAAATAAAGGAATCTAAGTTTACTTCTTTTCATTGACAAGCTGATTCACTAAACAAATGTCTTTTGGATAATGAACTTCAATTTTCATAATATATCCTTTGTTTCTACTCCAAGTGACAGTGTGCAAGGTGAATTTTAAAAATTAAGTGATAAATAGAGAATATTCAAACTGCTTGTATTATTATATCATCATATTCTACTCGGCATAATTCTTTGACCTCTTCAATTAAGTGCAGTACTTGTATGCGCATGTAGGCTAGGCTGTTTTACATATTATCATGCCAATCTGCTTTCTTAATTTTGAAAGTATGGTTTATTCTATTTACACATACAGTTTGAGGTACTCAAAGAATTGAGATTATTACTATTATTTTTTGGAAGGATTAACCTGGAGGGACATCGGCCTAGAGTAGTGCGGCGTTACGCCCATGGATTGAAAAAGCTAGTAAAGATAGGACAAGGTGAGGTGACTTTTCTGTGATCGGAAATCTTTAAAATGTAGTATTTGGGTTATAGATAACAATATTTGTTTTTTCTTGACTATTTATTGTTAATGTCTGTACAATTAAAGGAATGCTTTTCCAATTTATACATGGATGGAGAAATTGCATAATGTATTCATTTTAATCTGTTTTTGTTCATTCTCTAATTTTGTCTGATGTTATCATAATGTTATCTTGGGCGGGAGAAATATATGCTGGTCTTGTATGTTTTACTAAAAAAGTTGTTTGCTGGTATGTATATGTGTCTGTGTTTGAGGGAGGGAGGGATTCTTGGCCTAGAGGTTGGTTGCTTTTAACCTTTTTTATGCACTTCCAAAGAATTCCTTGTCTGGGACCATGAGATTTTTTGGTTGTAAAATATTTGTCAAAAATTGTGGTCTTATCACTTTTTGGAGATTAAAATTCTTAATAAGTTAAGTGTGCTCAGTATTGCATTTTGTGCGTTCTCTGTGTTTTTCCCGTGATTCTTTTCCTGATCTACTTGGTTTATGACAATGAGAAGTTCTCAAAATTTTGCATTCTTTTTTCTTATTTGGTGTTATTTATAGGGCCGGAAATGCTTTTACGCAAAGCCTCAAGCCTAGGTGATCGTAGATTGGATGCATATTTTGATGCAGATGGTGGCGATGTTGTCCAAGCACATGAGTGGAGATGTGTCCGTACAATCAATGGTAAACTTTAGTTTCTTTTTTTTTCTTTTCCTTTTGTAATTCGTATTCATCTAAGATGCATTGCATATATATTGTTGTCCTCAACTTCAAACCGTAATGGAGTTCCGACTGTCTTACACAATACATTTCGATCTAGTTGCAGGAATTATTAAAAGGAATCCAAGTCCCGTTATACTCTTAGTCTAATCGTCTATGTCAAGATTATTTGATGGGTACAACAGATGTTTTTCTGCCTGCCCTCTGCACATATTTCCACTTATTAATCTTGTCACCACTGTCAGTCCTCCTAACTTGACCACATTTGCTGAAATTGCATGTTCCGTTATTGCAGCATTGCTGCCAAAACCTTTGCACTGCACACCACTATCATTTTGATAGTTGGAAAATATGGTCATTTTCTTAAAAATTATTTGACTAAATTTCCTGGTTATTTATCTTATGTTAAATCTGATGAAATGTTCTCTTTTTAAATTTAACTTGGTTTGTATGTCTTTTTATAATCTTGATTGCTGTGTAAAATGAAATATGAAAATTAAAAGTTGTCATGAGTGCCAAAATTGACCGTTGAGGGAATTCAGCTTGGATAGAGGAGCATCTGAATTTGAATGAATTCTTCTATTTCTACAGTACAATTTCCCATTTTTCGTAATTTTTTTTTGTTTTCTCTCTATTTTCGGTTGAAAATTTTGGGGATATTGCGGAATACTTGGTGTGGTTGCGTAAAATTAGATGTTGCCATGTTGGATGACTTATCTGCGACCCTTCTTTAGGTAAAAGATTTTGTCCGAGTGTTTTATGCACCCACCGGTTGTGGCTGCTGTCTCACCATCCTGATCAAAACCTGTCCCAGTCATCAACCTACTGAATTCCCCTCCAACCCATAAACCATAATTTTTTTTCATTGCTCTCGGCAGCATTGGCATGGAAGGTAAAAGAAGGAAAAAGCTTGAAGATGACTGATGGGATAAATGGCTCTATCCGCAACATCAGTTCAGTGAGGTGGGGGGGGGGGGGAGAACAAAATGTTGGTTTGGAGTAGAGTGAACTTCATCAACAGCGGTTGGTTTATAAAGTTGGTGGCGAGGAAGAAGAGATGAAGGGATGAGCATCCGCATCATCAGCAAGAAGGTGAGGGGAATGGGGATATCAGTTCTGTGAACGAGGAGGGGAGTGAGCTTCATCACCACAGTGATTGCGCATAAAGTGGTTGAGGAAGATATACTAGAATAGGTCAAAGAAGCTCAGTGATGAGAGGATGGGTACCTAAAGAATTGAGACAGCTAAGAGAACTTAGCAGTGTCAGTAGAAAGGGGGGAGTGCATACAGAAGACCTAAATTGTCAATTGAAGTGAATGAGGGCCAGATGAGCTATAACATTTATCTTGAATAAACAAAAATAAAATCGGGCAACCCTGACATCTGATTCTAGGTGAGAGTTGACTTTTGTCAGGGTGCGTCTCTCCATACAGTTACCGTATTATATAATTTGACAAATGAGGGAGTAATATTATAACATAATTAATCCAGTATCCAGACACATTGCTTTCAACATACAGATTATCACAAAACATTGTTCTTAAAGACCATTTTCAAAAAAACCGTTCTCATGTTGAAACATATATTTGAAATACTTTCAGCGGACCCTAAATTACCTTTTCTTTTCTCTGTGTGGTCGAAAATGGTTAGCGGATCTGATGTTTGAGGGTATATGGACACCAAAAACAAGTGGAATGAACTTGCATGTAGTCACTTGCAGTAACTTATAAAGCTTGGAAGAGTTTTAGTAACCTGAGTCTAGAACTTCAATAATTTTGACTTTATGCTCAAATCTGTCAATGGTGTGAATTGGATAGAACTGTCTACTTTGAGTTGTTAAGCACGTGATTTGGAAATTATGGTTGAAATTTGAAAATATGCATTTCAGATTGATGATCTGGAGAAAAATTGATGGATTAAGGATCGTGAGCTAATTTGATTGAATACATCTTGATTAACTTTTTTAACAAATAAGCTACTTGTAACATGAAATTAGTTTTATCCGTTTGTCAGAGTATGAGTAGCCTAGCGGAGTAAAGCCTATTAATAAAACTGAAATAAACGGGTTGAAAACTTGGACGTAGAGACTTCTTGGACCTAAACTTCTACTCACTGGATGTTGACCAGTATTGGCCTGTGGCATTTGGATGCAAAAAGTTTATTTGATTGAAACATGCAGTTCTTCGTAACATTAATGGGAAACAACTTTGATATACCCCTCATATTTACAATTTGCTTGGACTTTTTGTGGACAACTGTTGGTTTCTGATATTAATTGAGTACTAAATACCATAAAATTTAGGGTTAATTACAAAAACTACCCCTGAGGTTTTTGCCTCATTACAATTTACAAAAAATCTCCGTTATCTTTCAAAATTACAAATACCCCATCGATATTTGTTTCTCTTTTACAAATTACACCCTCGGGGGGGGGGAGGGGAGGATTGGTTATTTGTTAGATAAATAAAAACCTCAAGGGGGTTAACACTTTAATGGGGTATTTGTAATTTTGAAAGATAGCCGGAGTTTTTTGTAATTAGGCTAAACTTCAGGGGTAGTTTTTCTAATTAACACTAAAATTTATGAAACTGGTTAGGTGTTAACTGCATGACAAAAGGATCTTAATCTTAGATAAACAAAAGAGTTTTGCTTTGCAATATTATTTGTTGTATATCTTAAAATGTTAGTTTAGTTAGAAGAAGATGACTGACGTATCTTTGTTTTTAACATCCTTTTGTGTTTCAGGTGTGAGAATATTTGAAGACGTGGCCAGCTCAAAGGTAGTTCGTTGCTCAAAACTCTGTTTGCCTTATTTTTACTCTCTTGACAAAATCATAAAATTATGATTTTTTGTTGTGTTGAAACTTTATGATTTACTAGAAATATCGCTTGAAAGTCACATCAAAGAAATGAGAAATTCTATCTTTTCAATTTCTAGTTGTTTGATGAGATCATGCAAATGCTAGTCTCTTCGCATAAGGCAACTGTGTTTTGAATTTTTTTTTTTTTATCTTAACTCCATGTTCTTCTAATCCAAAGAAGTTTGAAGAAACTATATTTCTTAATTCTCCTTGGCATCTTAGCATATTCTTATCAATATTTCTTGCCTGTGGTCTCTAAAACCTCTGGAAACATCTATCTTGCCAGAAACTACTATATTTTCTTTTGATATATCCACTAAAGATGCTGACTACTAGTTTTCCGTAATCAAAAAACACACACCTTACCAGGACTGCCCCTTAAAAATATGGTATAAGCCATAAACTGCAATTTTCATTTTAAAAATGCTGGAGCCATTGAAGTTACAATCCAAGAGAACCATCTTGAAAGCACTAAATACACCGTAACTGATGAATGGCATTGTTACTTGTCATCCAACAATATATATCCATACGTTTGATAATACCACTGTGTTTATTTGCTTTAGTTAGAGTAATGTGAGACTGACTGAAGATTTTATGTAGTAATTTCTTCAAACACCTTTCTTGTTTTGTAGAGTGGTAAAGGCATACTGGTCAAAGCTGTTGGTGTTGTTGACGCGAGTGCGGATACTGTATTTGAAGAAGTGTTGAGTACTGATCGACATAGGAGATACGAGTGAGTTGGTCAGCCTTTTGTTCTTTGTAATTGCTCTTACAACGGAAAGGCATCTAATGGTTCTTTTACAGGTGGGACACTTTGACAGGTGACTTGGAGTTGGTTGATTATGTAAATGGACACTATGATGTTGTGTATGGGACATTTGACCCACGTTATCTAACTTGGTAATATTTCATGTCAAAATGTTTCATGGTATATCATTTTCCTTTTGGTGCTATAAGAGTAGATAGTGTATCGTGGCGCAAACAAAGTTGCTCCATAATGACTTGCAAATAACATGTTATAGTCGCGCAAACAGCCATGTTTCTTGTGAGGCTGAGGATGTAAACCTTCATTGACCCTGCAATAGGGGGTGCCTTTTTCCCTGTGTAGGCGAGACTTAGTTTGTAAGTTTAACTTCCAAATCATTTTACCTTGCACATCATGTATATAAGGTCTCTTGAAGGTTCTTTGCTGTATTTTATTTGTTTAGGACTGGTGGTGTTTTTAAGCCGATTTCTTAAATATCTTATTTATTTTTAGCTTCACTTTCATACTTATGGGCAAAACAACCGAACCTTTTCCACTTCCATAAGAAGGAAATTGGTATATGAGAGATTCATTTTGTACTACATTGCCAAAATCCGCAGTTAGTTTGATAACTTATTCAAATGGTTGTTTCGCTTATGTATGGAGCTGTAAGGCTTTAGTTTGCACAAAGCTATATCAGATGCATTATTTTGACTTGATCCTTTTTTCGAGCATTGCATAACCTTTGTTTTTTGTTGATTTATCTTAAGCCATTTTCGATAATAGATATACTCTGCTTTGTCCACCATGTTACCTTGTTTCCTTATCAAGACATTTGCAAATAATGTTCCATTTCCTAACTTGACAGTTTTATTTCGTCCACACTACTTTTAGATTGGATAAATGAGGTGAAGTGTAAATATTCCCAAAACTTTCATCTTTTCAATTCCTATATATAGTTCCATGCTAATTCAAACATGGACATTTGGATTGGGACAGAATATTTTTACTCATTAGTGATAAACTCTTTCTCTTCTTCTCAATCATAATTATCACTTTTTAAGTGGATTTTTCTTTTCTTTCTCTTTCTCCACCTGTGTTTTTGTCTCCCCTGCCCCCTTTTATCTCTCTCGCACGATTCATTAATCATTATGTAGAAAATCTGACTTGCAGAAAATGTGGCTCCATCCACACTTATGTCTTGTCTTTTAAGTTTCCATTTTTGTTTTTTGGTGGCAACCCATGCTTTCTTTTGATGTGAGCTCAATCATTTGTGGCATGAGTTCATGTGGATATGAGGCCATGGGCTTTGCTTTGTGTTAAGTTTATGGTGTTTTTCAATATTCACCTGTTAACTGCCTATGTAGTGGTTATGGATTTTCACTGGCTTTGGTTCATTATCTGAAAAGCTACATTCTTTTTCTCTGTTGTCATTGTTTGGATGCTTGTAACTAAAAAGGAGATGATGTTTCTTTGCTCCTTGTATTCATCGTCATCACCTCAAATATGTCTTTTGTGTGCAGGTGGAAGACGAAAAGGGACTTCGTCTTTTCAAGGCAATGGTTTCGCGGACAAGATGGGACATACAGTAAGAAGCTGCATTCAGCTCCTCTGTGCCTAGATTAGTAGCTTTTATCGGTTCTGAAAGTCTTGTTAATCATCATGTATCACTACAGTGTCATAACTCCTGTGATCATCCATTGATGGTGTCATTTTAGATGAATTCCTCTGCTTAATGCTGGATTTTTTGAGAAGTGGTTTGTTCATATCAGATCTAGGTCAAGTAGATCCCCATTTTGAAGTGGGTGTCCTGGGATTGTGTTTTGTAACTAAAAACCCTATCAAAATCTCAAAGGTGAAAATGATAATATGTTGCACGTAGGGAGTTTACAAAATCATAAAGGAGCAACGGTGTGAGAGGAAGTTGATGATAAACACAGAAAAAACATAAAGCACATAATTTACTTTATACTGTGATCCCTGCATTTACGATTGCTGGTTGTGAAGATTTGATACAGTTAGAAGAAGTTAATGTTAAACATAGAGAAAAAACCATAAAGCGCAAATTATTAACTTTAAATGAGCTTCCTGTATTTTATAATTGAACGTGTAGAGATTTGGTGCAGTTTGTGACTCTCTCTCTCTCTCTCTCTCTCTCTCTCTCTCTCTCTCTCTCTCTCTCTCTCTTTACCACTCTCTATCTCTCTCTTTGACTTTATGGAGGTTGACATTTTAACTAAGTCATGTTCTTTCACTCCGCTCTTCTCTAAAGTTCACTGTTTCATTTACCATCACTTTTTGAGTACTTTTTGGCAATATCATTTTCTATTGATCAACTAACGACCTTTTTCGTCCAGGATTCTTTCTGGATGATGTTAGTTTCAGTTTTAGAATATGTTTGATACTCAAAAGACCTTAAAATATATATTAGTTTATCTGTTAATGTAATTGTTTTGGTGTATTAATATTCTGATCTTGTTGCTTAGCCAATGACTCTCTTCCTGGATGCAAATAGTGATGTAAATATTGAGTTTAATTAATTCATTGTTATTATTAAAAACTGACAGTTCTGTTTATTTACTTGTTGATATACACTTGTTTGTGCAGCAATCCTGCAGTTTCCTTCTGTACACAAGAAGCAGCCTCCTAGATCTGGCTATACACGCACAAAAATTAACCGTAAGAAAATTTTGTGCTGATTAAGGGCTTCCAGTTTAACTTAGCTTTTCTTATGTTGAATTGAAGAAGAAACAATAAATAGGAGATTAGTCTGGAATCCAACAGCATATTTGATAGATAGCTTGTGCAACAATCCCCAAAATTTCACATCAAATGCTCTTCAATCTCCATAACAATTTTACACATTCTTATGTAGGTGTAGAAGGTTTTTATTCTGTCCGAAAGATTAAACCTAACTAAATTTCTATTTTCTTGGCTGTAGAGTTTCTCTTTAGGTGAACGATGTCACTTCTTGTCAAATTGTATATTTCCTCCCACCGTAATATCCTGCTTTTGCGAGGAATGCATACCACAAAAAAAAAAAAATCCTATAATGTGACTCATGGTTTAGGTACTTTAGCAATTTTATGCCAAGTTTATGAATTTCATACATTTTGTTTTTCATTTACTGAGATGATGTTTGTCAAATACTGCCTTCGTCACCAGAATTGTACTTTTGAAATTGTGAACCTTGTTAATATTCTAACCTTTTGCTTTGCTTTGCCCTGTAGCTTCAACTTGGGAGATTAGTAATTTAAGCACATCTTCCTCGTTAAATACTGGCAGATGTCTAGTCACCCAAACGCTGGAGATAAACCTCAAAGGCTGGTTTAAATGGAGGAATAAGAGCAGCCAGAAGTTTGAAAAGACAGTACCATATGCATTGCTCAGTCAAGTATCAGGTTGGTAATATTTTTAGGCCTATTTACACAACTAAAAGTAACACGTGTGTTGCATGTGGAGAAACATGCTTTTAGAGATGAATTTAGCAATTATTTTAGTGACAGTAATGTAGGTCCTTAATTTGTTCCATGTGTTTATTTAACCATTATTGCTTACCGTGATAATTGAAATAAAGGAGGTTGTTTAACTATTACATGAATCTTGTAGGTTAATTAAGTGAATGTAGTTGGTCAACTTTCATTGTTTGGTACCTTTATTTTACTATATATATATATATATATATATATATATATAGGGATGAGATCTCGTGTGGCAGCCTATCGTATGGCAGTGTGGATTCATCCATCCACACCTTGTATTTAATGGTACAGATTGCTATTAAAAATAACTGATTTATCAATTAATTAATAGGTGGAAAGGGCATAATAGTAACTAGCAAAATAGCATTAAATCACGCCGCTACAATCAAGGGATTGATTAATATCACGTTTCCATAACTGAAATTGTGCACTATTTTAATAGTTGAATTGTACACCATTTAATAATCGATGTACACCATTTTATATCTAATAAAGTGCATCATTGTATAACTAATTGTACATAAAATTTATTCAAAAGATGAAAAAACCGAAAACAGAAAAAGCTGAAATGCCTTTCTTTTATTGTGCAGAATGTGCAACTACTGATCTCTGTACTTCGTAGTCCTCCCACTTAAAGAAAATAATCATTACATATATTCATAATGAATGGGTAGTCCAATTGCTTTCTGCTAAATTTGACCGTAACTGGTCTCATCTATTCGACAAACACATGTACAATACGATTATTACAAGGACCACCATCCTACTTTTGTCAAAAAAAAAAAAGGGTAAAAACTACAAGAACAATTCCTGAAGTTTAGACTAATTAGTAATTACATCCAATTATCTTGCTAATTTACAAATACCTTTTTGAGGTATTACAAATACCCCCTCGAGGTCTGTGTTTGTTCTACAAATACCCCTCTCAATAGGTTCAATTTGTAAAATAGAAACCAATGTCAAGGGATATATGTAATTTTGAAAGATAAATGAGTGTTTGTCAAGTGTAGTTTTTGCAGTTCACCCACAAAAATATTACGGTGCCATATGTGGGACTCTACTTAATTTACTCTAACTATTGGACATTGGATCTTATGTTTATAAACTAGTGTTGTCATATTATTGAGTACAATGCTAGTTTTACTACTGCTAAGTCAAGTAGATATTAAAATTTGAAAGGAAAAGCTAATAGAAATTAGAAGTTATGAACTTGCACCTTTGAGGCTTAGGCAAAGTATATGATTTTTATTATTGTCTAAATAAATATAAATAATTAATATAACCACTTATTTCAACCTCTATAAAGTACTTGGTCAAAATGATAAGGATTTTTACTAGAACAGATATGTAAAATTTGATTTATAACATAAGTACAAATAAGTGGAAATGAGCAGGAAAAAAAAGCATTATTAAGAGGGTGTTTGGCATTGCTTATGAGCTCTTCAAAATAGCTTACAAGATCCTAAAAAAATTGTTTAGGATCTTATACATTGTTTTTGAAAAAGTAAAAAGATCCCAAAATTTTCTAAAAAAAGATAATCTTATTTTAACAACCTTCTTTAATTTTGACTATTTTAATTATAAAATAGTCATTACTAACATCTTAAAAGCTCCATCATCATATTTTATCCAAACAATTCAAACTTTATTTTTAAAATAAGAACATCTTATAAGCTCTAAAAGCATCTTATTAGATGTAGGAGCTTATTAGATGCAGGAGCTTATGAGATCTTTTAAATAAGTTTAGCCAAACACCCTCTAAGGCTTTGTTTGGTGTTATTTCAAGGAAACCTTTTTCTTGTCTCGGTATGAGAATCATGTTTGAGATTAACGTTATGAAGAAACTCTTCTTTTCCCGTAACATTTATCAATCATTATTTCAATTAGGTGATCATATGTTCTACTCTACCCTCACTAACTATAATAAAACAACATTAATAAGGCATTTACAGCTTGACATGTCTCCCAGTGACCACGACTAATAGTATTGACAAAATATGTATAATTGAAATATCTCCCAAGCCAAATCATATCATTTTTCTTCCTACAAAAATCCAATCACATTCTTGTTGCCCACGTTCCCTGATCCCACTATCCCGAATACATTTAATTTATGTGGATGCCGAAAATAACACTTACCAAAGCGTAAATTCTTTAATCATGAATATCAAGGCATACACATACTTACTTTTTCAGGATGGGGACGGTTCATGGAGGATTTACACTTTTACATATATCATAGATGTGTTGTGCAACATATGACTCGTAGTTATCTCCTACCTAGTAATCCTGATTCGAACTTCGCAAGCCTCCTCTTTCATTATCCAATACTTGCCCATATTTCGAAACGTTGTGTCATGGTATAAGGTTATTAATCTGAATGGAGTGAATGCATGTCTTATCTTTGGTGTAACTAATGATAGTTAGGCTAATGCCATCACCATCCAGGCCTTCTCTCCTCTCTTCTTGTTCAAATTATGAGAATATATACTTAGTACTTATTATTGAACATACTTGTCCCATGACACGAAATTTTAATGTAAAGAATGTAGAAGCCCTAATATTACCTTCATCAGGATTTCGTCCCTTACGATTCGTGTAAATTACAGAGCCTTATCTTGTACTAAATGGGGGTGAGGTATCTGGATTCTCTTCTTCTTTTCCATCACATGCATGATGCATGCTTATGCTTTACGTCTTTTTGTTTTCCTACTTGAATGACCTGGGGCTCAGTTTATTTGTATATTAGTGATGTTCTTATGCAGCATGATTGTTCAGGTTTGAAGGAATATGTTGGAGCAAATCCAGCAATTACATCTGAATCTTCTACCACAATAATTCAATCAAAAGTATCTGATCTTTCTGGATCCAATAGTGAATTTGAGGATGCCGAAGCAGCAGATGAGTTCTATGATGCAATTGGAGATGATTCATCGTCAGACGATGAGGATAGTGACAATGAAATAGAAGTCAATAAGGTTAATGCTTCTTTAAGCTGGCTGTGAAAATTGAATTATTTACTTTTAAGTGACAGCAGAACTTTGTTAACTTTCATGTATTCACCAGGACAAGAAAATTAAGCTGAAGAATATTTCGTGGGCCATAGCAGGTTTAACTCTAAAGCGGGCTTCAGGTACTTTGTGCTCCAGCAACTCTCTAAAGAAGTCAGCTACTTTTTCTCATATGTTACCACCACTGATAGGTTAGTTGTGTATTAGTAATTGTTTAGATTATTCTGCTAAGATTCATTTTGTCATCTGGTAAAGCACAAGAATCAAATGTGTTGAACTCAAGTGTACCTCCTGTCAATCTCGATTCAAGTCAGTTTCATGGATCCATGAGGAGAGCAAAGGATGAAAATGATAAAAATTGCTGGTCTACTCCGGATGGTTCTGGATTCATGATCAGAGGGAAGACATACTTGAAAGATAGCATGAAGGTAGGTTCATAAACATTAAAATATAGTAATTCCCTTAAACAAGTATTCATTTTCTTTGGACGGATGTGATAAGGATGAACTCTTTTTAGTTAAAAAGGGGTATGCCTTGGGTGATTTTGAAGTCTCGTCCTTGAGTTTAGTATGATTGGCTTCAAAGTCAAATTTAAACTTGTATATCCTTATGTAAGAATTAAATCACTTTGTTATTCTGTGTCAAGTTTAAGAAGCAGCGTTATTCTGGTAATTCAGTACATTTTATATTTCAATAATTCTGGTTTTCAACTCTATTTATGAGTTCCATTATTACTTGAGTTTTGTTTGTTAATATCTTTTGTCATCTACGATTAGTTGAAAATTGATTCAGCAATTTATGTGTGGAGTCCAGTTCAAATTCTTGTTAGAGAAGTCTCCTACATCCATAAATCTCGGTGCAGGCGTCTAATTTTTATATAGTTGATCATCATGAATAATTTAAAATTTCATTGCGCGATTTTGCTCAACCCCTGGTTAGGTAAATGGCTCTCTTCCCCTGACTTCTCCTTCTTCACTTGTCTCTATTCTACTTCTGCAACGTCATGGACTTATTTTTAATCCCACCTCCAAGATAGACCCTGCACTTGTTTAAAGATAATTTCTGAATTAATGTTTTCCATACAAGAACAAATATTAATTATGTGTCATTATTCTCTGATATTGGTTCATGCTTTGGTTCAACTATTACAGCATTCTAATTTGATCAAAAATATGTTTTGCTTTATCTCCTTTCAGGTGAAAGGTGGAGAACCTCTTCTCAAACTCATAGCAGTTGACTGGTTCAAGGTAGAAGATTGTGTCACAAAGGTTGCGTTGCATCCTAAAAGCCTTGTTCAGGTAATGTTAATTAGAGGTTGCAGCGTTTGATGGGATCAGAAATACTTTATTTCTATTATTATTGTGCAGATGTTCCTAACTTTCATTAATTCAATAAACTTATTCCATGTTTAAAAATGTTGACTGTAAAGTTTAGCTGTTAGAATTTTAACTTAATTTAATAGCTGTTAGAATTTTAACTTAATTTAATAGCTGTTAGAATTTTGCGAATTATGAGTTTCCATGTTTAAAAATTTAATTAGACATTCTCTATTTTGACTGTTTAAATGAAACACTTTTTAAAGTAATATCGTATTGGAAGCATATTCTTCTGGTATATGAATGATATTCTAATAGCCATTTCAGATTGAAGATGCTGTTTGGCCTTGAATTTAATTTTTGTTGATTTCTTGGTAATAGTAGTTCAAAGCTAGGTAACTGTCTACCTTGTTTTCTCATATCATATCAATCTGCTGGCGCCAATATTTAGTCTTTGCTTCCCACGTTACTTATGTCATCAAATGTTATTACTTCTCTCTGATATTTTTTGGATTATTAAATTCTTGCTTTGACTCCTGATGTCAGCGAAAAAGCTTGTTTGTATTCTTCATTTTCTGATTTCATTTCTAATTGCAGAGTGACGCGGAAAAAAGCTTCCATTCATCCTTGTAATCAATCTTGAGGTTTACACGCAACTATTTAACTCCTCTTTTAAGTATTACGAGGATCTATTCTGTGGGAACTTGTATGTATTTCTCGATTTATTCTAGTACCATGAACAAGCATTTATTTTACTTATTGTGACTCACTTCAGGAAACTTTTTACCTGCTAAACAACAAAACTGATGCTTGACTACAGTGGTAATTGACTAAGATAGCCAGAATTTTTCACATATACTCATCTTGTTCAGGGTCATAAAATAAGTCTGCAAATGTTCATTAAGAAAATTTGAATTTCTGCGACACTGCTCTACTGGACATTGTGCCAAGACACATTTGTTGCTACTTCATTATGAAAACCTATAGTAAAATAAGAAGCATATATTTTGGTTGCAGACAACTAAACTTTTCTTCTAGATGCCTCGGACGACTTTTTATTTTCTTCTTTTGATTTTCAGGTACCAGCCAAACCAAACTACAGCCTTGTTCTCTATTATGCTGCCGACAGGCCTGTAAACAAGAAGTCATTGTTGGGGAAGTTTATTGATGGCACCGACATGTTTCGAGATTCAAGATTCAAACTTATTCCAAGCATTGCTGAGGTTGTACTTTTTGCTGATCTCAGAAATATGTGAATTTTAGGGCGCTATGCTTGGCATTCTTATTTGCTGGGAATTGTCCTCTTAACAACAGGGATACTGGATGGTAAAACGTGCAGTTGGAACAAAAGCTTGCCTGCTTGGAAAAGCTGTAACCTGCAATTACCTCAGGCAAGACAATTTTCTGGAGGTGAGATCCTAACTTATGTGGTCCTGCCATCTTATGGGGTATTGTTTATTCGTAATTCTCTGTTTCCGACTGTTGCCTAAGAGTTGATTGAGTTAAATTGAGTTATTTGGAGTTTCGGACTTCATTTTATACCATTAGTTTTTAGACATGTGCAAGTAGTTCATTGGTGACAGTGATCTTTACCCATTTATTAACCATGGCCCTTCATTTCTGTCTCCATCTTTAATATAGCCTATATTTCGTTGGAGTGCTCTGAGAATATCCAGCTTCATAGTGCACCTCAAATGATATAATTCCTTGTGTCATTACTCATTAGTTTTCGATTTGCATTTGCAATTTATTAACTTTGAACTTTTTCCTAGGCAAGAAACTATAAAAAAGGACATGTTATATCTAGAAATAAATGAAAATATGGCTTATGACCGTAAACGATGGCGCAATATGATCTGTATAGCCGACCCCACTTAGTGGGATTAAGGCTTAGTTTGTTGTTGTTTTTCTTTTTTTTAACTTTTTCCTAGTATAGTTGGTGTTGGTCCTTGGCTTTCATACAGATTGAAACATTAATTTGTAATACTTTCTGCAGATTGATGTGGATATTGGTTCATCATCTGTAGCAAGGGGCGTCATTAGTCTCGTCCTTGGATATGTCACGAGCATTGTTGTTGATCTGGCCATAGTTATAGAGGTTTGTATATTATTTGTTTCTTCCTCTTATCCTGATGTTTTATGGTAAAAATGAGTTAATATGGGACTGAATCAATCTCAAGCTTGAAATGTTTTATTGGTATTTTTGTTTTCCGTCTTCTATTACGCATGAATACTGAGAACTAACCGCAGAAACCTTATTGATATCCAGCTTCTAGAATGAGTACATAATATGTCTTGTCTTCTGTTACACATAAATAGTGAGAACTACAGAAACCTTAATGTGCACACCTATATCTAGAGCTGGCAAAACCAGCGCAGCCCGATGATAAGGCTGGGCTGGGCTGGGCTGCAATTTCTCAACCAAAAGGAATCAGGCTTATTTGGACTGGCCCAATGCAAGTTACTTGTATTTTTTAGAGTATGGGCCGGGCTGGGCTCCAAAAATGACAACCCAAAGGAATTTCGAGCCGGGCTGACCTGCCCAGATTGTTCTCTTTGACCCGACGGGCCACCACCGGCCCATTTGACACCTATGCTTATATCTGATGGGAAACAGTTAACAAGCACACAGTTGGATGAAAGACGTGCTGAATAATTTTGAATTACCTTTGAGGGCTGAGTGGCATGATATTGGAATCACTAATTTAAGTTCTACTTATTTGTACTTAGCTTAACTTTGTTTCAGAATTGCTTACAAAATATTTTACCTCTCTAAATTTCAAAATTGCATGTATGTTGACTGGATTAGGAAGCTATTAAACCCATATGCATGTTAGATACAAGGACCATGAGCTTTCTTTTTGTTACAGGCAAGAGAAGAGGCAGAACTCCCAGAATACATTCTTGGAACTGTTAGACTAAATCGTGTAGAGCTTGATTCTGCTGTAGCCTTGGAAGTGTGACGTCCGATTAGTCGACACATATTACTTTCTTCGATCACTGTAAGTATTACCAGTCTTTTTTGTCGACTCGGATTGTCCATGTCCATCATTCGTGACAGCATTCATCAATGAGGAGAAGCACGAATATATATGCCTTCCAAAATTATATCCTGATTGTGTTATTATGTCATGAGACTCATGACATTTCTTGTATAATGATTGATTGATTTTGTTGTTCAAGATGGTCTCACAGACAATTTGTATGTACAAATAGTGGGTGTATATGTGTTTTTATGGGCTATTCTAACAGACGCAGTATAAGCCTTCTGGATCAATTGATTTATATTGTTGCTTTTGAGTGTGCTTTTTGTAATATGTTTGAAAGTTTATAACATAAGTTTTGGAAGTTACTTTTAGCAAGAACTCTGAGAAATGTGTTTGTCTTCTTTGAAAGAAAGTTAAGAAGAGTTTATAAGCTAAGGCCCCTTAAGAAAATCGAAGGAGATACTTGGTTGTTTATATTTTCAAAGGCTCATTTCCAACTTCTAACTATTCATAAAAATAGAATCATGTTTGTTTATAAATTTTCCAATGGAATTACCATTTTCACTTTCCATTTTCACATAAAACATATCAAACGTAACGTTTCAGTTTTCAACTTTATACACCCTCTATCTTATGTCACTTATCAATCATTATTCTCATATTTTCATCCAATTATATATGTGAGACCCACCATTCTCTATCTACTTAAAATTTTATTATTTTTTAATTATATCTATCTAATGAGAGTCGTTACTTATAAATATAAATATAATATTATATATTCAATTTAAAATATTCAACCATTATTAACTTTTCAAATTATTATATACATAAAATCCTATTTCAAAACTACTCAATCAAGCATAATCTCATTTTCAAATCTACATAAAATTTATTATCATTCATTCATCCAAATATAATTTCAGTTTTCACACGAAGTCTAATAAATTCTCAAAATTTATTTTTCAAAACTAGAAATTGGGAATTGACCATGGAAATATAACCATACAAGACCATGGTTTTTAATGAATTCCATTAAGCTCGCTCGATTATATGCTTCAATTAAGAAAATCTAATTTTTTTTCCAATTTTACTTTTCTTTTTAAATTATTTAGAAAATTAAACAAATTAAAATATTTGAAAACGTTAAAATTTTACTTGCATGTAAGAATATAAAGCAATTACTTAAACTGGATTAATTATAAATGATATAATTGAATTTATACTTAGTCTGTTATATAAAATAATGAATTCTGTTTTAAAGAATTACGTGTATTCTTAATTATCAAAATACTAGTTAAGTTTCTTTTTATTTGTCACTCATAATCAATAAAACGTAGCCAATGTTGTTTGATCTGTAAAGTAAATACTGTCATAGATTTTGCCATGGCCAATATTGGCCATTATCCTGCTGTTCATGTGTATAACCTAAACTATTATTAATCCAGAAACCATGCATGATTTTGGCATTATACAAACAGGATTACTGCTAATCTATTTATTAATCAACTACTCAAATGAGTGAACTCTGGATTCTGTCTTAGTGATATTGTGTTCACTTTTTTGGGTCAATGGAGCAAGTAAAAAGTGCACTGTCAGGTTGTATTTTGTTTAATTGAATAATTGCACCAAATTTGGCTTTTTCTCCATTATTATATTAATCTATTTCCACTTGCATTTTTTTTTTTTCCTTTGTATTATAAAAGACTTGTATGATTGGACTGTGGATTGCTTGGTGATTGTCCATATGCTGGGTGCTGGCTTCATTAGTTTCTGTGCCACCTCTAATTAGCCTACATTTGCGGCAGCGCAAAAGACTGATTTGCCCCCATTATGATTGACATTGGTAATATTGTATTTAAATCAAATACAATATGGCAAGATTCAAATTATACAAATCTTCTCTTGAACGAACAATATTCTATGTTGGCGAATTTTCAAATATTAAAGTATGCACAAACAATTATAAGATATTTTATTAAAAAAAAAATCGTAGAAACTTTACCTCGTTTTAGCAAATTCAGGAAGACAGTTTCCTGATATTTCATATACTACTAGGTAAGGAAACAATAATGAGATATAGTGGTAGTAGTAGCAAATTAATTGTCTTTTTTTTATATCATGAGTTAAAAGAGGTCAGCCCTTTCAACAACAAAAGTTTATCAAGCATCATTGGATGAAAATAAATTATATTCATATTTAGCTAATTATATGATTCACAACAACTTAATAATTCGTAATTTATCTAATTTTGTATTGGAGTGATTTTCTCCATTTATTGTTCTTCTCAATGTAACTCACCCTATATACAAATAAATGGTAATTGTGATAAGAAAACCATTACCCTTTGGGTATTTTATTCATATAAATGTAGGTGACATAACTGAACCATCACATTTTTCTTTCTTATTTTTTTATAGTTTAAAATATCAAATACGTATTGAAAAATACTTTCTCGTTCAAACGTTAGCCACGAGTGCAACCAATTTTTAAAGCCCCGTGCGTTTTATGTTGGCCTAAATTTACGAGGGTGTCATTATTTTTGCCCTTTTTGTCTATCCATCAAAATTTAAGGGGTGAGTCTCTTTCAGGCACCGTCTCACGAATCTTAATCGTGAGACGGAGCTCCATTGACCCGACCCAAGCCCAACTCCTATCAGTCTTACCCGCGACCGCTTTTGATTTTCTGCCGCAAAGCTAACAATAATATTCCTCTGGTTTTGGTCAGACTATTTTGATATTAGTTCCTCTCCTTTTTTCAATTACGATTCTTGTCTACCAATAATCCGATCGAGGCGTCTTTCCAAATCTCAAAGATCATCTACCGAGTTTAAAAGTGAACTTTAAATATTTAATTATTTTATTTTCATATTGTTGGAAAAGAAGAGTTGCAGAGCTTGTCAATCTCAGCAATGGCAGAAAAGTGGACTTGATTCATCATAATATATTTTCCTTGCACATTACACTCTCTTCAAATATCAACCATCAAACATTTCCAACTTTCGCACAATCAAACTTCCATTGTCGGACCTCTCCCTTAATGGAGATTTTGAGTTTTAAATCTGAATTTTTTTTTTTCACTCTCTTGAAAGGGTTTTGGCCGAAAATGAAAGGAAAAAAACTGAAGAAAACAAAGGGAAAAAAAGAGAAGACGAATGGAAGAAAAAAAGAAGAAAAAGAAAAAGATTGGAAACCATAGCTGAAAAGTGTTAAATATTCAGCTGAAAAGTATTTAATGTTGAATGAAAAGATACACTTTCAACTAAAAAGTATTATAGTTTTAAGTGAAATAAGATACACATTTAAGTAAAAAGATTACATATCAATCAAAAGTATTACGGTTTTAAGTAAAAAGTATTAGATATTTATGTGTAATAGTTGAAGTGAAAGTATTACATATTGAATTACAAAGTATTATGCATTTATCAATATCATGTCAAGATATTGATTCTTTGAAAATAGATACTTTTCATATTAAAAATGATATCTTTTTAGAAAAAACTAATATTTTTTAATTATCATCACACTCAATGGTTAGCCTAATATTTACGAAAATGTCACCAATGTATGGGTCATAGGTCATGGGTCATGGGGGATCCCTATCACAAAATGTGACCTCGAGATCCGTCTATATGAGTTGTTGCCAAAATATTTTTTTCTAATAAAAAGTGATATTGTTAAACAAGGTTATACATAACTTTGCAAGTAAATAATCAATTATATATGTTACTTTGAAAATGTATACGTTTCATAATAAAGTAATACTTTTAAAATGAAAAATGATACTTTTCAGGTATAATATAATATAAAGAACTAATAAAATGTAATTTTGTTACTCTTTGAAACATATATTTTTTAGAGTAAAAGTGATACTTTTTTAATACAAAGTGATACATTTGAACAAGGGTGCATATAACTTTGTAAGTAAATAATCAGTTTTGTTACTTTGAAAACGTATACTTTTTAGAATAAAAGTGACATTTTTTCAATAAAAAGTGATACTTTTCAATTTAAAGTCATATTATGTTAGGAAAACTACTAATGTAATTTTGTTACTTTGAAAACATATACTTTATAGAGTAAAAGTAATACTTTTTTAATAAAAAATGACACTTTTGGACAAAGTTGTATATAACTTTGCAAGTAAATAATCACTTTTGTTACTTTAAAAACGTCTACTTTTTAGAATAAAAGTGATACTTTTTTTAATAAAAATTGATATTTTTCGAGTATAAAGTGATATTATGTTAGAAAAACTACTAATGCAATTTTGTTAATATAAAGAAATATATTTTTTACACTAAAAGTGATACTTTTTTTTAGTAAAAAGTGATATCTTTGTTAAACAAATTATATGTTACTTTGCAAGTAAATGATCGATTATGTTCATTTGAAAATGTATACTTTCCTGAGTAAAAGCGATATATTTTTTAATAAAAGGTGATACTTTGAGACCACATAATATTACAAAAATGACACTGTTCCATAGAAAACTATTCTGACGCTTTGATATTATAAAAATACAACCGCGTCCTAATAACGATGATTCACCTCCTAATATTACAAATTAATTTGTACCAAATTGGTACATTTCTTGTCCTACCAGAAGATATACACGTCCACCTACAAGTATTTGCCATGGATAATTATTTTGTACTTGAGTTCCATCAAAAATGATAATAGTGGCATACTCGCTCATGAATTAGGTAAAAAATATAAATCAAAGCAAGATATTTTGATTTGTATTCTAATTTTAAAATTCAATAGCTAATTAATGTTTTTTTTTATCGGTAGCTAATTAATGAATTTGATGTTGAACTTGAACTAGAACCAATCAACAACGTGGGTCGCTCTCTCTATTGGTTGTTTTTGGAGTGAGAATGCATTTTACGATTAATGTTGGGCAATTCTGTATTGAATCGCCAAAAGGTGTGGGGCTAAAAACAGAGAGAAAATATATTGATCGCCACAAATAACAAAGAACGGTGAGACACGTGACTAACTGACTATCCACCGCCCCAAATTTAAAAAAGAAGATCCGCGGGTTTTGGATATGGATCCGTCTCATGGATTTAGACCGTGAGACGGTCCTATACAAGTTTTTGCCTTATATAAAACAGAATTTGATTGAATAAAACAGGATTAGAGTAGAAGTTGAAATTTGCAAACACTACAAAGTGATTTTTTTCAGCAAAAAACTAAGAAATGCTTGTTTCAGTGATTGAAAACACTCTCATAGATTATTCTCGAGAAGTACTACTAATTTATTTATTGTATGGGTACTTTCAGAACACAAATTTGAATTCCAAAAAAACAAATTATCAAAGCTAGCAACATCATTTCTCAAGCTCTTGAAGGTTTACACAATCAGGAAACAATTCTCATATCCCTCTTTTGAGTCACCCCACAAGGACATTGCCAGAATTCTTTAGTATTGGAGGGTGAGATACATATTTGGTTCTTCAAAATATAAAGGGACCAAGATTTTGAATTTCATAAAATTTGGGGTAAATTACAAATACTACCTCGAGCTTTAACCTAACTAAAAACTCCAGTTATCTTTCAAAATTACAAATACTTATTAATTTACGAACACCCGCTTTGACGTGTGTATTTTCTTAACAAATACCTCCTTTAAAATAAAAACAAATGTTAGGACTTAGACCTTAGGAAGATACTTATGATTTTGAAACATAGTTAGAATTTATTTGTAATTAAACTAAACCTTAATGGAGAGATGGTACTTGGCCTTACCTATTAGAGGTGAAATTAAGAGTTCAAACTCCATCGCTTCGTATCATTTCTAATGGTTCGAATTTGTACTTATTAAGAAAAAAAATGAACCTTAACGGTATTTTTTGTAGTTAACCCTAGACGTTACAAACAAAGAGTAGAGGGGTTGCCTGGTCTAGCTTCGTCAGTGGCGTTTACTCTTTTTTTTTTCAAACGATAGAATTTTATAAAATCTCATTAGAATCAAATTACATTTCCTGTAACCAACTGGTTACAAAAATTCCAATGATTAAATTAACCAAGACGGAAACGGGGGACGCCATACATTTGAGCATTCCCCCTCAATGGCTAAAGCAGCCAATCTAGAGCAAAGGGCCTTACAACTAAACATTTCAAAACAAAAAGAAACAGAGGTAAACAGGTTTTTGAGAACATATATGTCTTCGGCAATTGTCATCGTTGAAACTTCGAATGAGCATTCTTGATTGATCTATGGCGATCTCTCAACAACATCTGTGTACACCACAATTTTAGAACATGTCTTTTTTTGCATTAACGAGCGCATGTCGAACGGCCAAGAGCATAACTTCAATCGGATCCAAATGTCGATCCCTAAAAAGAGCTCCAAACCATTATCACATCCCCATTACATTTTTCAACACCCCACCATACCCACAGTCCCCTTTCTTTGAATCGGTAGCACTAACTTCACATCCATGAAGTCCTACTCCCACTCTTGAAAGATCTTTGTTGATCTTTGATTTTTCCAACCATCTTCTTAACAGTGTTTACAAACACTCATATTAATTTCCTTGAATTCCATCCACTCATTCCAAGCATTTTCCACAACTTGTCTTTCCTCGTGTTTAACTCCTTGGAACACCCACAAATTCCTAGCCTTCCACAACCACCACAAAATATATGTTGTGACTCCATTCTTTCCTCCGCTTTGATCTTGCTTGTCAATTGTGCACAGTGCGACCACCACTTTTGTAGCAACCCTAAAATCTCTCCAATCCCTTCCAAGACACAGTGATAGTTTTCATACCAATTTAGCTCGAGGGCGGTGAAGAAAATGTCTTCAACATTTTCATCATCCTCCTCGAGGTTGCAGATAAAGTCACTTCCCACCCCTTTTTTTTTTCCCAATGAACTTTAGTGGCAATATGGTTATGCCAAAGATCTCCAAATAAAATTCTTGAGCTTCCTTTTGATGTTTATCTTCCATGTTTTTCGCCACATTTCCCCTTCATTCTTCCCTGGTGTCACTAGACTCGGGTATTTCTTGTTCCAATAGCGGACTTACTTTGAGCAAAGAACATATGCATTATGTAATCGAAAATTGTCCTTTGATGTCAAAGTGCCAAATGAGCCTCGCCCTTCCTTCCACAATGACTAATGGGAGTGTTAAGAATAAGTTGTGCATTTGTTTCACGAGAAAGAATTAATCACAGGTGTTAGTATTCCAAGATTTCCCATCCTCATTCATCAACTCTCTAACCCAAACAAGGTTCTCATCCCACCCAATCGCTTCATGGATTAAAAACTGAATTTTAGGTAACCAAGGTGAATCCCAAATTCGAATTGATTTCCCATCTCCCACTTGGTATCTAATTCCCATTTTAAAGTTCTCCTCGCACTCAACCAACATCTCTAAAGCCAAGAATCATTACAATGAGGCACAATGTTCACTTGATTTTATACCATTGATTTGGGCTTCCGAGACTAGAGTTTTGTGTTTTTTTCAAATATTTTGAGTCATTTTTGTTATATCTCATAGGTTAGGTATTAATTTCCATTATTTCGAGTCATTTGAGTGGCCAAGCCATGTTGAGGGCCAATTATATTGAGTCTAGAGTCTTTGTAATGAGTCGTGTATCAAAAGAAGAAAGGATGATCAAACAAAGAGAGATTGATTTGAAGAAATGCCCAAACGCGTATGAAATTTCTATTCTTGGCAGGGTTTAGTGTTTTGGACATAACTCTCTCTACAACATTGATATTGAGCTGATTCAAGTGGCTATGGAAAGCTAAGAGAGAGGGCTACAACTCTCATGAAGACAACCAAACCAAATTCGGACGTTTGGATGGCGCTACAGTGCGAAAAAGAGGCATTGCAAAGACAACATCGGGAGTGTTCTACAGAGCTGCAGCCGCTAGCCCTCCTTGGTGGCTGCGGCGCCCGATACAGAAATTGGGCAGTCTCAGTTTGTGTTTTGGTGCTGCAACGCCCATTTTCGAGCGCTGCAGCGCCCGTGGGCGGACAAAACAATGAAACTCCGATTTTTGGATCTAAAAGAAGGGTACTATAAATAGATACATGGGAGGCTTGATCTAGGGCATGGAGGACACTTGGGGATGAAAACCAACACCACCAAGACATAAGGAAAGAGTTGGGGAAGAAGATTGGAGACATTTATCATCTAGAAATAGATAAGATTCTTCTTTAATCTCTTTAATTCCTTCTTAATTCCTTCTTTATTGTTTCTTGTATATCATTTGAGATGCATTCTCATTTGATTATGGGTATTTGTATTTTCATCATGAGCTAAACTTTATAATTCTAGAGGGATGATGTAATCTATGTTTGAACTTATGTTTTGATATTGTGGTTTGTCAATCTATATTTCCCAATCTATTTGTGCTATTTGGATTTATTGCTTCTAAATTACTTAATCAATAATTTAGAGTGTTTGGTGTATTTGATTTGACACTTGAGAGAGGTAATTGAATACATGGCCTTGAAATAGCATAAACCTAGATTTCATAGAATTGAGAGATTTGTGAATTCTTTGAAGTCATCAACCAAGATTCATAGTTTTTATTGAGATTTCAATTGGTGATTTTTATAGAGATATTGATTTTCCCAATTGTGATCTAAAATCATTTGGCACTCGAGAGAGGAAATGATTATTGTAGAAATCTTGACTTATAAATTGGTAATTTGTGATTGATATACCATATTGATAAATATAAGGGAAAACTAGATTCATCACACCTCTAGAATTCATTCTCCCATAGATTTAGATGTTTATATTTTGATTAGTTATATCTAGTTATTTTTATTTATAAATTGAGACATCCACCTATTATTGATCTGTCAAATATAGCATAGGTAATTTATACTTGGTACTTATACACGCATTTCCCGTGGATACGACAACTCTACTCATATCACTATATTAAAACTTGACACCGTAGACTTGCGGTTAGAAAAATCTCTAACAAGTTTTTGGCGCCGTTCGGGAATGTGTTTTGTGTGATATCAAGGTTGATTGCCTAGTTGTAATTTGACTATTTTTTTTGTTTCTTTCTTTTATTGTTTTAATTTTGTGTAATTTTTTTAGGCACATCGTCGGATGAAATTATAATGTATGCATATACGTACAACCGATAATGCTCCTGGGATTTTTAGAAGTCAAAGTGTGAACCATTTTGTTCCTTATTATCCACCTCAAGAAAATGTATGGGCCCAAAATATGGCAAATCATGAAACCTTTCATCAGCCACAAGAACAATTGTCTAGCTTGGAAGAAACACTTTATCAATTTCTAGACGATTGTGAGCCAAGAAGACGACAAGATGAGATAAAACGTCGGTCCGAGTTGGAAAAAAATCTTGCTGAGTTTATCAAAGAGTGTAAGATAAGAAATCGAGAAAGTGATGATAGATTACTACAAACCGAGGCAAGCATTCAACAAATTGAGATCACATGTCAAAATATGTCAAATTTACTCCAACAAATGATTGACCAACTTAATAATGAAGAGTCGTCATCATTCTTGGGACCTGGTGAAATAGAAAATCATGAACATGAATTGCCCATTATGAAAAAGGTGGACATCCTTCAAAATTTGGAGGAGCCTTTTGAAGAGTGCAATCCGATCTTACAAGAGAAGGATCCACGTCAAATTAACTCAGGGAGTATCTCTATCTCTCACTCAATTGAAAATCCTCATATTGACAAAAATATGTGCACTCTAGATGTAAGCTTCAATACAAATGTATCAAATTTTAAGAAGCATACACTTGAAGGAACAATGTTTGAAAATGGTGATCAATTCACATGTTCTCTGATTTCATGATATTTAATGTGAGTAAAGATAGAAATATCTTTACTATGATTGATAAACCATTTTTCATCATTAGGAACACATTTTTTGATTTCCAAAAGACCATCAACATTCTGATCCTTAATCATCCACGTCTTACATACACTAAAGGATCACCTATATTGTTAGAAAATACAAAGGCGTGGCATGATCGATATTTATTTTTGGATCCCGGTTGAGTAAAACAAAAGTCTGGCTAAAGACTTTAAATTTAGCGCTTCTTGGGAGGCAACCCAAGCTCATTTTACTTGCTTTCATAGTTTGATTAGTTAGAATGTTTGTGTTTTATTAGTAGTAGTCATGTTGCATCTCACCCCTACCCCTCTTGCATGCTCATTACGCGATTCTTGTGAAGTTATGTGCAAAAGGTGCTTATTGTGATAGAATTTGGATTGGTATTGAAATTTTGGGCATAATTGGTTATATAAATTGCCGACACATCCTTATTCTCTATCTATGCCCACCATGTATTTGATAAATGCCTCAATGAGAAATTTAACACTTTTGCATACCCTTCTTGGTTTATTGTTGGGAGTTCACATATTGATTACAATTATATGACATTAATGTCTTTCCCATGGTCTTCGTATGATATTGTGGTACTTTACCCCATTGCTCGTTTCCACGTTTGGTTTTGTTTGGCAGGTTGGTATTGTGCCTCCTAAATCATAGAAAGGCAAGGAAAAAACCATCTACCCTATGGAGTGCTACCAATTGGCCCTATTGCTTCTCTTTCACCCCATGATTCCGACGAGGTGTTGCACCTCTTCCATTGAGGACAATGGTTATATTAAGTTTGGGGAGTGGTAATACCTTTTTAGTTTGTGATCCTACTTTCTTCGTGTTTTTTTTGTCTTGTATATTTGCTTTGAGTTGAGTCGAGTCGAGTCGTTTGTTGAACTGTAGAACTGCATGACTAAGTGAATTTGTTGAATATGAGTTGAACGATCAAGAGAGCATGTGTTTGAATTGTGATCTATTCTTCTTTCCATTAATTCCATCTATGTGCTTAACTTTGTTGATTTATTTGAGGATGATTTATGCAGTTGAGTATTTCTTGTATGATCCCACCGGATTCTAGAACTTGTTTGATCACTAGTCGAGGAGAAATCTTAGGTGAAGTAACACTAAAGAAATGATTTAGGCCATCTTTGAGCAAGCTAGAGCCAAAAAAAAAAAATTCCTACCTTTTTATTATATACTTTCACTAGTGTCCCCTTTGAGCCGTTAAACTGTTCTTTGGCAATCAATCTTTTACCTTGAGCCTACATGTGAAAATCTTAATTACTCATCACTCATACACACAAAAGATAGAAGAATATTGAAGGTTGAGGAGGGTATGATAAGTAGGGTATTTGTTATTTGCCTGGAGTTGCCCGAAAAAAAATATATGAAACCCCATGTGTTAAAATATACAAAAGAATAAGTTTGGGGTTCGGAAAATAAAATAAAATCAGTGAGTATAGGCTCATAAAAGGAGAACAATGGAGAATTAAAAAAAAAAGTGAAGGTAGCTATTTTGTTTGGCGAGTTGAAGAAATTGACAATTGTGTGTTTAGGTGATTTGAACCATTTAATCCTTTATTTTCCGATCATATCCTAAGCCCACATTACAAGCTTTGAAAGTCCTATTGATCCTTGTGTTACATTAGCCTATATTAGTGGAGATTAGTGTGAATGACAAGCTTATGGAGTCCGGTAAGCATTTCATCTGGATATTCAAAAAGTGGATCATTTTGACAACACTTGATTGCGTGAATCTATTTGAATAATGTAAACGGAGTTGGCATGTACATTCCACACTTTTGATCACAATGCTAAAACGCATGTTTGATTGGTAGTGAAACGAGTATTGAGACAAATGATTTTAGTCGTGAAGTTTTGCAGTTAGTCGTGTCGAATAAGTTTTCTACATTTTTGTGTCTTGGATACTTCGTATTCTTCAAGAGTTTGTAATTGCTTGACGACAAGAAATATTCTAAGTTTGGAGGTATTTGTTCACTTGGTTTTATACCATTGATTTGGGCTTCCGATACTAGAGTTTTGTGTTGTTTTTCCGTATTTTGAGTCATTTTTGTTATATCTCATAGGTTAGGTATTAATTTCCATTATTTCGAGTCATTTGAGTGGCCAAGCAATGTTGAGGGCCAATTATATTGAGTCTAGAGTCTTTGTAATGAGTCGTGTGTCAAAAGAAGAAAGGATGATCAAACAACGAAAGATTGATTTGAAGAAATGCCCAAACGCGTATGAAATTTCCATCACTGCCAGGGTTTAGTGTTTTGGCCATAACTCTCTCTACAAAATTGATATTGAGCTGATTCAAGTGGCTATGGAAAGCTACGAGAGAGGGCTACAACTCTTATGAGACAACCAAAGCAAATTCGGACGTTTGGATGGCGCTACAGCGCGAAAAAGAGGCATTGCAGCGCAACATCGGCGCCGCAGCGCCCAAAACGGCCGCGCAATAGCTCGGGGAGTGTTCTACTTAACGCTGCAGCCCCTCTTTGGCAATCAAGCGCCCGATACAGAAATTGGGCAGTCTCAGTTTGTGTTTTGGCGCTGCAGCGCCCATTTTCGAGCGCTGCAGCGCCCGTGGGCGGACAAAACAATGAAACTCCGATTTTTGGATCTAAAAGAAGGGTACTATAAATAGATACATGGGAGGCTTGATCTAGGGCATGGAGGACACTTGGGGATGAAAACCAACACCACCAAGACACAAGGAAAGAGTTGGGGAAGAAGATTGAAGACATTTATCATCTAGAAATAGATAAGATTCTTCTTTAATCTCTTTAATTCCTTCTTTGTTGTTTCTTGTATATCATTTGAGATGCATTCTCATTTGATTATGGGTATTTGTATTTTCATCATGAGCTAAACTTTATAATTCTAGAGGGATGATGTAATCTATGTTTGAACTTATGTTTTGATATTGTGGTTTGTCAATCTAGATTTCCCAATCTATTTGTGCTATTTGGATTTATTGCTTCTAATTACTTGATCAATAATTTAGAGTGTTTGGTGTATTTGATTTGACACTTGAGAGAGGTAATTGAATACATGGCCTTGAAATAGCATAACCCCAGATTTCATATAATTGAGAGATTTGTGAATCCTTTGAAGTCATCAACCAAGATTCATAGTTTTTATTGAGATTTCAATTGGTGATTTTTATAGAGATATTGATTTCCCAATTGTGATCTAATATCATTTGACACTCGAGAGAGAAAATGATTATTGTAGAAATCTTGACTTATAAATTGGTAATTTGTGATTGATATACCATATTGATACATATAAGGAAAACTAGATTCATCACACCTCTAGAATTCATTCTCCCATAGATTTAGATGTTTATATTTTGATTAGTTATATCTAGTTATTTTTATTTATAAATTGAGACATCCACCTATTATTGATCTGTCAAATATAACATAGGTAATTTATACTTGGTACTTATACACGCATTTCCTGCGGATACGACAACCCTACTCATATCACTATATTAAAACTTGACACCGTAGACTTGCGGTTTGAAAAATCTCTAACACACAACATCAAAAAGCTTAATCTTATGTAAATACCTCCCCTTAATGATCTTACTCATCAAAAGGTTAGGCTGTGTTACAACTCTCCACAATTGTTTTGCAAGAAGGGACTCATTAAATATTTGAATATCTTTAAAGCCCAGATCACCCCTATCCTTAGGTAATGCCATTTTTTTTCCAAGAAGTCCAATGTATTTTGTTCTGACCCTCCAAATTACTACTCCACCAGAATTTAGATGCCAATTTACACACATCTTTACAAATTGAAACAGGTAGCTTGAAACAGGACATAACATACGTAGGAAGTGCACAAATCACAACTTTTAAAAGAACTTCTTTACCAGCCTCACTCAAAAAATTATTCTTCCAGTTCAACATTCTATTCCTAACTGACTCCGTGATATATTTAAAGGTGTCCCTTTTAGATCTCCTAATTTCCATAGGTAACCCCAAATATTTTCCCCCATGTTGCTCTTTAATGCCATCCAAAACAAGACAAATATCATTTTTATTTTGCAAAGAAGAGTTTTTGCTAAACAAAATGGATGATTTATCCATATTAACCTTTTGACCCGACACCTGACAAAATTTCTGAAGGATATCTTTAACTAAATGTGCATGCACCAAATCAGCTTTACAAAAAATGATCGAGTCATCCGCAAAGAATAAATGGGTAATAGCCGGGGAGTGAGGACCAATTTTAATTCCTTGAAATGCTTTATGAATTCTGGCCTGATTGAACAAGTTTGAAAGAGCTTCTGAGAGAATAATGAACAAATACGGAGATAGGGGGTCTCCTTGTCTTATACCTCTAGAAGGAGATACAAAACCAGAAACAGTTCCATTGAGATTAAAAGAGAACACCGGAGAACTGACACAAGCAGAGATCCAAGCAATAAAGTTTTGAGAGAAACCCATCTGACCAAGAATGGCCACAAGAAAATACCATTCTACCCCCGTCAGAAGCTTTAGCCATATCAAGTTTAAGCGGTCATGAATGACGTCTTACCCTTTCTACGACTGTTCAGGAAATGCACACACTCGTTGGCAATGATGACGTTATCAATGATTTGTCTACCGGGAACAAATGCGGCTTGATTCTTACTAATACAAGAATTAAGAACCAGTTTGATCCTATTAGCAACAATTTTTGCAATGATCTTATACGTCACACTACATAAGGCTAATGGGTCTATAGTGGCCAATAGATGTAGGGTTCTTGATTTTGGGTATTAAAGTAATAAGGGTATGACTGGTGGTTTTTGGAATCTTGGCATGACAAAAGAAATTTTTTATAGCACAAACAAGATCATCTTTAATAATAGGCCAATAAAATTTAAAAAACAAGGGAGTCATACCATCCAAGCTGGGTGCTTTGTTGGGGTGCTGCTCCTCCTTAGAGCCTCCAGAATTTCAGCTTCATCCACAGGCCTGACAAGCATCCTATTCATTTCTGGTGTGATAGATGTAGGGATTCCACTCAAGCTTTCTGAATCAAGAACTGGTTTGGAGGATTGAAACAGCGCGGAATAGTATTCAGAGATTTCAGCACTAATTTCCTCCTTTGAAACACACACAAACCCGTTTCCCTTATCAGTCTTTCAATTGCATTACTCTTTCCTCCTTTGCACGTGCAAGCATGGAAATATTTTGAATTTTTATCCCCTCCCCGAAGCCATTGCACTCGGCCTTTTTTTTAACTATTCTTCCTCCTCATAAGCCATTTTTCGATGATTCTTTTCTTTATGCCACTTATTCCAATCTCTATCCCCCTCTCCGCAATCATCTCTTCCAAATTTTGATTACAATCCTCAATATTTCGGCAAAGATTAGGTTTGTTACCACTTTTCCATTGTAAAATAGCCATTTCGCAATTTGTAATCTTCTTTGGATTTGAATCAAATGAGTACTTTCCACCTTCTCCTTCCATGCAATTTCAATAATGTCCTTAAGTGGGGAAACCTTTTAGCTTACTACACAAACCGCTTTTCAACACAAACCTCGATACAAAACTCATTGCATATAATTTCATGCAGATTTCAATAGAATTATTCCAACACAATAATGGACACCTCTAGTTCCCACGGTTCCACACTCTTCCATCTATCCTCCATTTTCACTTACTACAAAAGTTGCCACAAGACCTTTCTTCTTTTTAGTTTCCGACAAAAGAATTGAACTTGGGAGATGGCACTTAATGACCTCCTTCAACTGGGATATTGTAAAGGGTCCTCCCAACCCTCTACAATTCCACATGCTCACTCTCATTGATCACCGAGGGGCCAATTCGGGCTGGCACCCACAACCTCAGAGTCAGTTATTTCCATCTCATTGGGATTCATTCCCAGTTTAATCTTCTTGCTGTCACTTTGGGTATTAGCCTCCACCTCATCTATAAGAGACAACCCTCTCTTACTGTTAGCATTTCTCACTGAATTACCCTCAGACCAACCACAATCATGATCCATCCTAGTTCTCACAATCTTTTTTTTTCCTTTATTTTTTGGTTCGCTTATTTTTGAAACACCTCTGTTTTGGGCTGAAAACACAATGGTAGATATATCCTTCAACGGAGTCCTCTGATTTGCCAAAGGTATGGGAACATTTATCATATCAGTACCACTAGCATTTACCAGATTGCTCTTCAACTCGGTAGTCTCCGGGGATGCAATAATCTGGGATTCCTCCCCCTTCCTCGACGACTCTCCTTTAATGCACGAAGCTAATTTCAACTCCTTCACAGGCAATTGCTTCTCATCCATCAGATTCATCTCCCCCTGGATTTTTTGACAGATGCCTTTATCCAAGTTGATTATTCGTTGAGAATGAGTATGCTTATCCAATGTGTTCTCCAAATTGTTCCAACTTCCATTATCAAATTCAATCCTTTTAACTCGAGCTCACCTCCTTTTCCATGCCAATCGTGCATCCTTTTCCTTTCCTTTAGGACATTGTTTTTCCCTCCTTTGTAGTTATTCCACCATTCATTAACTCTAAGCCATTCCCGAATTGGCCCACTCGGGAGGCTCCCATCTTGAACATCGACTTTCTTTTTCACATGTTTTTTCTTGATGTCCAATCCTTCCACAAGAGAAACAGAACTTAGAAGGTTTTCATACCTAAAATCGACCCAAACTTTCGATTGACCCCATTAATGAACGTCCTTATGATAATAAAGCTTCTCCGATTAATCTCTACCAAAATTTTGATAAATCTTCCCATGGCACTCCCCGGGATATGAACATCGAGGATTTTCCTAAATATTTTACCAATTTTAATACTGTTTCAATCGGGGTCCGGTGAAGGGGTAAATTCCAAACTTGTATCCAAAGCTCCACTTTATTCATATCCCTAACTTGAGATAGTTCCTTTCCTTCCCATTCTTTCAAAACGAGATCCGATTTTCATAAGAGCAAGGTTTTCCTTTTAACATTTTTTCTCTATCAAAGCATTTTCCTTAAAAACAAAAGCGAAAAGAGTTGGGTCCAATTTCTCTCATTTGGAAAGAATCCTTGTTTTTCCATATTGCCACAAGCGTGCTTCTCAACCCGGGAAAACTAACTTTCTTCAAACCAAAGATCTTCCCCATTAAACTACGAGAGCATTCTTCCACACTGAACATGGTATCCGTATTATCGAGCTCAATCCCATTTTTTTCCTCAGCTGAAAGAGCAAAGTTTTGAAGCTTTTCTAAAATATTATTCTCCATAGCACCCCAACCCAGCCTTAATCACACCAAAAATGAAAGATGTGTCAGTCTTGTGAAGAGAGACCGATAGAAGGCTCCCAGGAAGCTCCCAACAGCAACAAACCCCCTGCTAAAGACCAGAGAAGAGAACGAGGAAATAGATGAAAGAAAAATCCAGCCACAATCTAAAGGATATATTTATTGAATGAAATATGAGACATGAACATTAAAGGATGCTGATGATAAATGCACATTCTATAAAGATAAACAAAATATTAAGCCATGTGTAAGACAAAAAGCACTACAAACAAGGATTTTTGTTTTGAAAATTAAAAAAAAATTGAAAATTTGAAAATTTTCGAGACATTTTTTTTTGAAAAAGCATTAAAGACAACCACTCACCACCCACGTGGAACACACTCATCTCTACAGTAGAGAGAGAATTTTCGTTTCAAATGAAACACTTACGTATGAATTCAGTGGCATTTACTCAGTCACATAATTGATAGAAGTACAAGCAATATATTAAGCGAGATCACATATGTTGTTGATAAAAATAGATTTTAGGGGATTGCATTCAATAATGTCTTACAAATTGAAAATTACAACTGAAACTAACTATAACAAGAAATGGAAAAATTATTCTTGATAGCAACTTTTAAATCGGAAGTCGAAGTCAAAGGAGAACATATGTCCACAAGACAAATACGTCCGGCAAGTGCTCACGGTTTGATGTATTGCCTCCAAAGACAAATCAATTTATCTCTTTTGTGTAGTAGCACCATTAAATAGGTATGTGCACGAGATTTGGAGTTTACCAAAATTGAACCAATATATGAACTAAAAAGTATTCGAACCGAAAATATCCATTGACATTTCTCGAACGGAAACATCGTGACATTTTTATTGATATGGTTCTAGAGATTTTTCAAATATATGTATCGAGAACCATCCGTATGAAAGATCCAAAACCTAGAACCGATTTTAAAGAATTTTTATTATATATATAATGTTTTATCTTATTTATATTTTGATATGGATTAACTACACATTCTTTGAAATTCAATAATGTTTAAACATAATACTAAATTCAATACTATTTATATTTTGATATTGAATTATTATGTTGCTTTTTTGGGCAGATCACTACAAGTCAACTGGGTTGCCCAAAATCATCTTCCCGAGGGAAAAGTCTTCACGTCTATCCTCTTTCTGAGGGGAAAGTCTTCGCGTCTTCTTCTCTGGGAGCTGGAAAATTCTTTGACTGGGAATTTACCTGCACACGTACACAAACGTTAGGGGGGTCCCTGGGGTTGCCCAGGGAGGCCTCTCCGATGCTCAAGTCAGCACGGTGAACCATAACGAATACTAAATAATAATAGCGTAGGAGGATTATGAACCACCGGGCGCCCTCCCAGGTGGAGGAAGACGCGCCCTCGGGGGGCATCCCAAGCCCCCCGCCATTTTTCTTCGCGATTTTCCCCATCTTTTCTCGAGTTTTCATATGTTTCAAGTCATATCTTGGGCTTCAGTACTTCTTCCGTTCCCCGCGTTCCTTCATATTCTCTGGAGTTTAGCTTCTGATTCCTTGTCTATGGGGACTTGTTCTTTTTGCAGAGATGAACCCTTTCCTTTGGGAGTGGCTGAAGATACTTGTGTTTTTCTTTATTCCTTTTGGAGCTCGAAGGGAGCACCCTTTCTCGAGCTCCGAGGGAGCACCCTTCTCGAGCTTGGAGGGAGCACCCTAATCGAGCTTACTCCAAGTTCTTGCTTTATCATTTTGATCTTCCTGAGATACTTATATTTTGATTTATCTATTCGGAGCTCGGAGGAGCATCCTTCTAGAGCGATGATAGTTATTTTTGGCCCAAATGGCTCTTGACTCCTGCCCACCTGTTTAGGACTTGCTTTAGGCACTTGGATATTTCTTGCTTTCTCTTTTCTTCTTGAGGTGTTTCTTCGCCCCATGAGGCCGGATGATATTCCGTTGCACTCAGATGTTTTTCCTTATGCCTATATGCTTTCTTTTATCATGCTTTACTCGTATTTGCATGTGATACTTGTTATGAGAGACTTGTTCATTTTCCACGTTGAGGTGGATCTTTCCTTTCGGAGGAAGCATTAATTTCTTTGGAATAGTCAGAATTACTTGTTATAGAGCTACCTGAGGCTGCCCTTCCCAAGATCAATGGACGACCTTCAGGAGTTTGTAGAGGGCACCCTTTTGGAGCCCGAAGGGGGACACTCTTCTTGAGCTCTTCTTGATTCTTACTCCATCACTTCGGTCTCTTTTCTCCCGGTGTTAGAGCTTTTGCCTTCTTTTTTGCGAGAGAAAAATATTTGGGTGTCCTTCCAAAGCTCAGTGGGCACCCTCATGGAGCTCATGCAAAGACCTTTTTAGAGTCAGAGACGCACTTTCCGGAGCTTCCTTCATAATTTTTGCTTTAGCACTTTGATCTCTTCTCCACATGCGTTAGCTTTTTCGTCTTATTTTCCTTGCACATTTTTACCATGGAGAAGAATTTACGGGGACTCTTGCAAGGAGGCCCCTTCCTCCCGGGTCTTAGTGGAGGAGAAAACTTATGAGGACTCTCCAGTGGTGGGAGCCTATTTCTCCGGAGCGTAAAGCTTCTCTAAGGGACTTTATTCACCTCACGGAGTGAAAAGCTTCTCTGGAGGATCTTATTTTCCTCACAAAGTGGAAAGCTACTCCAGAGGATCTTATTTGCCTCTTGGAGCGGAAAGCTACTCTAGAGGATCTTATTTGCCTCTTGGAGCGGAAAGCTTCTCTAGAGGACTATGTTTGCCTCATGGAGCTGAAAGCTTCTCTTGAGGACTTTGCTTGCCTCATGGAGCTGAAAGCTTTTCTAGAGGACTTTGTCTGCTTCACCGAGTTGGAAGCTTCTCTAGATGACTTTGCTTGCCTCATGGAGCTGAAAGCTACTCTAGAGGACTTTATTTACCTCACGGAGTGGAAAACTTCTCTAGAGGATTTTATTTACCCCATGGAGTGGAAAGCTTCTCTAGAGGATTTTGTTTGCCTCATGGAGCAGAAAGCTTCTCTAAAGGGCTTATTTTTCTTCGGGAGCATCGATAGAGTCCCTTGTCCAACGAGGATGTTGGCGAAACACTCAATAGCATAGATGAGTGATGGCAACCGCGTTCTTCGATGAGAGCATGGGTAATCGATGCTTGGCGACTTCTTGCTTCATGTGCAATGGGTTCTTGGGTTGATTCCTTCATGGTTCAACTTTCTTCATCTTTGGAATCTTCGTCCTCTTCAAAGAGTTGAGCATTTCTCTCTCCTATTGCGTTGAGGTGTACCTCTCTAATGAATGGAGATTTTACTGAGCTCCCTCTGGCTGGGGATGGCTCATCGATAGGTCGTCTGGGGAGTTATGTTTTTTCTGTAAAGGGTTGCTTGTTCCAGAGTTGACTTGTCTGGATGGCTCTTGAATCCTTAGTCTGAGCGCCAATGGGAGTTTGTGTCTATCCTTTCTCGGATTTCAAGCTTTGTTTATTCTCCATCAATGTGATGGCTTCTTTAGTGTCTGGTTGCTTTTTAGTTTATTGTTTCTCTCTTCCATTCTAGTCGAGTGAGGGTCATTCTTCATGCAGCTGCTACTGCAGCCTGCAACGACAGGGTGCCCTTACGAGGGGTCTTGATGCAGCTGGCGGAGCTCAAGTATATCCTCGTGTGGCTCCAGGAGCATTGATGCATAGAGAGTTTGGGGTAGGCTCATTGAGCTGGAGAGATTCTCGAGTCTAGCAGACTTATCTGGTGAGCAGAGCCCTTCAAGAGGAGGAGATTGCAAAAGGGCGCCCTTTTGACCATGCAAGGGCATTCCATTGAGCGGGCAAGGGTGCCCCCTTCAGCCAGGCCAGGGCGCCTCCTTTAGCTCTCTTAGTTGTTGGATGGCGCCCCTCTGGAATGAGGGGTCTATCCTCGTGTCTTCTCAATGGTATGCCTTCTTGCTTGGTCTTCCCGACTTTGGAGCCTGCAGCTTCCACGAATCACTTCATGAAGTCTTGCAGTAACTATCCTTCTAATTGTTTTACTTGAAAAAGATGCACCGTGGTCTCTGAATAATTCCTTCTGATGGATAATCGTTGTGCGAAGGCAGTAGTAAGGTTATCCACCTCAGTGATTGATCTAATTGGGAGCTAATCAAACAAGTTAGTGGCGCTTGGTCAGTGTTATACGAACACTTTACAATAAGAAGCATCCATCATGCTGTAGAGATCCGCCTTTCCATGAAGTTTGTCTAAGTATTCTTGGTGGACCTCCGGTCTCATCATACTTTGGGAGGATGGAGATCTTGATGCCCGAGGGCAATGGCTTGGCCAAGATGGCACGACCAGTGAATTTCCTTCCAATAGCGATGGGCCATGAGCTGGCTTGGCTGATGTTTTACCGCCCACACCTCTTTTACGGGCTTGTGAGTGTGGACTTAGGAGTGTTAGGCTCCTTTTCTAGCTTCTGTTCCAGCGGTAGCGTTCTGGTCTCCTTGACTTTTTCCAAGTCCTTCATTTCTTTCTTCTTCTTTCCCGAAGTTGGGGTCTTCAACATCTGGCAGAGCTTTGAGGAAGGTATTCCCGTAGCTTTCGCCGCAGCATGATTCCTTGAAGCAACTCGACTAGCTTCTTTGAGCAGGGTTTCGAGGGCTCTTCACATTATGTGAACTTCTTCAACAGGCGGAGGCCCTAGAAGGAGGAGGTGTCGCTCTTCTTGGTTTTAGATGGAGGTTGTGCCCCTCCCGGAGGAGAGGGCTGGCCTATCATCTTCAATGTGATAATTCTTCTTGCTGATTCCTGGCTCCATTGCTAGGAGCTTCGGATTCTTTAGCTGGTGGCGACTCTTCATGATTCTCGCCACCTTCTTCTATTCTTCTTTCTTGACCTTTCAGGTTAGGTCTTCAATGGTGGGTGGAGCCCGGGACGGTCTCCCCGCTACTCCGACCCCAGCTTGACTCTTCAAAGTATTCTGAGCAGCTTCGTCCATCAGAGCTTGGAGGCTTCCCGGGTCAGGAGAACTTCTTCAGGGGGCAAACCCATCTTCCACGCAGCGGTGGTGACATCTTTCCTTCCCGTGGAGGATGTGGCGTCCTTCCAACGGGCAGGTAAATTTCTTCAATGGGTGGAGCTCCTCCGGATGGAGATGGCGGCGCCCTTTCTTCTTGTGGTGGAGGCGGCGCCCTTCAGGTGGAAAGGTAGCTGGCCTTCCGCCTTCTTGATGGCTTTTCCTCTTGCTAGTCTCTGGCCCTAGAGCCTGCAACTTGGGATTCGGCTCCATGTGCTTGAGGTCGGGTCTGCGTCTTCGTGCACTTTTGATGTTTTCACAGACGGTGCTAAAATGATACTGTTTTTTCGGGCAGATCACTCCAAATCAACTGGGTTGACCAAAATCCTCTTCTCGAGGGGAAGTCTTCACATCTATCCTATTCCTGAGGAGGGAGTCTTCACGTCTTCTTCACCGAAAGCTGGAAAATTCTTCGATCAAAACTAGTCTGCACACCAATGCAAACGTTAGAGGGGTCCCTGGAGGTTACCCAGGGAGGCCCATCTGACGCTTAAGTCAAGACGGTGAACTTAGCGAATCTTTGAATAATAATGGCGTAGGAGGATTATGAACTGATTCACTTACAACTAATAGGAGAGACCTTTTTATATATCGCGGATGGGCCACATGGCCGTGTAGGAGAATTTGGCCTATGGGCGACCGCGTAAAGAGAAATCGGCATATGGGCCATCCCGAACACCATTGGGTTGGTTTATTTATTAAGAGCCCATTGAACAATTAATATTAAATAATTATATATAAATTGAATTATATATTAATATCATTTTTGCCCCAACAAATTAATTACACGTACTTGGATATTGGTGATTATTAATTTGTTTTCCTATTTTTTTTTTTTTTTTGTGTGTTATATTTATAACTAATCTTTGAATCGTCATTTCTCCGTCGTGTCATGTCATGTCCCGTACTATCTGATTAGAATCGAATCTTGATCCTGAACTTTTGATCTTAAAAATTTCATTTTGGTTCTTGATTTAGTATTTTACACTTTAGTCCTCAACTTTTACAAAAATTATTTTTCTTTACTCAAAACTATTTGATTTTTGGAATTTATTCAAAATATGTGTTTTCCAGTCCTTAGAAGTTGAAATTTTTGAAATTTTAAAAGTGCTTGAACTTTCAAAATATTTATAATCTAGTCCTTGGGCTTTTAAGGGTTGGTTTTTGTTATCTCAAAACCTTTAAAACATTATTATTATTATATAAAAATATCATTTTTTTAACATTAGTACAGTCCCAAATTCAAATATTTACAGAGAGGTCCCATAATTTTTTATTTTCTTGCAATTTAGTCCTCTTAATTTTACCAATTTTGCATTTAAGGTCCAAAAATGTAATTTTACAACTATGAACGAAATTTACAGAATATAAGACAATTAAAACATGAAATTTGAAGTACATAAGCATGCAATTACATATCATACAATAATTCATCAAATAAATCATGAATTTACACATGCATGCACCTAATTTGCAAGAATTAGAATTTTAAGCATAATTTGTGAAATTATTGGAATATCACATCTTGAAATACACATGAAATGCATAATTATCATATATCATATAAATTTCAAGATACTACATGGCATTTTTCAAAAGTCACTTGAGTTTAGAAAAAAAACCCACCCACCTTGTTTGTTTGATTGATTGGTGTAAAGTGATATGTCACTAGACCTTGAGGATTTCAATCTTCACTTAAGGAAACCCCTAAGTAAAACAACAAGGAGTTTGAGTTAGAAAATGAAGAATTGAAACAAAGAGGGAAGAAAAAGAAGGAATAGGCCAAATGTACCACACTTACCTTGTGTACTTGAAAGTTTATAGTCAAAATTTAGAGGGTCTCTAAAGACTTGATCACTTTTTAACCAAGGCTCCAAGGTGAGCCCCTAATCACCTCAAAATGATATTTTTGGTGTCAAAATTCGAAAATAAAAGGAGAAATGAAGAAGGTGCTAAAAGCCTCAAATCTTACCTTGATGTCTTGTCTCTACAATTACTTTTGAATCTCCTTCAAGCTAGTTTCCAAAACTCCTTAATGGCTCCTACTTAAAGCTCCTAAGTATACCTCAAAAATGAAAATAACTTAGATTAGTAGATGAAAAGAAAGGCTTGAAAATTGTAGAAGTGCTTGAAGAAGAAGTAAATTTTCTTCACCTTGATTAAGGGGGTGTTCGAATTTCTTCAAGTAGGAGGAAGTTTTGAAGAATTTTTCTAAGTATGGAAGGATATGAGTAGTGAGAAGAAAGAAAAAGAAGAAGAAGAAAGAGGGAAATGTTAAGAGAGAAGTTGGAGAGAAAGAGGGAATGTTGAAGTAAATTTTTGGACTTGTTGGAATGGTGATGGCCGAAAATGAGAGAAAGAGGGAGGAGGATTTTTGAGTTGGCTTGCAAAATGTTGCTTGCATGGAGACAATAAGGTGGTCAAAGGTATGGCAAGATTGGAGAGGATAGGGTGTTGGGAAAATTAAGGGGAATGTTGGAGTAGTGGGAGTATGTGGGAAATTGGGAGATGATATATTATAATATGTAGAATACATGTATATTACTAGGTATATGTATAGTATAATGTTGGGTATGTGTATAAGAATTGGGAGGTATTTCTACACCAGATAGGTGTTATGGGCGTCCACTACAAGGTTAAATGTGGTATCCATGTTTTTTTTGTCCCAAAATTGATGATAATAGGTGTATAATATCAATTCCCAAAAATTATTAGTGATTTCCACAATCACTTATAAGTCTCATAATCACTTATTCTAAATCAATTTCTTATTTCTATAGGATATAAGTCACTTAATAAAATATGTCTCTTAGAATTCTAAGGTGTCTAATAAATACATAAATAGCAATAATGATCAATCAAGTTATCATTAAACATAGAATTGAAGATAATAAATGATCAATAATTAAACAAGTAGTTGATCAAATAATTAAAATGACAATAAAATGCGAAAATATTATTATCAATGACCTGTCAAAATGATGCGATAAAGTAGTCGCGAATAATACATAGTCGACACATGACGTTAGTCGCATGCTTGTACACGATTAAAAATCGAGGGCTTCACATTGTTAATCGATCTACGATCACCCAGATAGTGTCTTGCCCACCCCTGGTCCTAGGTAGATCTGTTATAAAATCAATAGTGATCTTCTCCAATTTCCATTCAGGGATTGCTAATGGTTGTAACAATCCTGAGGGTCTCTGATGTTCAGCCTTTACCCGTTGACACGTTAAACATTTCGATATATGCTCAGCTACTTGATTCTTCATATTCACCCACCAGAAGTGTTTCTTTAATCCTTATACATCTTATTGCCACCAGGGTGGATAGTGTATTTTGAGCGATGGGCTTAAATTAGGATTTTATCCTTCAACACTGCATCATTCGGTATACAAATCCTGTTTTTAAACCTCACAATTCCATCTTCTCCCATATGAAAATCAGGTCTTACGCCTTGTAATACTTTCTTCACTAATCCCTTAAATTTGTCATCCCTTCCTTGCGATTCTCGGATTTCCTCTAATAAATCTAATTTTAAGGATACGTTGGCACATATAAGCTGAGTTTCAACTATTTTAGGATTCCAATAACTCAATTCTTCTAAGGAATGCCACTCTCGGATCATTAACCTAGCAATTTGAGTTTTTCTACTCAAAGCATCTGCGACCACATTGGCCTTACCCGGGTGATATTGTATATCGAAGTGATAGTCTTCTAATAACTCAACCCATCTTCTTTATCTTAAATTCAGCTCCTTTTGAGAGAAAAGATATTTGAGGCTCTTAAGATTAGTAAAAACTGTAAATTCTGCCCCATACAAGTAATGTTGCCATTTCTTTAACGCAAAAACGATACCAAATTTTTTCTAACAACTGAATTGTATTAAAATGACGTATCCCGTGAAGTTATGAAATTCGTAAAATTAAGAGCAAACATATTTTCCGTTTGGAAAAATAATACTTGTCCACCTTTGATTTGGGTCCAAAACCTTCTTAGTTCTCAATTCCAAGCTAATCTCCCCAAACTTTGTTGAGTACCTGTACCAATTTATGTCCAGAAATAACTCAATTTATATATGTTTTCCTTATAAACAACTTAGTGTGTGTGTGTGTGTGTATATACCATGAAACAGATTATGTTGTTGGACTTGGAATAAGCTCTTAAATATAATGTAGAAACTAAATCTCTAGTTCTTCTAATATCTTAAGCCCAGATGATGCATTTTCCTTTTTGTTTTGTAAATTCTTAAAACCTTTTGAGCTTAATGATTAGTTCTTTAAATTAATAGTATATGTATAACTAATGGCTCATCATTTACAAAATTCAATATGTAAGAGTACTAAACCAATCCTAACTTATTAAGGGTATAACTAGTCCATATGATTTTCAAAGTTTTATTAACTATTAGTCCTACTAATTCGTACCAGATATGCACATGTATAGTTTAATTATCCACTAAAATCATATACTAAAACTACATCTCAAGTAACCTGATATTTATTATTATTACTTTTTTTATTTTAATATAAAATTTGTGTTTTAACAAAATAGCACTAGTCAATAGAATTCTAAAGTTAATGTAATCTAATAAAAACAATTTGATAAGTTAGTTTAGTGATTTTATTCTTTATATAATTTTATGGTTTAATATACTTAGCAAACAAAATTAAATCTTCAAAAGTAAATTAAAAAAAAACAACTTGAGCATATGTAGATTTATTCTTCAATAGTTCTTATTCCATGGTAAACACATAGGTTTGAAAACTTCAATTAATTAAAATCTTCAAACTCAAAAGAATCCCAAAAAAACAACTAATCTAACATCATGCATGCATAATATCTATATATATATTTTTGGAATTAAAGCATTTTTAAATAATTTACAAGAATTCAAAATGGAAAGTTACCAACCCTTTTGTCCTTTCTTCCGAGTTCACGACCAAGAAAGCAAAACGGGTAAATGGGTTATAGGTGTGATATGTGCGTATAAAATACTAAGTAATAGAGGTTTCTATCTTAATTGCTAGGTGGCATGTGCTAATTTTACTCATATTACTCATATTTGAGGGAATGTGAACTGATTTTATTGATAGAAGATGATGTATTTATACAAAGGAAAAGAAGCTTTTGTAGCTAACTAACTAACTAACCAATTCATCATTTGCTAACTAACTTTACAAACAAACTAACAGACTAAAATAATTTGCAAATGCTTCAAGTAACAATATCTCCAATACGCTCCCGTAACCGAACTAGGACTTCCCAATGAAAGTTTATGACAGAGAAAATGAAATCTGGCAGTAGAGAGGGGTTTGGTAAACACATCAGCCACTTGATCTTCACTTGGAACAAAACGAACATCAATCTCATTGGAATGAACCTTTTCTCGGACAAAATGAATGTCAATTTCAATGTGCTTCGTTCTAGAGTGGAACACAGGGTTTTGAGCTAAAGAGGTAGCACCAACATTGTCTGACCACAAAATGGAAGGAGAGGCAAGATTGATACCAAGCTCAGAAAATAGAGATTTTACCCAAATTAAGTCTGTAGTTGCAGTAGCAAGTGCGCGATACTCAGATTCAGTGGTGCTGCGGGCCACTACATTTTGTTTCTTGGATCCCCAGACAATGGGATTTTTGTCACGCAAGATACAAAAACCACTAGTTGACCTTCTGTCATCCAATGAACTAGCATAATCCGCATCAGAAAAACCAATAAGATTGAACCTACTAACAGGAGTGAACTGAATACCATAAGCAATAGAACCCTTGAGATACCTCAACACCCTTTTACAGGCCATCCAATGATTCTCAGTGGGAGAGTGCAAAAGCGGCGAGTTGATTTACAGCAAAAACAATGTCGAGTCCTTGTCAAAGTAAGATATTGTAGTGCACCAATCGCATCTTCTAAACATTGTGGCATCGAAAAAGTAATGGATTGTCGGCAAGTTTGAGTTTAATCTTTGGCACAACAAGGTGTGGAAATGGCTTTGCAATCGGACATGGAAGTTTTCTTGAGTAAATCGGTGACATACTTCTCTTGATTAAGAAAAATACGTGAGAAGTTCTATGAGCTTGTAAACCAAGAAAATAATTCGACTCAAGATTTTTAAGAGAGAATTTGGCATCCATATATGTAACAATCTTACGAATAAGAATCGAATCACTACGTTGTTATGAAGATATCATCAACATATACAAGAACTAAGATGAGGGTGGAACCATTTTTGTAGATGAACAATGAACTGGTCGAAGTGGAATCCTTGAATCCAGTGTCGGTAGGAAGCCTTTGCTTATCATACCAGGCTTTGGGAGCCTGTTTCAACCCATACAAGGCCTTAGTGAGCTTACAAACATGATGTGGCTATGTCATATCAACATACCCCTCGGTTGAGTCATAAAGACTGAGTGATGTAAGTCCCCACTTAGAAATGCATTATTTACATCTACTGCTGAATAGGCCATCCAAAAGTAATGACCCGGTGTAAACACAATGCGAGATAGTGTTCGCTTTATTTTTAGCTCACCGCAAGTGTACGGTGTACGTTATAGAAAAAGAGTAGCAAGGTCGTATCCACGGAGACTAATAAATTTATGTACTAAGTATTGACCAAGATAGCTTATTTTTATTTAGACGATCGTAATTTGATGATTGGTGTTATGAGATTAAGACAAGTTAGAATCCTAAAACACAAGATTAAGATAACACAATTAATAGAAGTATCAAAATGATGAAATGGATTCGAGTTAAGGTTTCGATAATATCACTCTTGTTATCCGATTTAATCCAAGCCAAGTTATCATCAATATTCCTATAAGACGATCTCAAAGGTATTTTATCCTCCCTCTCGAGATGCATATAAAACGTAGATTGAAATACTTATGCTAGCATCTCTACTCAACATGAAGCACTCAACTCCAAAAGTTCAAAAGATCAAATGTCTTCACATATATTTACAAACCTCTCGATTCATGCAAATATTTGTGTCGAGTACTCAAGATCTAATATTGAAACTCATCTCTTGAATTATGAATCAATATATCAAACAAGTTAAATCATTGATCAAGTGATAAAACAAGAACAAGCTCAAAGTACTCAAATAGGCTTCAAGATAATAACTTCAACTAAAATTAAAACATCCAACAAGAGTTCATTAATCTACTTCCAAAACCACGAAAATCTAAAGAGTTTAGCTACACATGATTTCTAAACAATCCATATACAAATTGTTCATAGCCATGACAACTAAAAATGAAAGATGAAAACTACAAGAGAAGCAAGAAAAACTTAGGAAAGTCGACAATCTCTCGATGTATCTCCGTTCCTTGAGCTCCGATGCAACCCGATTATCTCCTTGATGTCCTCTTTCAAGAATATACCCTTGTCTTGTGTTGTAGATCCCAAAAATGTCAGAATCTCCTTGGTGTGCGCCCCCAAAAGTGCTTAAATACCCTTCAAATTCTAGGTCATGTTCTTTGTCAAAGTAATGCAATCCAGCCCGAGGACGCACGGGCTACCCCGTGCGTGGATGCACGGCTACCGTGCGTGGATGCACGGGTTACCCGTGCGCAAGTCCGTAGGCAATTCTTCTATTCACCAATCAGCGCACGGGCCGTGCGTGATACACACGGGTGACCCGTGTGCATGTCCGTAGGATATGTTCTGACCTTCAGTGGCGCACGGGTGGTGCGTGCAACGCACGGGCTACCCGTGCGCATTGCCGTACCTTCATTTCTGCTTTCCCAGGGGCGCACGGGTGGTGCTTAGGCGCGCGCCCTACCCGTGCGTCATGTATTTTCCATCATTTGTGGTATTTCTTCTTCGCAATGCTCGTATTTGTATCCAAGTTCCTTCAAATATCATTAAATTCCTACAAAACGAACAACGCATAATATCTTTCCCACAAACAGCGAATATGAATCATTTCGTATGAGTTTATGCACGTTTAGTCACCATTTTAACCATAAATACGCCCCAAAATACATGCAAAACTCACACCTATCAAAATCCCCCAAACTTAAACTGTTGACCGTCCCGATCAACAATTTTGAAAACACTATAAAGCACATCAGGGAGATAAAAATAAAAGCGCACACAAAGGACCCAAAAGAAAATCCATATTGTTCGTCATGAATGTTGAGCACAACCCAATCAAGCCTCAAATATCTGATCAAAGAGCATGCCTCAAGTAAAACAAAGTGAAATGCTCTGAATTCCAACTCTCAAAGTTATGTGTATACTCTCATCTCACGAGAATATGGGACGTGTTTACTCGAATCAATTCAATGTCGCAAAATTACCATAAGCTTGCAATTCGTCTCGTATCTCCGCCACTAGAATGTATGCACTTCGTGAATCAAAAAGGACTTTTTTTTTATTTGGTTGTAACGAAGGCTCTTTGGTTAGGGTAGGAAAGTTTGACAGAGTGACTCAAACTCGAGCATATAACTAGTGAGCATATCAATGCTCTACATAATAGTTCCATATGATACTTCAATCATCCCTTATTTTTATCAACTTTCCTTATTTCCATCTCTTTCTTTCTTTTGAGAATTGCCTTACATTACAATCATTCGCCCCAAGTTCGTTTCTATGAGAATTCAAGTATAGTCTTTTTTTTTTTTTTCATCTCCTTTTCTTCCTCTTTTGTTCCAATTAACCAATTATGCCCATTATCCCACTTTTCAATTCCCACTCCTTCAACTCCATTTATTCCCTTTACTCCACGTTATACACTCGAGTTTAGGGTGATGGATCTATAAAGTTCAAAGCTTAAATCTTGTGGTTATCAAAAGAATAGGCAATAGGCTCAACTTGGCTAACAAGGAATTTCATCATCTTTAGGAAAGCAAAAGGCTTGAAAGGCTAACAAAGATGGCCTTTTATCACATTCACAATTTGCATACAACATGTGGCTTCGACAGAGAGATACCCGAGCAAGTTCTAGAATTCGACAACACGAATGATACCTCAATCACAACAAGATCGCACAATATATAAGCGTAAAGGCTCAAAGCTCACATGTTTGTCAAAATGTAATTCAAAGCATCAAACCAAGTTTTTCATATTAACATGCTCAATGTCATCTATTCAAGGCTCAATCAACTCATACTCATCATCCAATTCCAACAATACAAATCTTTCAAAATCACCACACAAACAATAAGTTGCAACAAGCCAGGTCAACACACTCTCTAACCACTAAGAAAGCAATAGACGTGCTAAAGCCATAAATGTGCTCTAATGCAATGCAAACTAGAATGTTCTATATGCAGCTATATGAAAACACCAAATGCAAGAATTTTTTTTTTCACACAAAACACACAAAATTGAAATAAACTACACACAACAAAAATGAAATTCACGCGAAAAACCGTTGGGTTGCCTCCCAACAAGCGCTACATTTAACGTCTTTTAGCTTTACGCCTGTTTTCGTTCAGTCACGGGTCGCGCAAGGTGATAGATGTCACCTCCTCTTGGTTACCTCGGTGGAAGTAATGCTTAATCTGTTGGCCGTTTACCATGAAAGTCTCTCCTTCTTTTGTCAACAGTTCCACGATTCCGGGAGGATTCAAAACTTTCTTTATTACGAATGGCCCCGACCACCTAGACTTGAGTTTTCCCGGGAAAAATTTAAGGCGTGAATTGTACAAAATCTTGGTTCCCCTGGCAAAAACTCTCTTTTCTTGATCATTTTATCATGCCACCTCTTGGTTCTTTCTTTATAAATTCGGGAGTTTTCGTAGGCTTCATCCCGAAACTCTTCCATCTGATTCAAATGGAGCAACCTCTCTTCACCGGCCTTTTGAAAATCCATATTTAGCTTCTTGACCGCCCAAAATGCTTTGTGTTCTAACTCCACCGGCAAATGACACGATTTCCCAAAAACAAGCTGGTACGGGGATGTGCCCAACGGTGTCTTGTATGCAGTCCGGTATGCCCACAGAGCATCATCCAATTTTAACGCCCAATCTTTTCGGTTGATGTTCACCGTCTTCTCAAGGATTTGTTTGATCTCCGGTTAGCCACTTCTGCTTGCCCATTGGCTTGTGGATGATATGCCAATGCAACCTTATGTTTCACCCCATATTTTGCTAACAAGTTGTTCATCAATTTATTTACAAAATGCGACCCTCCATCACTAATTAAAGCTCTTGGAGTGCCGAATCTAGTAAATATATTTTTCTTAAGGAATCGCATCACAACTTGAGCATCATTTGTTTTGGACGAAATCGCCTCTACCCAATGGGATACATACTCCACTGCGAGTAGAATATATTGATAACCCGAAGATGATGGGAATGGGCCCATAAAGTCAATCCCCCATACGTCGAACAATTCCACTTCGATTACATTTGTCATTGGCATCTCGTGTCTCCTTGAAATGTTGCCCATCCGCTGACACCTGTCACATTGTTGCACAAACAAATAACAGTCATTAAATAAAGTGGGCCAATATAGCCCACTTTGCAATACCTTCGCCAAAAGTGCGAGTTGGGCCAAAATGTCCTCCGGAGGGTGCGGAATGACACTGTTGTAGGACTCCCTCCCACTCTTCTTGAGGTACGCATCGCCTTATGATTTTGTCTGCGCACCTCTTAAAGAGTAGGGGATCGTCCCACATGTAAAACTTTACGTCATGTAAGAACTTCTTCTTTTGATATGGCGATAAGTCCGGAGGTAACACCCCTCTTTGCCAAATAATTGACAAAGTCTCGCATACCACGGAAATTTTGCCTCAAGCATGAGTAATCGTTCATCGGAAATTCTTCTTTTATCAATCCCGTGCTTCCTTGCGCTCCTCTTGGTTTTCAATTCGAGACAAATGGATGCCACCACATTTTCACATCCTTTCCGGTCCTTGATTTCTATATCAAACTCTTGCAATAGTAAGATCCACCGAATCAACCTTGGTTTCGCATCTTTCTTGTCAAAGAGATATTTGATGGCTGCATGGTCGGTCCGAACAATCGTTTTTATCCCAATCAAGTATGATCAAAATTTATCAAATGCGAAAACAATCGCCAACATCTCTTTCTCGGTCGTGGTGTAATTCGTTGAGCATTATCCAACGTTCTACTAGCATAGTAGATGGACGAACAATTTATCCCTCTTTTGACCGAGAAATGCACCCCTACCGCAAAATCACTCGCATCACACATCAACTCAAATGGTTGACTCCAATCTAGGGCGACAAGTATAGGTGCGGTCACCAATGCCTTCTTCAACGTTTGAACGCCCGCAAACAATCATTGGAAAAATTGAAAGCAACATCTTTTTCTAGCAATTTGCTCAAAGGTTTAGAAATTTTAGAAAAGTCACGGATAAACCTTCTATGAAATCCGGCATGGCCCAAGAAGCTCGAATGGCTTTTTCGTTTGTAGGAGGTGGTAATTTCTCAATTGCTACAATCTTTGCCCAATCGACTTCCGGACACAGCAGGACGAGACTCGATGACCAAGTACAATACCATCGCGTACCATAAAATGGCACTTTTCCCAATTGAGTACAAGATTGGTCTCTTCACATCATTTGTAAGACCAAGGAAAGATTGTGAAGACAACTATCAAAAGAATCACCAAACACAGAGAAATCGTCCATAAACACCTCCATAACTTTCTCAATTAGATCGTGAAATATAGCCATCATACAACGTTGGAAAGTGGCGGTGCATTACATAAACCAAATGGCATGCGACGAGAATGCAAATGTGCCATAAGAACATGTAAATGTTGTTTTTTCTGGTCTTAGGGCGCAATCATGATTTGATTGTACCGGAATAACCATCTAAAAAGCAATAATAATCATAACCTGCAAGGCGATCCAACATCATATCGATAAAGGGGAGGGGAAGTGATCTTTTCGAGTGGCATCATTAAGTTTTCTATAATCAATGTATATTCGCCACCGGTAACAATTCTAGTAGCAATTTGTTCCTCATTCTCATTTTTCACTACACGTTACCCCCTTTTTTTAAGACCACTTGTACCAGGGCTTACCCATGAACTATCGGATATAGCATAAATGATCCCAACATCTAACCATTTCAACACTTCCTTTCTAACCACATCGTGCGCATGATAGGGTTTAGTCGTCTTTGGTTTTGCATCGATGGTTTATAAACATCTTCCATCCGAATTTTATGCATTACAATGGATGGACTTATGCCTTTTAAATCAGTTATAGACCATCCAAGTGCCGACTTATATTTTCGTAAAACCCTTAACAATTTATCAAGTTGAGTCGGAGTGAGAAGAGATGAAACAATTACCGGATTTTCGTTATTTGCCCCAAGAAATGCATACTTGAGGTGTTCGTAATCGCTTGAGTTAGATTGGCATTGACATTTGTTGCGAGGTCACGCACGGGCTGCCCGTGCTCGACGCACGGGTTGTGTGTGACCCTTTTTCTTCAACTCTACCTTCGCAACACACACGGGTTGCCCGTGCTCGTACCCGCCCGTGTGTCCTTCCCCTGTCTCAATTTTCTCTTCGTCATCACGCACGGGTTGTCCGTGCGTGGACGCATGGGTCGTGCATTTTTGTAGGTTCTGCTCCCATATTTCTGACTTTACATTCTCGCCTCTTGCGCTCCTAGGTAGTTCCTACACATGATCTAAGGCACAAACATAGTCGTACAAATCTTGGTTATCAAAATCAAGCACAACACTCGACATTGAGCACGAGTGGGTTAGACCAAATTCCAAATCATCTGTAGACAATGTATGCTCAACATAGTCCTCAATGCATGAACTAACTATATCTAAAAAATGACAATGCTCCACTGTATCATGAAATTTCATCGCCTTATATATAGAAAATAAAACGTGCTCATCATTAACACGTAAAGTGAGCTCTCCTTTTTGTACATCTATTAAGGCTTTACCGGTAGCTAGAAATGGACGCCCAAGTATCGGTGGAATGTCACGATCTTCTTCCATGTCAAGAACCAAGAAATCTCTGGGAATATAAATTTATCCACTTTTACCAAAGACATCTTCTATAATTCCCTTGGATAAGTAAGTGACCGTCCGCAAGTTGCAATGTCACGATTGGTTGGCTTCACTTCGCCTAGTCCAAGCTTCCTGAAAATGGACAAAGGCATCAAATTAATACTAGCCCCCAAATCACATAACGCTTTATTAAAGAAGTTACCACCAATAGCACAAGGGATAGTGAAACTCCCCGGATCTTTTAGTTTTTGTGGTAGCTTTCTTTGAATGATTGCGCTACATTCTTCCGTCAGATTCACCGTTTCAAAGCTTGTCATCTTCCTCTTCTTCGACATAACATCCTTACGAAATTTCGCATAATTTGGCATTTGCTCTAGTGCGTCTGCAAAAGGAATGTTAATGTGCAATTTCTTAAATATATCAAGGAATTTTGCAAATTGATCATCAAGCTTTTTCTTTTGAAATCTTTGGGGAAAGGGAAGAGATATAGGCAATTTAGATATATTAGAGTTAGACGATGATTTTAGCTTCTCAGCCCCTGTTTGTTCCGCCTCTTGTCTCTCTTTTTCCCCATCTTTCATCACCGATTCAACCGTTCCCGGCTTAGATGTTTCCTCTGAAATTTCCAGATTTCCAGATTTTTCTTTAGGCCCCTCATATTCCGTGCTGCTTCGTAAGCGAATAGCCTTGCATTGTTCCTTAGGATTCATCTCCGTATTACTCGGAAATTGACCCTTTTGATGTTGACCACCCACAATTGTAGCCAATTGACCCACTTGAGTTTCAAGATTCTTTATTGAGCTTGTCACTTGGGTCATTTGTAGTTCCATTTTATCCATCCTAGAATCTTGCCTAGCGGCGACTCTCTCCGTGTCACTCATGAGTGCATTCGATTGATTTATGAAGGATGTGAGTGCATCCTCCAACGATGATTTGCCTTCCACATTTCCACCTCCATTTGAAGCATTAAATCCCGGCGGAGGTTGCAACACATTCTTTGTATTGGCATAGGAAAAATTTCATGATTTCTCAATCCGGATGGTAATGTGTTGGGTTTGAATTGTTCGGAAATTGTTGAAATTCCGGTTATTCACATAATTGACCTCCTCGTTTGGATATAGAAGAGCTTCACTACCCGTGCTCGTGTTTGTTTCTCGCCCTTTCGTCAAAACACTCAATTGAGTTGTCAAAGCCGCCACTGTCTTTGTTAGCACTTTAATCGGGTCTACATCCGAAATTTCGGCTACTCGTTGTACATTGGATCTTTCAGGACGCCACTTTGGTAACTATTCATAGCCATTTCTTCAAGAAGGTTCAAGGCATCTTGTGGAAACCTTGCCAACAATGCTCCTCCCCATTGCGGCATCAACAAAGGCTCTCGTTTGCCCCATTAAACCATTGTAGAAGAAACATAATTGTTGATCCTCCGGGAACCCATGTTGTGGACATCTTCGTAACAAATCCCGAAATCTTTCCCAAGCCTCATATAAAGGCTCCGAATCGAATCAATCGGAATTGAGTAATCGCGCTTTTGAGCTGCAAAGTTTTGCTCGGTGGAAAGAATTTAAACAAGAACTTTTGGCTCAATTCGTCCCATGTGCTCACGCTTCCTTGCGTCAAAGTACCCAACCAATTTTCGCCTTATCCCTCAAAGAGAACGGGAATAAGCGCAATCTTATGGCGTCATCTCGAGGCTCCATTCATTTTGATCGTATTGCATATTTAGATAAAATGAGCAAGGTGAGAATTAGGATCTTGATTGCGTAACCCCCAAACCGGTTCTCGTTGTATCATATTGATCGGTGCGGTTTGAGCTCAAAGTTGTTGGCATTTATCGGAATATGAGCAATACCACCGTAATTACGATTCGTTTGTGGTCGAAAGTAATCACGAATGGCTTGTCATGTTGAATCGTATCGGTGAACTCGTTTACTCCATTATTTCCGGTATTGGTAACTCATTGATCCTGTCGATCCCATTGTTACCTCTGTGTTCTTCATCCAAATCCCCCATTATCGGATTTTGTTGTCTTTCAGCCCGTCTAGTGGTAGCACTGATTCTTCTCGCGAAAGCCTCAACTTCCGGTATGAGCGGTATTAAGTCCCCTCGCCTAGAGCGCGTGTTCATGCACTACCTGGACCAAACTAAAAGGAACAAGTCAAATAATGTAGAATTAAAGTTAAACCAAAATATAAAATAAAAATGTCTAAATTAAGAATAATTCTATCTATCGCAATATTAGCACCAAAAATTGTATTAGTCCCCGGCAACGGCGCCAAAAACTTGTTCGCCTTTATTTTTAGCTCACCGCAAGTGTACGGTGTACGTTATAGAAAAAGGGTAGCAAGGTCGTATCCACGGAGACTAATAAATTTATGTACTAAGTATTGACCAAGATAGCTTATTTTTATTTAGACGATCGTAATTTGATGATTGTTGTTATGAGATTAAGACAAGTTAGAATCCTAAAACACAAGATTAAGATAACACAATTAATAGAAGTATCAAAATGATGAAATGGATTCCTGAGTTAAGGTTTGATTAATATCACTCTTGTTATCCGATTTAATCCAAGCCAAGTTATCATCAATATTCCTATAAGACGATCTCAAAGATATTTTATCCTCCCTCTCGAGATGCATATAAAACGTAGATTGAAATACTTATGCTAGCATCTCTACTCAACATGAAGCACTCAACTCCAAAAGTTCAAAAGATCAAATGTCTTCACATATATTTACAAACCTCTCGATTCATGCAAATATTTGTGTCGAGTACTCAAGATCTAATATTGAAACTCATCTCTCGGATTATGAATCAATATATCAAACAAGTTAAATCATTGATCAAGTGATAAAACAAGAACAAGCTCAAAGTACTCAAATAGGCTTCAAGATAATAACTTCAACTAAGATTAAAACATCCAACAAGAGTTCATTAATCTACTTCCAAAACCCGGAAATCTAAAGAGTTTAGCTACACATGATTTCTAAACAATCCATATACAAATTGTTCATAGCCATGACAACTAAAAAGGAAAGATGAAAACTACAAGAGAAACAAGAAAAACTTAGGAAAGTCGACAATCTCTCGATGTATCTCCGTTCCTTGAGCTACGATGCAACCCGATTATCTCCTTGATGTCCTCTTTCAAGAATATACCCTTGTCTTGTGTTGTAGATCCCAAAAATGTCGAATCTCCTTGGTGTGCGCCCCAAAAGTGCTTAAATACCCCTCAAATTCTAGGTCATGTTGTCAAAGTAATGCAATCCAACAGGACGCACGGGCTACCCGTGCGTGGATGCACGGGTTACCCGCGTAAGTCCGTAGGCAATTCTTCTATTCACCAATCAGCGCAGACGGGCCGTGCGTGATACGCACGGTGACGTGTGCATGTCCGTAGGATATGTTCTCGACCTTGATGGCGCACGGGTGGTGCGTGCAACGACGGGCTACCCATGCACATTGTCGTACCTTCATTTCTCGCTTTCCTAGGGGCGCACGGGTGGTGCTTAGGTGCGCGCCCTACCCGTGCGTCATGTATTTTCCATCATTTGTGGTATTTCTTCTTCACAATGCTCGTATTTGTATCCAAGTTCCTTCAAATATCTTTAAATTCCTTCAAAATGAACAACGATAATATCTTTCCCACAAAAAAACGAATATGAATCATTTCGTATGAGTTTATGCACGTTTAGTCACCATTTTAGCCATAATTACGCCCCAAAATACATGCAAAACTCACACCTATCGGATAGTAACATGCTTAACAAAGGGCTAAAAGTCTCAAAGTAATTGACCCTGCCGATCGTTGAAATCCCTTAGCAACAAGCCCTGGCCTTGTATTTATCAAGGCTACCATCAACCTTATACTTCACCCCGAACACCCTCTTATGATCCACCACGACATGGAATCCTCATAAGGCACCGTAACCCAAGTTTGATTTCTAATGAGTGCAACAAACTCATCATCCATGGCGAGCTTCCATTTTGGATCGATAATGCTTGTTGTATAGTATGAGGCTCTAAAGAGGAAGAAAAAAGAAGAAGTATAGGCTTTTGGTTTGAATATACCACCTTGGACCTGGTAGTCATGGAATGAGATGATGAAGTAGGAGGAGGAATAGGAATAGGTGAAGGAGGATGAGAGATTGGTGTCTTTGTTGGGGGAGATGCAGAGGAGAAAGATTCAAAGTGGTAGTAGGATGAGAATGAGTAGCGGGACAGGAGAAGGTGGCGGAGTGTGTGTCTTTGGAGAGGTGATGGAGAAGGAGGAAAACCTGGAGGAAAAGGTAATATAGGCAGCTTAGAGAGTACAAAGATATATGAAGAAGAAGAAGTGGAAGCCGAGGAGAATAAGGTAGAATAGGGAAACTCGGCTTCATTGAAGACAATGCACCTTGCAAAGTATAAATCCTCGCCGATGGATGAAGACATTTGTAACCCCGGTGATGAGGACTATAGCCCAAGAATAAACACTTTGAGGTTCTAAATTGCATCTTTGTAGCGTGACAAGGTCTTAGATATGGGAAACAAGCACAACCAAACACCTTTAGAAATTGATAGTCGGGTTGTGTGCCAAAAAGAAGAGTGAAAGTGGATTTGTTTTGAAGAGAAGGAGAAGACAATCTATTGATGAGAAAAAGTAAGATGACAAAAGCATCCATCCAAAAAGAAAAAGGTAAAGAGGCTTGAGCTAGAAGAGATAGACCAACTTCGATGAATGTGTAGGTGCTTTCTTTCGGCCTTTCCATTTTGTTGGTGGGTGTGAGGACAAGAAAACCTATGTTGAATTCCTAGTTTAAGAAGAAGAGGAGTGAGAGCTTTAAATTCTCCTCCATTGTCGAATGAAGAGTTTTTATTTTGACATTAAATTGCCTCTCAATCATGGCATTAAACTGAACAAATGTAGAATAGACTTGATTTGTGTTTTAAGGAAATATCCAAGTATATGTTGTAATCATCAACAAAATGCACATAGAATCTAAAACCATTACTAGATACATGATTTGGACTCCGTGACATCGAATGAATTATTTGAAATGGTGCATTTGTTTTTGTGGGAACGAAGGATAGTGCATAGCATGTAGCTTTCCAAGTTTGCAAGAATCACAAAATGGTATATTATTGATGAAGTAGGAATGTTCGAATGTTTTTAGTACAAGAGTAAAGAAGCGGGGGATGGCCAAGTTTATTATGCCACAATGTTACAGTGGAACTTTGTGCAACATTACAAGCAGGAGAAACAGAACTAGCATTAACAAAAGTACAAGAAGCAAAATTACAGGCATAAGAGGAAGACTTAGAATGAGAAGAACCCTTGGAGTGGATATGAGACAAATCTAGCTGATAAAGGCCATCTTTAAGGATTCCTTGCAGCAGCACCATGTGTGTCTTCTTGTCCTTGACAAGACAAAATGAATCATGAAACTCAATGTAAGCTAGATTGTCTTTTGTAAACGAGATATACTAAGAAGATTTTTAGTGATATCCGGTACATATAGAATATTATTAAGGTATAAAGAGTGAGATGAAGAAAGACTAGGAAGGATGAAGATCCAATATGAGAGATAGGAATTTTAGAGCCATTACCAACAACAAGTTTGTCCTTGCCAAAATACTCAGTCTGCACATCTAGGTTCTGAAGCCGTGATGAAATATGATTTGTTGCCCCACTATCAACAAACCAATCAGAGTTGACTGACTGAGAACCAATGGAGTGATGTTGTTCTGAAGCAGATAGTAAGCCTGAGATGGTGAGGAATTTGAACCAGCTGCAGGTACAACAAATGAGACATCAAAGTGCTTGAAACACTTAGATGCTAAGTGATTATTTTTACCACATATTTGACAAGCCGGTTTGCCTCTCCCAAATCGGCCTCTTCCATGAGAAAAACCACCTCTATGTCCATTAAAGCCACCTCTAGAACTAGAATCAGGAAAATTGCCTCGTCCAAATGAATTGCTATTGGAAAATCCACCACGATTTCCTGAAAATTGAGAGTTATTAGAACGATGCTGTACCAAATGTGCAGAGTGAAATACCTCAGAAGTTGTGTGAAATTGTTGTTGAATTCGCATTTCATGAGATTGAAGAACAAATTGACCCTCAGCAAGAGTTAATGATTCAATTCTTGAAGTATGATTTACTATAACGGGACTCATATTCACCACCAGGCCTCCTAGAATATACATAGCCACTTCTTCATCAAGATGGTGGACTTCCTCGCAATCATACCATCAAAGAATTGTCCTCATCTTGAAGACAAACTCATCAATAGAAAGGTCAACTTTCTTAAGTGTTTGAAGTCGAAATCGTAGATGCATCACCCTAGCCTTGGAGTGACTGCGATAAAGTTTGTCCAAGGTACTCCATAACTCAGCAGAATTGGAACATCGAGCCACATGTCCCATCATAGATTCAGTAATAGAAGCTAATAGCCAACTAAAAAGGAACTGGTCTTTTCTTCGCCATTGAATAAATTCAGGATTGAGCTCAGAAGTAGAAGCCAAACCAGAGTCATCTGTGAGAAATTTTGATGGAGAAACAGATTAGCCAAGTAAGAAGTCCTCGAAACCATGTGCACACACCGTAGAAAGAACTTGAGCACGCCAGTAGATATAGTTGCTATGATCTAATCAAATTATAAGAGTATGAAGAGTAGGAAGAGCAGGAAGAGATTCTGAGATCGCCATGAGACTCTGAGAAGAAAGGGAGATAGGAAAAACTTCGCCGAAAAATAAATAGAATCACCGCACCTTTAGGAGAAAAAACCGTCATCGGAAAATATGGCGACTCTTGATACCATGCTAATTTTACTCATATTTGAGGGAATGTAAACTGATTTTATTGATAGAAGATGATGTATTTATACAAAGGAAAAGAAACTTCTGTAGCTAACTAACTAACCAATTACTGTTGCTAACTAACTTTACAAACAAACTAACAGACTAAACTAATTTGCAAATGCTTCAAGTAACAATATCTCCAATATCGTACATATAAAAGGGAAAGGCTTAGGTGTCATTCTCTCTACTATTAAAATAACATGGGAATCATCACTTAAGCTTCTATATAATATTTAAGTGGAGTAAAACTTGGGTCTGAAATTGAGTACAAAATTCTAAGCATTTGGTCCTATTTGTTAAAAGAATGGCACAATTAGTGAGTATTGGGAAATTTATTGTTTAGATTTTGATGAATGCCTTGTAAAACTTAGACTAGAAAGTTGGCACTCTATTTTCCTTGTAATTTATATTGTAATAGATAGGGATGTATGCGCTGAGTCAAGTCAGCTATGCCTGGATATGCAAGAAGTCAACTGAAGACTAGGATAAAGACTCCGCTGTGAAGCAGCTGAGTGTGGCAAGGAAGAGATGTCAAGGACTCGACTGAAGGAGTATCAGCTGGGACACAACTGTATGAAGAGTCAATCAAGTCAACTCAAGAAGCCAAGTCTCAAAGTTGAAGTGACAGATGAGTCATCCATTGATTAGAAGCTAAATCGAAGTCACCTGGGGAATAAAGGACTACAGTCAAGTCAAGAAGATCAAAAGAATCCGTTTACGTAAGTCAAGGAAGTTACTTAAATAAGTAATACTTCCATGTTGCCATGTCTTAAAGTGCTCAGTCCCAGAAGCGTGCAAAAGGAATAAACCAATGGGAGGCACTGCACCTCGTGTTAGATTATGAAAAGCTGAACGTTCATTTAATACGTGAAACGTCAACATCAAGGACTGCAACAAGACAAGCCAACGAACACAAGTGATTTTCAAAAATTCAGCTATATCTCTTCAACGGCGATTTTGGAGAGTTCACTATAAAAGGCCGAGGAATCTCATTGAGAGAAGGTTACTCGAACCGCGAACAATCAAGCAATTATTCAAACTGTAACTTGCAATATATTCTCAAGTTATTCAAGCAAATCCTCAAGCCTAAATCTCGAAGGAAATCGATCCAACACCAAGCTGTGAAGGAAAGACAACTTCAACTGTTGGAGAGGAAACTTTTGAAGAAGCAAAAGGGGTCTACTTTCAAAGGAGGATTGTAGAAAGGTTCAAGGTCGAACTAATCTCAAGTTATTGGAGGGCTTCGTGATCAAATCCAAGTATCTTGAGAAAGTTAGTCAAGTAGCAAAGCGGCGCCTGTGAAGAAACCGAGTCGGACGAGAAGCCGGTTGAGTGATCGGGCGCATCTCGGATCGAGTCCCAAAGGAGCAAGTCATTTGTGTGATCAAGACTTGTATCGGGATCGTTAACCACTTTGTACTCGATCAATACTTAGTGGATTCCTCCGGGAGTTGGAGAAGAGAGAGTAGAAGAATTACCACATCTTGAACCTCTATAAAAGTTCTTGTGTCATTTACATTTCAACATTTTATTTCGCACATCACTTTATATCTCACGATATTTGCTATCCAACTGATAATTAACAAGGTGCTAAAATCAAGTGTTAAAACAAACTTAAATCAAATTAAAGGGTGTTAAGTCTTCCATTGAAAATCTCATCACGGCCAAGTTAAGGTTTAGTCTAAAACGGTTGAGTTATTTTATCAATGGCTCTTTCGAGTCGCATTGAGTGGCTAACTCACGATTAACTAACCTAGTTGTCCCCAAGGACTTAGTTGTGTATTTAACTCGTAATATTTTAAAAGGACTAAAATCGAAAAGTTGGTAAGGTTTATTCAACCCCCCTTCTAAACCTTACTCACACCACTTGAGACCTACAGTGAGTTAAAAATACTAGAATTAATATGACTAAATTCTTAATTAATATTAATATAATTCAAAGTTATTTTAACCAGTTAGCCATTAATCTAAATTTGAGGAAGTCAACTCGTCCTAATGGTCATAATAAAAATATAATTAAATAAATGATAAGTTACTTAGGAAAAATTATTATCAAAATTCCACATACAAAATTTAAACAAATTAAATAGACTTGATAATAATTAAATACCTTAAAAGTGACAATTTCAAGTTATCTCGATGTGGGTTCTCACATTATATCCATTTACATGAATAGTTATATGCTTAAATAAAAAGAAAGATAAAACAAAAAAGAATGGAGTGAGAAACAAGTTAAAATTATTAAAAAAATTGCAATTGTAAGAAAATAAAAATAAATTTTGGTGTATGTTTAGGTATATATAATATTTTTATGAGTTTAATAATAGGGTTATTTATCCAAAATAAAAATTACTTCATTCCGATAGATTGAGAATAGCTAAAACCATGAGGGGTGGGAGAAATGACTAATTCCATACAATTGGGTATAGAGATTCCTATGGGAATGAGCATTTCTAACCTTAAAATATACCAATCGTGTGAATGGGAAAGAACTGGGAATGCTTATTCTATTCTCACTTCATTCTCACATACCAATCATCTTTGTTAACATATATAGTTGCACCTCTTTTCATATACAACATGTTTTCACGTGTTAATTCTAGGATATGAAAAATCATGCACAATCACTCTAAGTCATATGTTCAATTTTACTTAACAAAATCACAATTTGAAACTAATATTCAATAAAATTATATAAAATAATTCAGAGTAAAATTTTAAAAAATAATAAAATAACTAAAACAACACCATGATCAGTATTAGGGAAAATGAAATATTTTATTATTCTTGGAGGGACTGTACATGTAAAATTCGAAAACTGAGCCATAGGCAATTATTGGCTGATCCAAGAAGATTTACCACAAGTATATTTTCATTCCAAACATAATTATTTTTAGAAAATTACTTTGTGGGTATTTTCTTATAACATTGTCATTAAATTATCAACTTCATATATAGAAATTTCCATTATTTAAAATACAAAACAAATACAAAAAATTAACTTTATTTTATAACCCACATAAAAAATAAACAAGACTTGGAGCAAAAAGTGATATCAGAATGTGCTTTATATTATTTGTATATTTAGCCACAAATGTTGAGAATTAAATTTTAGAAACCGGTCTAATTTTGTTTCCACTAAGTTATATCCATAGAATAAAAAATAGCAAGTTTTTGTATAGAGGTGAAAGTGTTAAGATCATCTTTATGTATTTTTGTATTACATTTATGAATAAATTATGCATTGTTTATGATTCTTGAAGTTTTGATTTAATTAAAAAAATTCTTTGGAATGATTAGGTTTTACGCAACCAAACAAAATATTAAAATCACAATAAAAAATAATAACAAAATTATGCATTTCATTTATTAATATCTTTTGTCTTTTATATCATTTACAACGTGTTGGTACTTTGTATGTATGCAAAAAAAATTATATTATCAGGATCCACATCTACAGATCATTTCTCAGAAAAGTTCGAAAAACCTGTAAAAGTGAAAATTTTGAATTAAACTCTGTAACCTATCCATTATCAAAAATCCATTTCAATAGTATTTCAAATTCACTGTATTGATTGTCTTCAAACTCTTTAAGTCGTCCTCAATATGTTTGAAAAAAATATTGGAAATATTTGTCGGATAATGTTTTAAACAAACAACGTCAATCGAGAAAATGACAAGGTATCAAGTATAGCAGATTGTTTTGATTAATTCATTATATTGAATTATTAAATTGTGCTATATTTAATTAACTTTTCTAATCGATTCATTTGATATTTTCCATAATTGAATTTGATATCTATATATAGAGAGAGAGAGAGAAACTATTCTTAGAATAGTTACTCTCAATTTTCCCGCCCATTTTTCAGTTTCTAAAAATGATTTTTTTTTTTTTGGTTTTTCATATTTCATATTTCTTGGATTTTCGGATTTAACATCATTAATATAAATATTAAATATGAGCTTTAATATCTCCTGAATTTTCGGTATGGCAATGTATCTATAATTAAATTACTTGTTGAGCATATTATAGTAAATCGAGATTATACTTATTCAACTTACCAAACTTAATAACATAGGATATCTATATATGTACATTATTTATTGTATTGTGTTAGGTTTCCAAATCCGTGTGTGTACTACATTAATTATTATATATATTTTCTCTTTTTTATTTTTAAAATTTAATAACTTTTTCATGTTAGATTCTTTTTTAATGTATAATATATCTAATTAGTCATCTTTTTATGATCTTCGATTTGACACCGATATTGAATATATACAATAAAAAACTAAAAATAATAACTAAAAATATATAAGATATATTTACTCATTATTTTGTAATGTGCTATAAAAATTATGCATTCAGGCTATTAGACATCAATTTGTATATTCATATATTTTGGCTATTTATGATATATATATATATATATATATATATATAGAGAGAGAGAGAGAGAGTTATTAATTGAGTTTATCCCATAATTATAAAATTATATTTAAATTGATATTACTCAATCGAGAAAAGTTTTATCTTAATTGGAAAACATATCTCAAACTATGTATCCATATATTAAATATATATATATATATATATATATAAGAAGAAGAAGAAGAAACTAAATTTTTATTTTAATATGAAATTATATTCATAATAGTTGTTTGTATATAAAAAATTATTTTTTGTATTTATTAACATGCTTTTCAATTTTCATGTTAATAAAACTTATTTTGAAACATCTATCTATCTATCTCTCTCTCTCTCTCTCTCTCTCTCTCTCTCTATCTATCTATCTATCTATATATATATATATATATATATATATATATATATAAAGAGAAATCATTGTGAATAGTATGTGATATTTTCCGCCCATTTGTAGTTACTATAAAAATTATAAAAATATGTGTAAAAATAAGAAGTGATAAATATTTGGTATTTCATTGTTTATGGTAGTTAACTTTCTTTAAATAATTAATTTTCAAATTGATACAAAAATATAATAATGTAAAATTAGCTTTCCATGTATGTATGTGTACTGAATTAATTATTGTAGTTATCTTTTAAAAAAACAATCACTTTTTTGTTTATCTATTTTTTTACATATAACATATCAAATTAATCATTTTTATGATATTCAATTTGACACCCTTATTGCATATATAAGATAAATAAATAATAAATAAATAATATCCTAAATATTTACTCATTATTTTGTAATTTATAATGGGCTTTAAAAATAATACATTTAGGCTATTGGACATCAATTTATATATTCATGATATATGTGTATGTGTGTGTTATCTGGGCTTAGCCCATTTTTTAATAATTATACAAAATTATATTTAAATGATTAAATTCAATTAAAAATATTAATTTTAATTGAAGAAGATATCTCAAAATATTTATCCAAATTTTGTATATCACATATATCTATATAAAACATTATATATATTTATGTGAAAAGAAAATTGAGATCTATTTAATATAAAATTATATTCATAGTAGAATTTTATATATATAATTATTTTTATATATTAACGTACTTTTTATATTAATAGAAATTATTTTTTATATTTGTCAACGTATTTTGACATTCGAGTTTCAAAGTTCTACATTTGGAATTACATATGAATTTATCGTATGATAATTTTTTGTGTATATACAAAAATAGAGAGTTTTTTTTAACTTTTTCAATTTCGCTCAATATTGTGTTGCTAAATATAAAACATGGTTTTTGTTTAATTTCTTTAATAATTTTGACAATTTTTTAGCATTCTAGACCCCCAAAAATATTGAAATTTGAAATGATTTTATTATTGATAGTATTGAAAATAAAATTTATTAAAATAATCATCATTAGGATAGTGAAAAAGAAATTCAACATTGGGTAGTTAATTTTTGTTTTTCAAACTTTTACTTTCTTATAGATAAACATATTGTATAAATAGATACAATTCATATTCACACAACCAAATATTTCGTATTTAAAGAGATTTTTTATAGTTTATAATAATCTACTTTTTTATTCTTGAATCGTATGATTTATAATCAAAATAATTATTTTATATTTTAATTAATTTTTTTGAAATTTAAACATTTTGAAATCACTATTTTTTTAAAAACACAATAGATAATATAAATCCATAATTTGTAAATTAAAATGAAAACAAGTAAAATTGTAAATATTCTTGGATTAATTTTTAGAATTAATAAAATAAAATATTAATTGAACTAATATTAATAATAGATAAATACAATATACATATTCGGGGAATGAGGATGAGAATAGAGAATACTCATTTTATCTAATCGGAATGGAAAGGGAGACATGAATATAAATACCGCCCATGTCCCAACATTTGTTATAGAGAAGCGGGGAATCTCCATCCTTAGTCTCATCCCTGAACTAATTGGGGATTCTCTGTTCCGTTCTATTTGGTACACCAACATGGATGGTTCCCGACGGGGATGTTGTCATCCTTGAATGCAGAGATATAAAACTCATAGAACTATTAGAAAATTGTACATGTAACCCTACAAAATAGAGGCCTCATAGATATATCCCGCGCATTGCACGGGTAAAAGACTAGTGTATATATAATAACAATACAATATATAAATAAGTTTTCCAAATCGTTTTGTTTTTCTTTTGTAAAATTTAATAACTTTTTGGTTTTTGATCCTTTTTTGACATATAATATATCAAATTAATCGTTTTTTTACGATCATCAGTTTGACACTTATATTGTGTTAGATACATGTTTTTATCATGATTTTGATGATTTTGTTTTAATGTGTTTTTACACCAAAACAATATTTCTAAATGTTGTCCAAATACTCCCGATCGTTCTAAAATATTTTTACTAATTTTTCGGAGTATTTCTTGAATATTGTTTTTCGACAAAATTGGACAACACTTTCTGTCTTGTGTTCAATCCGTCGCCTTATAGGGCAATCTGTGTCTGGAAGATGATTTCCAAAAACAGAAATGAGACGTTTGAAAATTTTCTGGAGGTCGGCGGTCATGCATACATCAACCAGTATACGAAAAGAAAAATGAAAGCCAGAACACTCTGTATCATATTTTGATGATGTCCAACCGGTCCAGGGCAGGGCCGACCAGTCGGACCCTAGGTCGACCGGTCGAGGCCCTGTTGGATTGGATCGGTCCCCTGTGTGTTTTTGTTGTATCATTTTCATTTCTGTATTAGAGGTCGACCGATCGCCCTACCATTTTGACAGCAAAATTCTAGTCGTTGATAGCAGAGAGTTTTTCCTTAATTTGTGGGGTTGATTTCTAACAGTATAATTTTGATTTTAATTGCAATTTTTTGTAGATATCAATCTCCAAGAATGAGCCTATGTCTGGAAATCAAATACAAGACCTCTGCTATAAATAGATGAAGATTTGAAGCAACACAAGAGAGAATACACTGCAACACAATAAGATACATTCAAGCAAACACTTTGTTCTTATATTTCAACATTCTTGTTGTAATAGCCTAAGGTCTTTCACTTTCACATCTTGAGGTCTAGGCCTGATTCTTGATTACACTTGCACTTCAAAGTTGTATACTTCATTATCGAGTTGTAATCTTGAATTTGTGTTCGTCATTCAAACACAAGATATCCTTATTAGTGTTATTGTGGTAAGAGCACACTTAGGTGATCTTAGGTGTTATGTGCAAGAAGATTGTGATAATCTTCTTGTGGAAGAGTTTGGTGATCTTCGAGGTGTTGGAGAGTTTGGTGCTCTTCAAGGTGGAAGATTGTGGTAATCTTCACAAGGTGCCGTAGCTAGAAGATTGCGGTAATCTTCTAGGAAGATTGTGGTAATCTTCAAAGAGGTATTGTAAAAAAGAGTGTGATACTCTTCAAGGTGAAGTTGTAATAGTTTTGGTAACTATTAATAATTTTTTTTTTTGAAATCCATCAGGAGATCTTTGGGGTGGTAGAGGATTAGGCCCTAGGTGGGTTGAACCTCTATACATTGACGTGTGTTTTTATTTCTGCACTTCCATTCTTGTCTTTGCTTGATCATTCGAAAAAGAGGGCATAATCGAGAAAATGGGCATAATCTATTCACCCCCTCTCTATATTATCGTAGCCACTTGGACTTACAAGTGGTATCGAGCCAAACTCTTTGGCAAGCTCGTTTCGCATCGCGAGTAAAGAGGAACGATCAATGGCTACGACCAAGTCTATCTCACCACCGCGCGCTCCACCAACAAGCCACCTCTTTTCGACTCCAACAATTTTATATTTTGGAAAGAAAGAATGGAATGCTTCCTACAAAGTTGCGGGTTGGATATTTGGAATACGGTTATAAATGGAGTATCCATCCCAATGAAAGTCAAAACTCAAACCTCCAAGGTCCTCAAGGAGCTCGATGATGAAGAGAAGAAAATATTCTCCATAAACAGTAATGCTCTAAATATTCTTCATTGTTCTCTTACCTCTACGGAATACGATCATATTCGAGGGATACGATCGGCACATGAAGTGTGGGAAAAATTAGAAACTATCTATGAAGTATATGCAAATGAAAGGATCTATTCAAAAGCATCTACTTCTAAATCGGATACAACCTCAAATCAATGACATGGGATGAGCTTCTTACAACTTCCGATGATGAAGAAGCGAACAATATTTAATGGGCATTAAAGAAGACAATGAGGTACGCGCTCTAACTCTTCTATTTATTTTAGTAATGAATTGTATGATGATTATGATGAATTGCAAAATTATTTTGATGAGCTTCAAAATGAATTCCAAAGCTTGCTCTTTAAATACAAAAATTTGAAAAATGAATTCAACACCATGAAAAATGAAAATGATAGTTTACATGCTTCTTATGAATCACTTTCTTGTGCTCACATTACCACACTTGATAAGGTTATAAACCTTGAAAAAGAAGATAGTACTCTTGTTAAGGATATTGATTGCATGAAAAAGGATATGTTAAAGTTTAACTTGAGTATCGATAAAATGACAAAAATTCTTGATGTTCAACGTTGTGATCATTTGAAACTAGGACTTGGTTATAAGTCTAATGTTATTAACGATAAGAAAAAGAACCAAGTCTCTATGCATGTTGGTAATTATGCTTCTAGAATTATTACATGTTTTTATTGTGGTAAAAAGGGACGTATGGCAAATACTTATCGAGCTAGAAATAGCTCTAATTATTATTGGAGACCTAAAAGTCTCAATGTTAATCCCAAAAGACCCAAACACTTGAGGGTACCACAAAACAATGCCATTTTAGGTACTTGGCGGAATAACAAACAAAGAAAATTCATACCGTCAAGAAGACATCAAATGCCCGTATTATTTGATCAAAGGAGAAGACATCATCACAATGAATTTCCAAGAAGGAGATATTATCAACAATGGGAAGAACACAAACCTTGGAAATGGAGTAATTGGAGAAACTATCATCAACAAAATGATTTTCCAAGAGAAAGACATCATCAACAATGGGAAAAACACAACCCATGGGAAATAGCGTAATTGGTAAATCGTATCTCCTATTAAAATACGATAGTGTCTTGTTATTATGCATGTTTTTATTTTTCCTTAATTGTCAAAATGATGTTTTTTTCTCTTACAAATGAGGTCTCTACAAAATACTCTTGGATTTTCAAAACTCTTTTAAAAGAGACCTTGTATAGAGTTTTTCTAAACTCGTGTATATTTACAAGAACTTACATGTTTTATCATTTCTTGTGGATTTAGCGAAAATATTGTATACTTGTATTATTTCTTAAATTGCCTTAGACTCTTGTCCATTACCATTTTCACTATGCTCGTGTGCAAGACATTTTGTCAAAGTTTTAAATATCTTGATATACATGTTCGTCAACATATTATCTAATTTATGATTTATCAAGATTGACATAAACAATTGAGGCATGATCATTATTGCTATTTTAATCTCATAGGCAAGATATATTTTGGCTATTTTTCTTGCTAATATAAGCAATGCCGTTAATGAGTTTGTTAAGTTGTGTAGACTTATTGAGGATGAGAAAGGAAGTAATCCAAATATTAGTTACTTTAAATATTTGGATGTTTATGTTTTATTATGAACACCAAAGATCAATTGGATACCCAATGATGATAGTGATGAAGAAGACAACATTGAACAAATTTCTCAAATGATGCTCCAAGATGAAGATTGGCTTATAGAATTGCAAGAGGAGTTGAATCAATTTGAAAGAAATGATGTTTGGGAACTGGTACCATGTCCTCCATCAAAAATGATTATAGGTACAAAATGGGTATTCTGGAACAAACTCGATGACCAAGGCAACATCATTTGAAATAAGGCAAGGTGAATTCGAGATGAGTATGATGGGGGAGCTAAACCTCTTCCTTGGACCTAAAATTAAGCAATGCCAAGAAGGGATTTTATATTTCACAATCAAAGTATACAAAAGAACTTTTGAAGAAGTTCGACATTGAATAAGGAAGAACCGTCACTACTCCAATGGCAACTAATATCAAGTTGTACAAAGATGAGAAGGGCATATTTGTTAGCAAACAAAATTGAGGTATGTTCATCAACTTTCTTTACTCTCATAGACTCTATATTCTTCATGTCGTATGCATATGTGCTCGATTTCAAAACAATCCCAAAGAATCTAATTAAAGTGTCGTTAAAAGAATTTTTCAATATTTGAAATGCACTTCTTCTTATGGCTTGTTCTATCCAAAGTTTTAAAACGTTCATATTTTTGGGATAATAAGTCTGGTATAAAATATTTCTCAAAAACCGGTTCATCATAACCGAACTAAACATATTGAGATTCGACATCATTTTCAAGGGATTGTGCTTCTTAACAAAAAATTGAGATGTGCTTAATTTTGTCTCAAGATTAACTCGCGGATATTTTTTTAAAACCATTAACCGCAGAGTCTTTCACCTCAATTCGAGCTTGTTTAGGCATAATGCATATTAAATGAGGTCTATGTTTGCATTTTGCGCGTTTTTAAAACTTAGGGGTAAAAAATCGGATTTTTTGATCAAAATTCGGATACAACTAGAAAAAGTACTCCAGGGACCGGATGAAGGGATGTCGATCGGTCGACCACTACCTGGACCAGTCGGACCCCCCTTGGACCGGTCGACCTAGAGCAAAAATGGGTTAAACTGCATTTTGCCCAGACTTAGCCATTTTCAACGTTTTACTTCCCATTTCGAACCCCTTTGCAAATTTCACACACATTTCACTCAAAATGATTTATTTCCTGTAAATTCTATATTTTTGAGTTTATATTATTGGTATATCATCCATAATACTCGAAACTCTCGATTTATTGGTAAGTTTAATTCATTTTTATCTCAATTGGGTTGAGCCCTTGAGAAAATGCTTATTTTTGATATCTTGATGGAATTCTCGTATATGTGTGTTGGGTATGATAATTTTTGATAGATGATATTTGTAGAATTGCATTTGGTGATGAAAATTTGGGCTTGATTACTTTACAAAGGCTATATACATCTTTTGTTTTATTCGATGCACACCAAGTGTTCGACAAAATGTTTCAATGAAAAATTCATCACCTACATGATTCTTCCCTTAGCTTTTGGAATTTTAAGTTTATAGAGATCATGTTTTTCTACTCAAAGTTCTTACAAGTTATATTCGTGACTCTTCCCTTAGCTTTTGGAATTTTAAGCTTCATGTTCATAAGCTCGATAAATCAGTTCAATTGCGCACTTTGATATGATTATATGATGTTTTTATCGTGCTAACATTCTTTTTGATGATTCCAAAAGGGGGCTAAACAGGAATAAGCTCTTTAGCTCAAAAAAGCTAAAATAAGCTCGCAAAACAAGCTATAAGTTGTGACTCCTAAAAGCCAAAAACTGTGAATGATACTTAGTCCATTGGATGTATTATGGACTTATATACATGTCTAATGATGTTTCTTTGACAGGGGGAGCTTTTAAGCTCATGATATTCTAGTATCTTTTGTAAAAGCTGAGCTTTTAGCTTTTGTTTGATTGCTTCTATACTACTCTTGTTGTGCATATTGATAGGGGGAGCTTTTGCAAAATATTTTTGGAAATCTTTACTCCCATCCTTATGATTATTATGCATGGAAAGTTGTTGCTTAAAACAGATAGTTATTTTTGACTGGAAAATTTGTTTTGTTTTCAAAATCGACCTCTTAAAATTGTTTTGGTTTGTAATCATCAAAAGGGGGAGTTTGTTAGATAAATATTTTTATCATGATTTTGATGATTTTGTTTTAATGTGTTTTTACACCAAAACAATGTTTCTAAATGTTGCCCAAATACTCCCGATCATTCTAAAATATTTTTACTAATTTTTTGGAGTATTTCTTGAAGTTTGTTTTCGGCAAAAATTGGACAACACTTCTGTCTCGTGTTCAACCGGTCGCCCTATATGTCGGAAGATGATTTCCAAAAATAGAAACGAGGCGTTTGAAAATTTTTGGAGGTCGGCCGATCGCGCGGACATCAACCGATATACGAAAAAGAAGAAATGAGAGCGAACACTTTGTATCATATTTTGGTGATGTCCAGCCGGTCGAAGCGCGGGCGGGCCCCGATCGGACCCTAGGTCGTCGGTCGAGCCCTGTTGGACCGATCCCCTTGTGTGTTTTTGTTGTATCATTTTCATTTACGTATTAGAGGTCGGTCGCATCTACCATTTTGACAACAACATTCTAGCCGTTGTGAGACAATTGTTCCTTAATTTGTGGGGTTGATTTCTAATGACTATAATTTTGATTTTAATTGCAATTTTTGTAGATATCAATCTCCAAGAAGGAGCCTATGTCGGAAATCAAATCCAAGACCTATCCTATAAATAGAGGAAGATTTGAAACAACACAACAAGAGAGAATACACTACAACACAACAAGATACATTCAAACAAACACTTTGTTCTTATATTTCATCATTCTTGTTGTAATAGCCTAAGGTCTTTCACTTTCACATCTTGAGGTGTAGACTTGATTCTTGATTACACTTGCACTTCAAAGTTGTATACTTCATTATCGAGTTGTAATCTTGAATTTTTGTTCGTCATGCAAACACAAGATATTCTTGTGAGTTTTCTTGTGGTAAGTGCACACTTGGGTGATCTTAGGTGTTAGGTGTAAACGATTGTGGTAATCTTCTTGTGGAAGAGTTTGGTGCTCTTCGAGGTGTTGGAGAGTTTGGTGCTATTTGTTGGGAAATTTATTGTTTAGATTTTGATGAATGTCATGTAAAACTTAGAATAGGAAGTTGGCACCCCAATTTTGTTGTAAAATCGCATTGTAATAAATAGGGGTGGTCAATTTGAGTTAAATCACTATGCCCAAACATGCAAGAAGACAACCGGAGACTAGAAGGAAGACTCATTTTGCAAGACAACCGAGTATGGCAAAGAAGAGAAGACGGGAACTCTATGAAGGAGCGGTGAGATGCGGCTAAGTGGAGTATCGTCAAGTCAACTCAAGAAAGGCCAAGTCTCAAGTTGAAGTGGAAGAAGAGTCATCCGATGATTGGAAGTCGACTCTAAGTCACCTGGGGAAAGCAAGGAAATGCGGTCAAGTCGAGATAATCGAAAAATATCTGTTTGTAAATCAAGAGAATCACTTAAACAAGTAATATCTCCATGCTACCTTTCTCGAAGTGCTCGGTCCCGAAGCGTGCAAAAGGAATAAACCAATGGGAAGCACTACACCGTGTCGAACTCGAAAAGCTAGAAAACAATTCATACGAGGAAATGGCAATTCCAAGGATCGCAACAAGACAAGCCAACAACCACAAGTGACTTTCAAAAATAAGCCTATCTCTTCAACGGGCGATTTTTGAAAGATCACTATAAAAGGAGGAATAAACGAGAAAAAGATGAAGATTACATAGGTTACCTTGACCATACAAGCAAGAAAGAAACATTTTGTAACCTGAAATATTCTCAAGTTATTAAACGCTCAATCCTCAAGCGTACACTACGAAGAACATCAATCCAACACTCACCTGTGAAGGAAAGATAACTTCAATCAGTTGAAGAGGAAATTCTTGAAGAATCAAGGGGTCTACATTCCACGAAGGATTGTAGGAAGGTTCAAGGTTGAACCAAGTCTTGAGTACATTGGAGGGCTTAGTGATCAAATCCAAAGAGCTTGAGCAAGTGGGTTGTAGTAGCAAGGCAGTTGCCTGTGAAGAAGGCGAGTCGCGACGAGAAGCCGGTGAGTGATCAAGGCGTCTCGGCCCGAGTCCCAAAGGATCAAGTCATTTGTGTGATCAAGACTTGTATCCGGGATCATTACCACTTTGTATCTTGATCAATACCTAGTGGATTCCTCCAGGAGTTGGAGAAGAGAGGAGTAGAAGAATTACCCCATCTTGAACCTCTATAAAAACTTATCGTGTCTTTTACATTTCAAAGCACTTTAATTCCTCGCATCTTATTTGTTTAAATCACTTGACATATTTGCTATCCAATGATAATTCCTAAGTACTAAATCAAGCTTTATATCTCTGCTTAACCATAATTAAGGGTGTTAAGTCTTCCAATGAAATCAAACCATAGTTGAGCTAATTCGGTCTTACAAATTTGAGTTATTCTATCAACAGCTCGATCGAGTTTGTTGAGTGACTAACTCTCTTGATTAACTAAATTGGCTGTCCACTAAGGACACGGTGTGTAGTATCAACTCGAACTTTTAAAAAGGACTAAATCGAAAAATTTGGTAAGGTTTATTCAACCCCCCCTTCTAAACCTTACACTCACACCCCTTGGGACCTACAAGTGGTATCAGAGCGGTTGGTTCATTGAGCCTTCCGATTGGTTATTGAACTAGATCTCCAAACTTTTCAAAGTCGCTTTAGTACTTAAATTTTCAAAACTCCTTTTATCATTAAAATTTATTATCATGGAAGCAAATTTGAAACGCATCCCTATGTTCACAATTGAAGAATTTGATGATTGGAAAATTCGTATGCGGTGCTCATGCATTACATGATGAGATGTGGATAGTGATAGAGGATGGGCCACTGCAAATTTTAAAGGTGAACACAATTTGTAAGAAGAGCTGCGGTGAAGGTGAAGAGGATGTTGCCCTAGACCAGACTATGGTTGAAAACCAAGAATCGAATGGACAAAATGATGAGAAAAAGATACAACCTGGACAATGTAGCCAAGGACATCCTTTACAAAACCTTGGACAAAGTCATGTTCAATAAAGTCAAATCATGCAAAACGGCTAAAGAAATGCGGAACAAACTAACATTGATTTGTGAAGGCTCGAGAGCAAATCAAAGAAAATAAATTATCAAAGTTGTACAAAAATTTGAGAATTTCAAAATGATCGCGAGGAGAAAACCTGGATCAACCTGGATGCTCGGTTCACGAAATCACCAACGAGCTATCTCGCACTTAGTAAGGAATATACACGAAGGAAATGTGTATGAAGATTCTAAAAAGTCTCGGTGAATGGGAAATGAAGGTCATGGCACTAAGATATTCCATGGACCTATCGAAGACCTCCAACCATGAACTATTCTCGGATCTCAAAGCCTACGAATTTGGTGAGAAGAAAAGATCGAGGAAGAGCAATTTGTACCAAAACAATTTTGCTCTAATTGTTAAGGATGGAAAGAGAGCGAGGTCAAAGAAGTCATTGATCCGTAAGAAGAAATAGCCACGATGGTTAAAAGGTTCAACAAGTTCTTCAATAAGAACTACAAGAGAGGCAAGGGCGAATCCTCGAGGAAGACACTCGCTCCTCCAAATCAAGGAAGATAGGCCAACCAAGAGAAAACAGATCAACCAAAAGCTGAATATCAAAGGGCCGACAATCCAAGAATGGAAAGAGTCGATCAAAAGGTTGAATATCTATCTTTGAACTGTAGGCAACCAGGTCACTACGCCATTGATTGCCCATATCCCGTAGTCAACAAATACAGGAATGAAGAAGAAAGAAAGGTCTTGAGAGAAAGAAGACAAGAAAAGAAAAAAGGCAATGTTGGTCTGAGAGCTGCTTTGAGACAACCAAGTCAAGAGAGATAGTGATTGAGAAGCGGTGAAGGCGACTACTCAAGTGACTACGAAGAAGAAGCCATGATCTGTTTGATGGCCAAAGAACAAGATCAACTCGACCAAGAAGATGAGGTACACTCTAACTCATCAAACTCGGATTCTAGTGATAGTGACTATGACACACACACTTCATCACCCACTCGATCTTTATGATTCATTAGGCAAAATGATGAAAGATTTTGAACACATTAAATCCTCACACACACTACTAAATGAGGAAAACAGACCTACTCAAGAGCTAAAACTCACGGTGACTAAGGAGCCGAGTACTCTAAGTCAAATAGGCGATGAGAATAAAAGTTTAAAAATTTGAAAATGCAAGCTAATAAGCGAGAAATAGCTGCCATAGAAAAGAGGGAGAATGACCTCAAAAATGTTATTGCCTCATTCACTAAGGCATCTAAATCATTGGATGATCTTATTATGAGTCAAAGAGAATGTGGAGACAAGACAGGAGCTTAGGATTTAATTCCTCTGTGCTATGTCAAACCTCAAAAGTAATTTTGGAAAAAGGATCTTCAAGCAATGAAGAGTCTAAAAATCCAAAACTCTAAATGGTGCACACACATTCACTCCAAAGCACAATTACAAGCAAAGCGGCCTTGGTTATAAAGGAAAATGAAAACGGCCGAGTTGAGTGCGGTTGAAAGGGACGGTGAGAAGAGATTGATCGAGTTCTCAAAGCAAACTCCAACAGAAAATACTCGTAAAGAAGAAAGCAGAGCTACCAAAAACCCGGAAAATCTATAAAAGAAATACATATGATGGGAATGGTAGAAAATATCCAAGCCAAGTGATTGGAATAATGTGAACTATCGAGAATAGACTTATGGAATATAAGCCCAAATGGCAAAGGCCAGAACTCAGCAAAGGCCATTCCAAAAGTATAAGAGCTTTCATCGACCAAGGAACCTGGTACATGGATAGTGGTTGTTCGGACATATGACGAGGAAACAAGAAAAATCTGTCAAAATTCAAGGAAGTTAAAGGAGCAAAAGTCATATTTGGAGGAAATGAAGCTCGGTGAAATAAGAGGCATTGGATCCATCAAGAAAAATGGATTAGAAATCACGGATGTTGCATATGTTGAAGGACTCAACTTCAATTTGCTAAGCATCACCAACTGACTACGTGACAATGGTTATAATGTTGGATTTAACATGGGTATATGCCAAATCAAGGATCTTGAATCGAATGAAGTTGTGTTGCAAGGATGCGAGACAAAAGAACATGTATGTAGTAGATTGGTAAACCGCTACACCCAAAGACTGCTTTTTGTCTATTAGCAAAGAGCACAATTTGAATCAAGTTAGCTATGGCACAAAAGTGAGTCACCCGAATTTCAAAACGATTAACAAGCTTGCAAGAAGTAATCTTGTGGGAGGACTTCCAGGACTCGATTATACAAGAAGGGGAGTATATGTGATGCATGTCGGAAGGGAAAACAAATCAAATCTTCATTCAAAGAAAAGACATGTCCATCTTCAACAAGAATATTACATCTGCTACATATGGATCTATTTGGCCCAGTGGAACGGCTAGCATAAGTGGAAAGAAATACACCTTGGTGGTAGTAGATGACTACTCAAGATATACATGGACTATATTCATGTGTAAAAAGAAAGAAACTCTCGAAGCGCCACGATTGATGAAGAAAATTCAAAATGAAAAGAGCCAAACCATTATCAAAATAAGATCGAGACAGAGGAACCGAGTTTGTCAATGGGATAATAACTCGATATTGTATTGAAAATGGCATTGGTCATGAATTATCTGCGGCAAGGACTCCACGGGAAAATGGAGTTGCGAAAGAAGGAATAAAACTCTCAAAGAAGCAACAAGGACCATGTTAGGTTAGGCGGGATTACCAAAAAGATTTTGGGTCAAGCAATCAACACGACTTGCTACACTCAAAACAGATGTATGATAAACAGACGGTGACAAAGACTCCCTATGAGATTTGGACAGGAGAAAACCAAATGTTGCATATTTTAGAATATTTGGATGTAAATGCTTCATCCACAACAATGGCAAAGACAATCTAAAGGCCTTCGATGCTAAAGGCGATGAAGGTATCTTCTTGGGACACTCAAATTTGAAAGCAAAGCCTACTGAGTACTCAACAAAAGGACTATGGTTACGAGAAGAATCCATTCATGTGGTATTCGATGAGCCAAATGTAAATGGAGAAGGCATTGAAGAGTCGGTGATAAGTGAATCATCCAAACATACGAGAAAAATCCCTATCTTTGAAAGCCGAAATGGAATTGTAAACTCGAAGAAGATGAGATAGCTGAATCTCAAAACAATTTGGAAAATTTGCGGCTAAGTGATTACGAGAGAGCGATCAAAGCAACAACACGGTTTGCTAGACGATCGAACCCGACTAACTTACTTCAACCGGATGTAAGATGGTGAAAGACCATCCACTAGAACTTATCATTAGAGATATAAGAGAAGGTGTCAAAACAAGATCGAACTCAACAAGAAGCTATGTTCACATGCTTTATCTACTTAAATAGAGCCCAAAGATGTGTTACAAGCATTGGATGACACACATTGGATTCAAGCTATGCAAGAAGAGTTGAATCGGTTTGAAAGAAATAAAGTATGGGAATTAGTTCAAAGACCCACCCATCAAAACGTTATTGGTATTAAATGGGTGTTGAAATAAGATGAACGAGGAAGGTTACGTGGTAAGAAACAAAGCAAGACTAGTAGCCAAAGGATATTGCCAAGAAGAAGGAATAGATTTTGATGAAACATTTGCTCATGTAGCAAGATTGGAAGCAATAAGGATGTTTCTTGCCTATGCGACTCACAAGAATTTCATTGTATATCAAATGGATGTAAAAAGTGCATTCCTAAATGGTTTATTGGAAGAAGAAGTGTATGTTGAACAACCTCCAGGATTTGAGCGGAAGACTCTTGGAGATAAGGTATACAAACTCAAGAAAGCTCGTATGGATTGAAACAGGCACCCAGAGCATGGTATGATACTTTGTCACAATTCCTAAGCGAGAATGGATTCACAAAAGGAAAAGTAGATAGAACACTCTTGAGAATTCAAGATGGGAAAAGTATCTTTGCTTGTTCAAATATATGTGGATGACATCATCTTTGGATCCACAAACAAAGAGTGTGTGATAAATTCTCAAATCTCATGAAAAGCAAATTCGAAATGAGCATGATGGAAGAGGCGACATTCTTCCTTGGACTCTAAGTAAAACATTTGAAGGATGGAACCTTCATAAGTCGACAAAATACACGAGAGATTTAATGAAAAATTTTGGTATGGAGAAGTCTTGTGAAAATACCAATGAATACATCGATCAAAATGGACATGGATGCACGGATGGCAAGCACGTAGAACAAACCGGATACAAAGCACTTATTGGATAATTGCTCTATCTCAAGCAAGCGGGCGGACATCACCTTTGTTGTAGGTGTATGTGCAAGATTTCAATCTGCTCCAAAAGAAAGCCACATAAGCTCTGAGCCAAGAGAATCTTGAGATATTTGAAAGGAAGCCAAGAAGTTGGCTTATGGTATCCAAAGGAAGGCGGATTCAAGCTAATTGGTTATTCGGACTCGACTATCTTTGGATGTAGAGTCGACAGAAAAGTACCTCGAGGCACATGTCAAATGCTTGGAAATAGGCTAATTTCTGGTTTAGCAAGAAGCAAAATTCAATAAGTCGACAAAATACACCGAGAGATTTAATGAAGAAATTTGGTATGGAGGAGAAGTCTTCGTGAAAATACCAATGAATACATCGATCAAAATGGACATGGATGCGGATGGCAAGCACAGTAGATCAAACAAGATCTGAGCACTTATTGGATCATTGCTCTATCTCACAAAGAAGCGGGCGGACATCACCTTTCTTTGTAGGTGTATGTGCAAGATTTCAATCTGCTCCAAAAGAGAGCCATATGACAGCAGACTAAGAGAATCTTGAGATACTTGAAAGGAAGCCAAGAAGTTGGCTTATGGTATCCAAAGGAAGGTGGATTCAAACTAATTGGCTATTCGGACTGACTATCTTTGGATGCGAGTTGACAGAAAAGCACCTCGAGGCACATGTCAAATGCTAGGAAACGATCGATTTCTGGTTTAGCAAGAAGCAAAATTCAATAGCCACCTCTACAAACAAGCGAGAATACATAGCTGCGGGCAAATTGTTGTGCCCAAGTCCTATGGATGAGACAACGGTGAGAGACTATGAAGTTGAAGAAAAGGAAATTCCAATCATGTGTGATAACATAAGTGCAATTGCAATCACTCAAAATCTGTGTTGCACTCAAGAACAAAGCATATCGATGTCGGATATCACTTCATAAGAGATCATGTGGAAAAGAAGGACATCATCTTGGAATATATCTCAAATCGATAAACAATTACCGACATCTTCACAAAACCATTATGTGAGTCAAGATTTGAAGAACTCAAGCATGAGTTAGGGTTAATTGGTGGTGACACTCGAAGAATCAAAGAAAAGAAATGGAACACAAAAAGGGAAAAAGAGTGAACTCACAAATCTAAGTAAATCACCGTGTCGAGGAAAGACACTATATCCGAGTCACCGACAATTGAGTCACAAAAGAGAATGTGAGAAGAAGAGTTAAACCGGTGAGGGTAAAAGTCGAGTCATTTATGAGCAAAGTGACAAAAACGCGATCGTTTTTACTAGCGGGAATGTTTTTAAGAATTACGTCAAAGATAATTATGACGTGTACTGAGGCAAAAGCCGCACACCAAGCTTATGATTGGATATAAATTTCTTTGCATTAAATACGAGACATTAAATGCTAAATCGGCGTGCAAAATCTAAGCCGTTGATTTCGATCACATTTCAAAAACCACCCATACGTCCTTTCATAAACCATACTTATGCTTTCTTTCTTCTCTCTCTCATATTACCAAAATCGTTCATTTCTCTCGGAAGCAAAGGCAAAACTCTCTCAAAACCCTATCTATCTTCAAATCAACCTCTAAGTTTTCTTCGGTGAAATCTGAAAAATGGCATCAACCTATGATTTTGTCAAGTTAGAAAAGCAAATCCACAGGTCCTTTGTGGATTTCGACGGCATGGTGAAATAGGGTCCGATGACGCCCTCATAAAGAAAATCGCTAAAAAGCTCGAAACATCCGGTGAAACCATTTCGACGATGGAGTTCTCGATGACCTATGTGGAAGAGGTCGCACGCGAGTTCTACATGAACGCCGAGATTCACGATGAAGGGATAAAGTCATCATGTTCACGGAAAAGCTCACCATCTCTCGCCAAGGATTTGGTGAACACTTTCGCTCACTATCGTCGGAAGGAGCATCGAGAAATCAACGAAGGCGATGTAAACTGGTTCGCCGCTTGGAAGGAAATAGCCAAGCCCGACTATCTTTGATAAAATAGTTTACACATCGAACAAGAGGCTGTTGAAGGAGGATTACCACAAGTCGTTGGACATAGTTGCCAAATGCGAGACATCAAATTTGGCGGCTTTGACCAATGTCAAAAGCAAAGTTGATCGTAATGGCATTTGCGATCATTGAAGAAAGGAAAATAAACAGGTTGAGTTTGTCTACAAAGCGGTATGCGAATGTAGGAACAAATCCTTCAAGGAAGATGGTGCATTTGGAGGATCCTAGGATATGTCCTGGTGATTGGCCGTGATGGAGGTGAAAGGAGTCCCTCTTAGAAATGGAAAGGCGTTCCATGTAAACAAGAGGATGTTGAGATCAAACCTCAGCGCGAGAAGAGAGCCTACGCCAAGAGAGCGACACGAGTGAGTGGGGAATCGGTGACCCTCGAAGATACTGATTGTTTCCTCTCCACCAAAGAAGAAAGCGCCCTGCGGCTACTAAGAAGAAGCTGCTTGCTCCGCAGCAAAGAAAAACAAACCCGCTCCCGCCCCTGCCCTCGAGTCACCGCCCGCAGCCGTGTCTCCCGCCCAGTAGACGGTCGAGAAGGACTCTCAAATACCTTCTTCGATCGTAAAAAGAGAGGAGAAGCGATAAGCCAAGACGGCGGCTCCTCGAAGAAAACACCAAAGACGCCCCCGCCGCCCAAGACTCGAGAAGACACTCTCTCCGAACCAAAATCCCTCGGTACAAACTAGGAGACGAAGAAGAATCATCAAGCACTCGAGCTTGAGAAACCGGCCGAGTCGACCACTCGGTGGAGCAGATATCGGAGACTATTTGGAGAAATAGAGTCTCGGACATTATAGATGAAACAACTAAGTCTGCCAAGGCGTCGCAGAGGCAAACCCAAGACACACCGTAGTTCGCACACTGGTGAGACACTGAAAAGAGGTGATAGAGATGATAGTGATGTGATGATCCTATCCCCACCTTATCCGGACATCCAAAATCGTCTGCGAGAGTGGAGGAAGTGGAAGTTGAGTCGATCCGGGAACAATTCAGTGGCTTTGAATTTATCGAAGAAGAAGAGGAAGCTGAACTTCCTTGGGTGACCTCGTGATCTCAAAGATTTGGATGAAGAAAAAGCGCACGATATCCTGCAGATCTTCAAGGATAAGGAGAAGGAGAGATTGGAAGAGGAAAGGCGAGGCAAGAGAGAAGGCCAAAGATCTCGCCCTCTCGCGGCACCACAGAACATACGCATCCTCACTTCGACATTCTATCGAGAAAGTGATGAGGATCACGGACCTCTTCTTTGCCGCAGAAAAGTTGCAAATGCAGCAAGCAATGCATGAATCCCGAATTCTTCATGAGAAAAGCTTGATGGAGGGACCAGGAGAGTCCTCCAAAACACACTGAAATCGATCCAATGGGAGTAGTGCGACAAAATCGCCACCGTTATTCGCCACCACCTCCCGGTGGATTTAAAGGAAGCTGGCGATGAAAGCGGGTTAGTGGGGACCCCGGTTGAGCCAACCCCTAATGAAGGTGTCTTACCACCTGCCCCAACGGCTGAACACTCGGTAGAAATAGCCGGGAGTTTGGAGACGAGTGACCCCATTTCAAGTCGCTCGGTGATGCGCCCCGGGGGAAACTCCCTCCGGCTGCGGCAAGGTCGGAGGATCTGCGGAGATGACTTCACAACGAATCTAGGAGGCGAAGTGGAGAAAGTACAAACACAAAACGAACAGCAAGTTGCCATCAACGAAGCTCAGGCGATTGAGGCTGTCTCGGTGAGGTGCCAACTACTCGAAGGCTAATGACGCCGCGATGCGTCGAGGCACGAGGAAGGAACAGCCACGGGAGTTAACACTGCAGGCGATGAAAGTGCAATCCATGGGGTTGAGACTCCAATGGATGCCACCACGAAGACCCTAAGGCAGTACCGACTTTGTCGAAAAGGGAGGTCGAGCCTCGCTGCGATCGAGGCTGCGGGGAGGTAATGAAGGCCCTCGGGAGGTTGAGACTTCCGGGGTAAAGAAAATTTGAAGTAGAGAACATCCCTCCTGCTATCATTGATCCATCTAAAAAGGAGATAAGCGCGCTTCATGATTCCCAGGATAATCGATGTAACCTTTCGGGATCGAAGGTAGGTGACGAAAAGCCGAGTCATCCCCCGTGACAGATCCAAAAGGCTTCGGTGAGGATGTTCCCAAAGACGAGCAAGTCTCGATCTCAAGACTACTCGTCAAACTTTCAATTTTGATGATGAGCCACCAATGGAAATCTCATCATCATCCGATGACGCTCTCCGATAAGGCCGAGGACCATCCACTCAATTGGAGAAACCGGTGAGACCAACGAAGGTTGTTGACCACAGCTGCGGCTCGGCAAAAGTCGGGTCCACTTCTCACAACCCAGACCAAAACAGAGTTTCTCGCGCAGCTCCCCAAAGCCGCAAAGCAGAGTTCGACTCAAAAGGAACTTCACGCGCACCTCTCATCATTGAACAAATACGGTTGGCGTGATGATTCCTTTGTAGAATCATTTCCTTTCCCTGGAGGTGTTAGGAAATTTATTGTTTAGATTTTGATGAATGCTATGTAAAACTTAGAATAGAAAGTTGGCACCCCAATTTTTGTTGTAAAATGCATTGTAATAAATAGAGTGGCCAAGCGAGTTAAGTCGCCTACGCCCTAACATACAAGAAGACAATCAAGACTAGAAGGAAGACTCATTGCTGAGACAATTGAGTATGACAAAGAAGAGTAGCGGGAACTCTATGAAGAAGCGGTGAGATGCGGTGAGTGGAGTATCAATCAAGTCAACTCGAGAAAAGCCAAGTCTCAAATTGAAGTGACGGAAGAGTCATCCAATGATTGGAAGCGACTCTAAGTCACCTGGGGAAAGCTAAGAAATGCGATCAAGTCGAGATAATCGAAAAGATCCGTTGCGTAAATCAAGAGAATTACTTAAACAAGTAATATCTCCATACCACCTTTCTCGGAGTGCTCATTCCCGAGGAAGCGTGCAAAAGGAATGAACAATGGGAAACACTACACCGTGTCGAACTACGAAAAGGTGAAAGAACAATTCATACGAGGAAATGGCAATTCCAAGGATCGCAACAAGACAAGCCAACGATCGCAAGTGACTTTCAAAAATAAGCCTATCTCTTCAACGGGTAAATTTTTGAAAGATCACTATAAAAGGCCGAGGAGTTTGTTTGAGAATGTGTGACACAAGAGACACAAGATACAAGTGACAAGCGACACAAGTCGCGACACGAACTAAAAACGTTCAAGCAATTATCGGAAAATCGAAACATTCTCAATCCTCAAGCCTACACTACGAAGAACATCAATCCAACACTCACCTGTGAAGGAAAGATAACTTCAATCGAGTTGAAGAGGAAAATACTTGAAAAATAAAGGGTCTACATTCCACGAAGGATTGTAGGAAGGTTCAAGGTCGAACCAAGTCTTAAGCTTTTGGAGGGCTTCGTGATCAAATCCCAAGAGCTTGAGCAAGTGAGTCTGTAGTAGCAAAGCATTTGCCCTGTGAAGAAGGCCGAGTCGCACGAGAAGCCGGATGAGTGATCAATGCGTCTCGGATCGAGTCCCAAAGGATCAAGTCATTTGTGTGATCAAGACTTGTATCGGACTGTTACCACTTTTATATGCGATCATTACCTAGTGGATTCCTCCGGGAGTTGGAGAAGAGAGGAGTAGAAGAATTACCCCATCTTGAACCTCTATAAAAATTTCATTGTGTCATTTACATTTCAAAGACTTTAATTCCTGCATTTTTACTCGCTTATATCTGCGATAAATTTGCTATCCACTTGATAATTCATAAGTACTAAACCAAGCACTAAACTCTTGCTTAATCAAACTTAAGGGTGTTAAGTCTTCCGAAAAACAAAACCACAATTGAGTTAATTTAGAACCAACGGTGAGTTATTCCATCAACAGCTCAGTTGAGTCTGTTGAGAGATTAACTCTCTTGAGTGGCCAAATTGATTGTCCATCAAGGACACGAGATGTGTAGTATCAACTCTGTATATTTAAAAGGACTAAATCGAAAATTTGGTAAGGTTTATTCAACCCCCCTTCTAAACCTTACACTTACACCCCTTGGGACCCTACAAGTGGTATCGGAGCGGTTGGTTCATTGAACCCTCTGTGACCTGGTTCTTGAACTAGATCTCCAAACTTTTCAAAGTCCGCTTTAGTACTTAAACTTTCAAAACTCTTTTTATCATTAAAAGTTATTATCATGGAAGCAAATTTGACACGCATCCCTATGTTCACAATTGAAGAATTTGATGATTGGAAAATTCGTATGCGAGGCTCATCTATCGGCATTACATGATGAGATGTGGATAGTAATAGAAGATGGGCAAGCGCAAATCTTAAAAGGTGAACACAGTTTGTAAGAAGAGCTGGTGAAGGAGAAGAGGATGTTGCTCCCGGACAGTCATGGTTGAAAAACCAAGAACGAGTGGACAAATGATGAGAAAAAGATACAACCTGGACAATGTAGCCAAGGACATCCTTTACAAAACCTTGGACAAAGCCATGTTCAATAAAGTCAAATCTTGCAAAACGGCTAAAGAAATCGGGACAAGCTAACATTGATTTGTGAAGGCTCGGAGAGCAAATCAAAGAAAACAAATTATCAAGCGATAAACAATGGTGACATCTTCACAAAACCATTATGTGAGTCAAGATTTGAAGAACTCAAACATGAGTTAGGGTTAATTGAGTGGTGACACTCATAAGAATCAAAGAAAAGAAATGAAACACAAAAAGGGTGAAAAAGAGTGAACACACAAATCACTCATGTAAATCGGTATGATCGGAAAGACAAGATTACAAAAGTCGGTGGTAGCCGAGTCACTAAGAGAAGCTGTGAGAAGTAGAGTTAAATCGGCTAAAGGATAAAGTGAGTTACTTATGAGCAAAGTGACAAAAACGCATGATCGTTTTGACAAAGCGGGAATGTTTTAAGGAATACGTCAAAGATAATGATGATGTGTACGGACATAAAGCGCACACCAAGCTTATGATTGGATATAAATCTTTGCCGCATTAAATATGAGACATTAAATGCTAAATAGGCGTGCAAAATCTAAGCCGTTGATTTCGATCACATTTCAAAAACCACCCGCACGTCCTTTCATAAACCGAAACGTAAACCATTTCCGTCTGTTTCTCTCTCACACTACCAAAACTGTTCATCTCGTTCTCTCAAAAGCAAAGGCAAAAATTCTCTCGAAACCCTATCTATCTTCAAATCAATCTCTTAGTTTTTCTTTGATAAAATCTGAAAAATGGCACCAACCTACGACTTTGTCAAATTAGGGAAGCAAATCCACACCGGGTCTCTTTGTGGATTTCGATGGAATGGTGAAACAGGGTAAACGACACCCTAGTGAAGAAAATCGCTGAAAAATTGGAAACGTCCCGGTGAAACCGTTTCGGCGTTAGAATATCCGATGACCTATGTGGAGGAGGTCGCATGCGATTCTACGTGAATCCGAGATTCACGATGAAGGAATAAAGTCATTTGTTCTAAAAGCGGTGACTATCTCTGCCGAGGATTTGGTAGCCCTTGCTCACTACCAATGAAGGAGCCTCGAGAAATCAAGTTGATGTAAACTTAGGCGATGCTTGGAAAGAAATAGCCAAGCCCGACTATCTTGATAAAATAGTGTACCACAAATAAGCAATAGCTGCTGAAGGAGGATTATCACAAGCTGTTGGACATAGTTGCCAAATGTATTGACATCAAATTTGCGGCTTTGACTTTGACAAGCATCAAAAGCAAAGCGATTGTAATGGCTGCAATCATCGCAGAAAAAAAAGAAAATAAAGCTGGGCTGAGTTTGTCTACTGCAGACTCGCGAACGTAGGAACAAATCCTTCAAGGAAGATGGCTCATTTGGAGGATCCTAGGATATGGCCTAGTGATTGGCGGTGATGGAGGTGAAAGGAGTCCCTCTTAGACATGGGAAGGCATTCCATGTTAACAAGAGGATGTTGAGCAAACCTCTCAGCGCACTGAGAAGAGCCTACGCCAAGAGAGGCGACACGAGTGGGGAATCGGTGACCCGAAGATACAACTGTTTCCTCTCCACCCAAGAAGAAAGCTGCCCTGCGGTGCTAAGAAGATCTGTTGCCCCTGCGTGCAAAGAAAGCCAAACATGCTCCTGCCCCTGCAGCGAGACACATGCCCCTGCAGCGAGTCACTGCCCCTGCGGCCGTGTCTCCCGCCCTGCGCAGCGGTCGAGAAGGACTCACAAATACCTTTCTCCGATCGTCAAAAAGAGGAGAAGCGAGAAGCCAAGACGTCCGCTCCTCGAGAAAAGACAGACAAGACGGCCCCCGCCGCCCAAGACTCGAGAGGAAAGCGTATCGAACAGAAATCCCTCCGGTACAAACTAGGAGACGAAGAAGAATCATCAAGCACTCGAGCTTGAGAAACCGGGTGAGTCACCACTCATTTGGAGCAGATATCTGGAGAGCTATTTGGAGAAGTAGAGTCTCGGATGTAATTGATGAAACAATTGACTAAAGTCTGCTTTGAAGGCGTCCCAGAGGCAACCGAAAGACACGGTAGTCCACACAAATTTGAAACTCGAAGAAGGCGATAAAGCGGATAGTGATGTAATGATCCTATCTCCACCTTACCCGGACATCCAACATCGTCTGCGTGAGTGGAGAAATGGAAGTTGAGTAAATCAAGGAACAGTTCCAACGGCTTTGAGTTTATAGAAGAAGAAGAGGAACTGTTAAACTTCCTTGGACTAACCACTGTGCTCAGCCTTTGGATGAAGACAAACGCACGGACATCCCGCAGATCTTCAAGGACAAGGAGAAAGAAAAGCAAGCAAGAGAGGAAGGTGAGGCACGTGAGAAGGCCAAAGATCCGCCCTATCTCCACCCACGAACACACACATCCTCTCCTTGATGTCTTCTCGATAGTGATGAGGATCCAGGAGAATCTTCGCTTTCTGAAGAGTTGCAAATGCGGCAAGCATTGCAAGAATCGAGAATCCTTCACGAGCAAAGATCGATGGAGGGACCAGGAGAGTCCTCAACACACGGTGAAATTGATCCAATCGGAGTGGTTGACAAATCGCCATGTGTTATTTGCGCCACCACTTCCCCACTCACTCGGAAGAAGGCAATAAGGGACATGGCGATGGCCCCGGGATAATGAGGACCCCGGTCGAGCCAACCCCTATTGAAGGTGTGTTACCACGCCCAACGACCGAACATTCAATCGAAACAGTAGGGAGTTTGGAGACGAGTGACCCCATTCCAAGTCACTCGGTGGTGCGCCGGTGAGGGGAAACTCCCTCCACCGCTGCGGCAAGGCGGAGGATGTTGCGGATGACTCACAACGAATCAAGGAGGCGAAGTAGAGAAAATACAAACACAAGAATGACAAGTTGCCATCAACGAAGCTCAGCGATTGAGACTGCTCTGACCGAGGTGTCAACCGCTCTCGAAGGCTAATGATGGCGGCGATGCGATCGAGGCCTGAGGAAGGAACGACCACAGGAGTTAACACTACAGGCGATGAAAGTGCAATCCATGGGGTTGAGACTCAATGGATGCCACGCGAGAAGACCCTAAGGCAGTGACTTTGTCGAAAGGGAGGACCAAGGCCTCGCCTGCGCAGAGAGAGGCTATTTGGAGGTAATGAAGGCCCACGGGAGGTTGAGACTTCCGGTAAAGAAAAGCAAGTAGAGAACATCCCTCCTACTATCATCGACCCATCCCGAGAAGGAGATAAGCGCACTTCATGATTCCCAGGATAATCTGATGTAACCTTTGCGGGATCGGAAGAGCGAAGAAGAAAGAAGTTGAGTCATCCCCGTGATGATCCAAAAGACTCGGTGCGGATGTTCCAAGCACGAGCAAGTCGATCCCAAGACTACTCATCAAACCTTTAATTTTGATGATGAGCCACCAATGGAAATCTCATCATCGTCCGATGACGCCCGATAAGGCCGAGGACCAGTCTACTCAATTGGAGAAATCGGTGAGACCAACGAAGCTGTTGAGATGTTGAGGCTCAGCAAAAGTCGGGTCCACTTCACAACAAACCCCGGTGAACGAGTCCAGCCGCGCAGCTCCTCAAGCCGCAACAGGTCGATTCCTAAAAGAACTTCACGCGCACCGCTCATCATCGAAGCAGATCCCGGTTGGCGGTGATGAATCCTTTATAGAATCTTTTCCTTTTTCCCGGGAGGTACCCAACCTCCATGAAGAGTCGAAAACGAACGCGCACGCTACCACCGACCAGCCCCCGTTTTCCATCGAGGCACCATTGTTCCGGTGATTATGATTTTGACGCGCATGGCCATCACCGCGGAAGAATCGGTGAAGTCCGCGAAGTGTTCAAGGCATTATTGGCCGAGATTGAACGGATGGAGAGGCATCGAGGCCTCTATGGACATGCGGATCGGACAACAGAGATGCCAATCTCACTCTGGCGATTTAAGAGGCATAACAAATGATCCGGATCGGGAATGGTGGCAACAAAGAAGCTGAAACAACAATGCGTGTGGAACAAGTTAGATACTTCAGGACATTGTTCAACAAGTGCTTTGGTATGGAGGGCTGAAAATGCGATGCAAAACGAAGGTTTGAGAGAACATATTGAGCACATGCATGAAGCTCACATTGCCGAAATTAAGCCGCTGCGTGAGCAAAACAAGAGTGATCTACGACGTTTGGAAGAAACCATGAATACAAAATTCAGCCTTCTCATGGGTGAGATGAAGTGATTTCAAGAGAGTCCAACGCTACTCGATCGAATTTTCTGCCGCATACTCTGCAGTGAGACTCGAGACAAAACTCAACTATCGCCAGGCTCGACTTCCCGCTTGCAAGTCTGTTTCAGGCGTTCCTCTCTCCTTTGATGATGCCAAAAAGGGGGAAGAGGAATACCCTAAAAAGCGCAAGGGGATCTGAAGTTGAGAAGGAAGGGAGCGCTGCGAAGGGAAAATCGGTGAGGAAGTGTTGAAACAAAAGAAAGGAAAATCACTTTGGGGGAAGGATCGAAAGATGTGACCTTGATGATTGCATAAACCCCCAACGAGTCTGTCACGGTGACATTATCGCACAAACTCCTGTGACTCTGCCACTCCAACACTGCTATATCTATGGTGAAAAGAGAAAAACAATTGAAGCGGGGATGAAGGAAGTGGAAGGAAGAGTGGATGCCCGAGTTATGAACATCTTGAAAGAACATGGAGGCATTCCGGTGAGACAGAGACACTTATGCCATTTCGGATGTCGGGACAGAGCCACGATCGTTGATGAATTTAAAACGCCGCATCTCAATCGAAGGATACTTTGCAAAAATGTCTATGGCTCAAGCTTGGGACTTGTATCTTGGGAAAAGGGTCTCACGTTATGTGAAGAAGGCGACAGCGACGAGACTACGGCGATCGCTCTGCTGGTCACTCATTGGTCACTTTGGAAAGAAGAAGACCCCAGTCTGCAATACACGCCCAGGTAGAGGAAGAAGCGGTGGTGGAGGAAGAAGCTTGAGACTCCAGGCCTCGCCCAAAAACATTGAATACGTGGATCCGGGAAAGAAAGGAGGGATCTACCGGGTGGGCTTGACCAAGTAGCAAATTTGCAAGTGGCTAAAAGCAACGCCGAGTATGCAAAAAGAATAGAAGAAGAAAACAAGAGACAAACTCGGCTATGGGAGGAAAGACGGGGAAAGATTAAAAAGAGATGAAGCTGTCGGGAAGGCATATGAAAAGAAAAAGAAAGCGGTGATTGACGCGAGAAAAAGAGAAGAAGAGAAGAAGATCTTGAACAAGATGAAAGAAGGAGACAATGAAGGAGATGAAGTGTTGATGTCCAACCCTTCGTGTATTTTATTATGTAAATACATACAATGTAAGTCTTACGTAATAAAGCTATAAATTCTTTATTTTTGTAGACAAATATGTGCTCACGATACACCTTGTATGTGATTGTGTAAAAGAACAAGAATGTTATGATCAATAAAAGGATTGATTATGCGCATACATTCTATGTCAATACACTATATCGTATGTATCTTTGCTATTTGCATTTTTGAATGGTTTAAGTTTTGGCATCATCAAAAAGGGGAAATTGTTAGGAAATTTATTGTTTAGATTTTGATGAATGTTATGTAAAACTTAGAATAGAAAGTTGGCACCCCAATTTTGTTGTAAAATGCATTGTAATAAATAGAGTGGCCAAGGCCGAGTTAAGTCGGCCTACGCCCTAACATGCAAGAAGACAAATCGAAGACTAGAAGGAAGACTCATTGCGAGAGGCATTTGAGTATGACAAAGAAGAGTAGACGGGAACTCTATCTTGAAGAAGCGGTGATATGCGGTGAGTGGAGTATCAATCAAGTCAACTCGAGAAAAGCCAAGTCTCAAATTGAAAGATGGAAGAGTCATCCGATGATTGGAAGGTCGACTCTAAGTCACCGGGGAAAGCTAAGAAATGCGATCAAGTCGAGATAAGCGTAAAAGATCCGTTACGAAATCAAGAGAATTACTTAAACAAGTAATATCTCCATACCACCTTTCTCGGAGTGCTCGGTCGAAGCGTGCAAAAGGAATGAACAATAGGGAAGCACTACACCGTGTCGAACTACGAAAAGGTGAAAGAACAATTCATACGAGGAAATGGCAATTCCAAGGATCGCAACAAGACAAGCCAACGATCGCAAGTGACTTTCAAAAATAAGCCTATCTCTTCAACGGGCAAATTTTTGAAAGATCACTATAAAAGGCTGAGGAGTTTGTTTGAGAATGTGTGACACAAGAGACACAAGATACAAGTTACAAGTGACACAAGTCACGGACACGAACTAAAAACGTTCAAGCAATTATCGGAAAAATGAAACATTCTCAATCCTCAAGCCTACACTACGAAGAACATCAATCCAACACTACTTTGTGAAGGAAAGATAACTTCAATCAGTTGAAGAGAAAAAATCTGAAAAATAAAGGGTGCATTCCACGAAGGATTGTAGGAAGGTTCAAGGTCGAACCAAGTCTTAAGCTTTTGGAGGGCTTCGTGATCAAATCCAAAGAGCTTAAGCAAGTGATTTGTAGTAGCAAAGGCGTACTGCCCTGTGAAGAAGCCGAGTCATACGAGAAGACGGTGAGTGATCAAGGCGTCTCGCATCGAGTCCCAAAGGATCAAGTCGGTTGTGTGATCAAGACTTGTATCCTGGACTATTACCACTTTGTATACGATCATTACCTAGTGGATTCCTCCGGGAGTTGGAGAAGAGAGGAGTAGAAGAATTACCCCATCTTGAACCTCTATAAAAATTTCATTGTGTTATTTACATTTCAAACACTTTAATTCTGCATTTTTAAGCTGTTTATATCTTTGATAAATTTGCTATCCACTTGATAATTCATAAGTACTAAACCAAGCACTAAACTCTTGCTTAATCAAACTTAAGGGTGTTAAGTCTTAAGCTGAAAAACAAAACCACGGTTGAGTTAATTTAGAACCAACGGTGAGTTATTCCATCAACAACTCGGTTGAGTCCGTTGAGAGATTAACTCTCCGAGTGGCCAAATTGATTTGTCCATCAAGGACACAATTTGTGTAAGTATCAACTCGTATATTTAAAAGGACTAAATCGAAAATTTGGTAAGGTTTATTCAACCCCCCTTCTAAACCTTACACTTACACCCCTTGGGACCTACGGGAGGTACCCGACCTCCTGAAGAGTCGAGAACGAACTCGCACGCTTCCACTGCACCAGCTCCTGTCATTCCGTCGGTACCATCGTTCGGTGACTATGACTTTGACGTTGCGTGGCCATCACCGCAACGGAAGAAACAATTGAGTTCGGGAGGTGTTCAAAGCATTATTTCTTGAAATTGAAGCGGATGGAGAGGCACCAGGCCTCTATGGACATGCGGACCGGACAATGAGAGATGCCAACCTCACTGGCGACTTGAGAGGCATACTTGATCGGGATAAGGAATGGTGGCAACAAAAAGAAAACAATGCGTGTGGAACAAGTTAGATACTTCAGGACATTGTTCAACAAATTTCGTTGGTATGGCGAAATGAGAAATCTTGATGCAAAGACGAAATTGAGAGAACACATTGAGCACAAGCATGAAGCTGAAGCTCACCGCCGAGATAAAGCGATGCGTGAGCAAAATAAGAGTGATCTCCTGCGTGCGGAAGAAAATATGGATAGAAAATTGATCTTCTCATGGCTGAAATGAAGCTAATTTCAAAGTGAGTCCAACGCTACTCGCTCCGAATTTCGTGCCGCATACTCTGTGAGACTCGAGACGAACTTCGACTATCGTGAGCTCGACTTCCGCTTGCCAAGTATGTTTCAGTGTTCCTCTCTCCTTTGATGATGCCAAAAAGGGGGAAGAGGAATACTTTAAAGCGCTAAAGAGATCCGAAGGTGAAAAAGAGGAAGCGATTGTGAAGGGAAAGACAGTGAGGAAGTGTCAAAACAAAAGAAAGGAAAGTCCGTTGAGGGGGAAGGATCGAAAGATGTGACCTTGATGATTGCACAAACCCCAACAAGGTCTTATCACGGTGATATTATCAATGACAAACTCCCAGTGACTCTGCCACTCCAACACTGCTATATCTATGGTGAAAAGAGAAAGACAATTGAAGCGGGGATGGAGGAAGAGGAAGGAAGAATGGATGCCCGGGTTATGAACATCTTGAAACAAATGGAGGCATTCCGGTGAAGCGAGAGACACTTATGCCATCTCGGATGTCGGGACCGAGCCACGATCGGTTGATGAATTTAAAACGCCGCATCCGAAGGATACTTTGCAAATATGTCATGGCTCAAGCTTGGGACTTATCTTGGGAAAAGGGTCTCACGTTATGTGAAGAAGGCGACAGCGAGCGTGAGACTACGGATCATCGCTCTGTGGTCACTCACCGAAAGAAGAAGTCCCCAGTACAATACACGCCCGAGAGGAAGAGGAAGAAGCGATGGTGGAGGAAGAGGTTTCGACCAGGCCTCTGCCCAAAAACATTGAGTACGTAGATCCGGCAAGAAAGGAGGGATCTCGGGCCGGTAGTCTTGACCAAGTAGCCAATTTGCAAGTGGCTAAAAGCAATCTTGAGTATGCGAAAAAGAATAGAAGAAGAAAATAAGAGACAAACTCAGCTATGGGAGGAAAGACAAGAGAGATTAAGAAGAGATGAAGCTGCCGGAAAGCATATGAAAAGAAGAAGAAGAAACTGGAGATGGAGAAAAAAAAAGAGAAGAAGGCGAGAAGATGACGGAAGCGAGGAAGATGAAAGAAGGGAAGCGTGACAAAGGAGATGAAGTGTTGTTGTCCACCCTTCATGTATTTTACTATGTAAATACATACTATGTAAGTCTTACGAAATAAAGTCAGTAAATTCTTTATTTTTTGTGTAGACAAATGTTTGCTCGATACACCTTGTAAACTTGATTGTGTAAAAGAACAAGAATGTTATGATCAATAAAAGAATTGATTCGACGCATACATTCTATGTGAATGCACTATCTGTATGTATCTTTGCTATTTACATTTTGAATGTTTTAAGTTTTGGCATCATCAAAAAGGGGGAAATTGTTGGGAAATTTATTGTTTAGATTTTGATGAATGTCATGTAAAACTTAGAATAGGAAGTTGGCACCCCAATTTTTGTTGTAAAATGCATTGTAATAAATAGCTGGTCAAGTGAGTTAAGTCGGCTATGCCCAAACATGCAAGAAGACAACTGGAGACTAGAAGGAAGACTCATTGCAAGACAAATTTGAGTATGGCAAAGAAGAGAAGACGGGAACTCTATCTTGAAGGAGCGGTGAGATGCGGTGAGTGGAGTATCGATCAAGTCAACTCAAGAAAGGCCAAGTCTCAAGTTGAAGTGTGAAGAGTCATCCAATGATTGGAAGTCGACTCTAAGTCACCTCGGGGAAAGCAAGGAAATGCGATCAAGTCGAGATAATCTGAAAAAGATATGTTGCATTGAAATCAAGAGAATCACTTAAACAAGTAATATCTCCATGCTACCTTTCTCGAAGTGCTCGATCCCGAGAAGCGTGCAAAAGGAATAAACCAATGGGAAGCACTACACCGTGTAAGAACTCGAAAAAGTCGGAAAACAATTCATACGAGGAAATGGCAATTCCAAGGGCTGCAACAAGACAAGCCAACAACCACAAGTGACTTTCAAAAATAAGCCTATCTCTTGGCAGGTGATTTTTGAAAGATCACTATAAAAGGCCGAGGAATAACTACGAGAAAAAAAGCGAAGATTACATAGGTTACCTTGACCATACAAGCAATAAAGAAACATTTTGTAACTGAAATATTCTCAAGTTATTAAACGCTCAATCCTCAAGCCTACACTACGAAGAACATCAATCCAACACTCACTGTGAAGGAAAGATAACTTCAATCAGTTGAAGAGGAAATTACTGAAGAATCAAGGGGTCTAAATTCCACGTAGTATTATAGGAAGGTTCAAGGTTGAACCAAGTCTTGGTCGTTGGAGGGCTTAGTGATCAAATCCAAAGAGCTTGAGCAAGTGGGTCAGTAGTAGCAAAGCGTACGCCCGCGTGAAGAAGTTGAGTCGCACGAGAAGCCACCGAGTGATCAAGGCGTCTCGGTGCCCATCGAGTCCCAAAGGATCAAGTCAGTGTTTGTGTGATCAAGACTTGTATCTGGACTATTACCACTTTGTATACTGATCAATACCTAGTGGATTCCTCCAGGAGTTGGAGAAGAGAGGAGTAGAAGAATTACCCCATCTTCGAACCTCTATAAAAACTTATCGTGTCTTTTACATTTCAGCACTTTAATTCCTGCATCTTATTTGTTTAAATCTGCTGACATATTTGCTATCAATGATAATTCCTAAGTACTAAATCAAGCTTTATATCTCCTTAACCATAATTAATTGTTAGGAATTTTATTGTTTAGATTTTGATGAATGCCATGTAAAACTTAGAATAGAAAGTTGGCACCCCAATTTTGTTGTAAAATGCATTGTAATGAATAGAGGCGCCAAGCTGTCGAGTTAAGTCGGCCTACGCCCTAACATGCAAGAAGACAATCAAGATTTGGAAGGAAAACTCGCCGCTTTGAGACAAATTGAGTATGGCAAAGAAGAGTAGACGGGAACTCTATGAAGAAGCGGTGAGATTCAAATTTGAGTGGAGCATCATCAAGTCAACTCAAGAAAAGCCAAGTCTCAAGTTGAAGTGACGAGAAGAGTCATCCAATGATTGGAAGCTAACTCTAAGTCACCTGGGAAAGCAAGGAAATGCGGTCAAGTCGAGATAAGCGTAAAAGAACCGGTGCATTTAAATCAAGAGATTTACTTAAACAAGTAATATCTCCATACCACCTTTCTTGGAATGCTCAGTCCCGAAGCGTGCAAAAGGAATGAACCAATGGGAAGCACTACACCGTGTCGAACTCGAAAAGGTGAAAGAACAATTCATACGAGGAAACGGCAATTCCAAGAAGCGCAAGCCAACGATCGCAAAGTGACTTTCAAAAATAAGCCTATCTCTTCAACGGGCAAATTTTTGAAAGTTCACTATAAAAGGAGGAGTTTGTTTAAAAAAAAATAAAAAGGAATGACACACACGTGAGATATACAAGCACATTAGAAAAATCGAAACATTCTCAATCCTCAAGCCTACATTACGAAGTACATCAATCCAACACTCACCTGTGAAGGAAAGAGAACTTCAATCGAGTTGAAGAGGAAACTTTTGAAAACAAGGGGTCTACATTCCGGGAAGGATTGTAGAAAGGTTCAAGGTTGAACCAAGTCTTAAGCTTTTGGAGGGCTTCGTGATCAAATCCAAAGAGCTTGAGCAAGTGAGTGTAGTAACAAGGCAAACCTGCCCTGTGAAGAAGCCGAGTCGCGAGAAGCACCGTGAGTGATCAAGGCGTCTCGATCGAGTCCCTAAGGATCAAGTCGTTTGTTGTGATCAAGACTTGTATCCGGACTATTACCACTTTGTAAACCGATCATTACTTAGTGGATTCCTCCAGGAGTTGGAGAAGAGAGGAGTAGAAGAATTACCCCATCTTCGAACCTCTATAAAAACCTTACTTGTGTCATTTACATTTCAAAGATTTAAATTCTCGCACTTTTAATCGCTTATATCTCACGATAAATTTGCTATCCATTTGATAATTTATAAGTACTAAATCAAGCTCTAAAATTTTGCTTAATCAAACTTAAGGGTGTTAAGTCTTTTGAAAAATAAAACCACAGTTGAGTTAAATTATAGCAACAAATTTGAGTTACTCCATCAACGGCTAAATTTGATTTGTTGAGAGATTAACTCTCTTGAGTGACTAATTCGATTGTCCATCAAGGACACAACTGTGTAGAATCAACTCTGTAGATTTAAAAGGACTAAATCGAAAATTTGGTAAGGTTTATTCAACCCCCCCTTCTAAACCTTACACTTACACCCCTTGGGACCTACAAGTGGTATCAGAGCGGTTGGTTCATTGAACCCTCCATGATCAGTTCTTGAACTAGATCTCCAAACTTTTCAAAGTCTGCTTTAGTACTTAAACTTTCAAAACTCTTCTTTATCATCAAAAGTTATTATCATGGAAGCAAATTTGACACGCATCCCTATGTTCACTATTGAAGAATTTGATGATTGGAAAATTCAGTATGCGAGGCTCATCTATCAAAGCATTACATGATGAGATGTGGATAGTGATAGAAGATGGGCCTCTGCAAATCTTAAAGGTAAACATTTTGCACGAAGAGTTGCGGTGAAGGAGAAGAAGATGTTGCTCTAGACCGTCATGGTTGAAAAACCAAGAACCGAGTGGACAAATGATGACGAGAAAAAGATACAACTTTGTATAATGTAGCCAAGGACATCCTTTACAAAACTTTGGACAAAGCCATGTTCAATAAAGTCAAATCATGCAAAACGGCTAAAGAAATGGGACAAGCCGACATTAATTTGTGAAGGCTCGGAGCAAATCAAAGAAAACAAATTATCGGTGGTCGTACAGAAATTTGAGAACTTCAAAATGATCTCGGGAGAAAATCTGGATCAACTAGATGCTCGGTTCACGAAATCACAAATGAGTCATTCTGCACTTGGAAAGGAATATACGAAGAAATGTGTATGAAGATCCTAAAAGTCTTCGGTGAATGGGAAATGAAGGTCATGGCACCGAGACACTCCATGGACCTATCAAAGACATCCAATCATGAGTTATTCTCGGACCTCAAAGCCTACGAGTTTGAGCCGAGAAGAAAAAGACCGAGGAAGAGACAATCGTACCCCAAAATTTGCTCTAATTGTCAAAGATGGGAAGAGAGCGAGGACAAAGAGGCAATTGACCCGTAAGAAGAAATAGCCACGATGGTTAAAAGATTTAACAAGTTCTTTAACAAGAACTACAAGAGAGGAAAGGGTGAATCTTCCGGAAGACACTCGGCTCCCTCCAAATCAAGGGAAGACAGGCCAGCCAACCAAGAGAACAGATCATCAAAAAGTTGAGTATCAAAGGGCGACAACTCAAGAATAGAAAAGTCGATCAAAAAGTTGAATATCTATGTTGGAAGCGTAGACAACCAGATCACTATGCCATGATTTGCTCATATCTGTAGTCAACAAGTACAGAGATGAAGAAAGAAAGAAAGATCTTGAGAGAAAAGAAGACAAGAAAGGAAAAAGGCAATGATGGTGCAGAGATCAAAAAAACAGCCAAGTCAAGGAGACGGTGATTCGAGAGCGATGAAGTTGACTACTCAAGTGACTCACGAAGAAGAAGCCCCGATCCGCTTGATGGCCAAAGAACAAGATCAAGAAGATGAGGTACAATCTAACTCAACAAACTCGTACACTAGCTAGTGATAGTGATCGTGACACACACACTTCATCACCCATTTTGATCTTTATGATTCATTAGGCAAAATGATGAAAGATTTTGAATACATTAAATCCTCACACACACTATTGAATGAGGAAAACAACCTACTCAAAAGTTAAAACTCAAAGTCGACTAAGGAGCCGAGTACTCTAAGTCAAATAGCCGATGAGAATGAAAGTTTAAAGGTGAAAATGCTAAATTAATAGCAGAAATTGCTGCTATAGAAAAGAGGAGAATGACCTCAAGAATGTTATTGCCTCATTCACTAAGGCATCTAAATCATTGGATGATCTTATTATGAGTCAAAGAGAATGTGGAGACAAGAGGCAGGCTTAGATTTAATTCCCTCGTGCCATGTCAAACCTCAAGAGTAATTTTGGAAAAAGGATCTTCAAGTCATGAAGAGTCCGAAAAATCCAAAACTCTAAATGTTGCACACACATTCACTCCAAAGCACAACACTAAGCAAACGGCCTTGGAAAAGGAAAACAACCACTGATTGAGTGTCTTTGAAAGGACAAGTGAGAAGAGATTCACTGAGTCCTCAAAGCAAACTCCAAACAGAAAAATACTAAAGAAGAAGCAGAGCTACTAAAAATCCCTTAAAACCCATAAAAGAAATACATATGATGGGGATGGTAGAAAATATCCAAGCCAAGCTGATTGGAATAATGTGAACTATCAAAGATAGACTTATGGAATATAAGCCCAAATGGCAAAGGCCAGAACTCAAAGAAAGGCCATTCCAAAAGCATAAGAGCTTTCATCAAAGCACACATATGCACCTAGGCACTACACTCAAAGACACCACAATTACCAAGGAAGGCAATTGCTAAAACACATATGCAGCATACAGACAAAAGAGAGCATTGTATGAACCTAGAATCCCCAAGCAATTTGCCAGGATTAATTATGATTATGGCATCGATAGATGGCAACCCTTAGAGTCAAATCATTTGGCTATAGGTTGGTTGGATCATCTTACAATTCTAACCCCTCGGGACCCAGACAAGCATGGGTACCTAAAACTTAATTTCTTGATTGCGGGTTCAAGGAAGTGAGTGCCAAGGAACCTGGTACATGGATAGTGGATGTTCCGGACATATGACAGAAATAAGAGAAATCTGTCAAAATTCAAGGAAGTCAAAGGAGCAAAAGTCATATTTGGAGGAAATGAAGCTCTGGTGAAATAAGAGGCATTGGATCCATCAAGAGGAATGGATTAGAAATCACAGATGTTGCATATGTTGAAGGACTCACTTCAACTTATCGAGTATCGATCGGCTCGTGACAAAGGGCTACAATGTTGGATTCAACATGGGTATATGCCAAATCAAAGAAATTGAATCAAATGAAGTGGTCTTTGCAAGGATGTAGACAGAAAAATATGTATGTAGTGGATTGGTCAACGCAACACCCAAAGACATGTCTACTAGCAAAGAGACACAATTTGAATCAAGTTGGCCGTGGCACAAAAAGTGAGTCACCTGAATTTCAAAACACTTAACAAGTGGCAAGAAGTCATCTTGTAGAAGGACTTCGGACTCGATATACAAGAAGGAGGGTATATGTGATGCATGTCAAGGAAAGCAAATCAAGTCGTCATTCAAAGAAAAGACATGCCCATCCTCAACAAGAATATTGCATCTACTTCATATGGATATATTTGGCCCAAAGTGGAACCATACAAAGATAAGGAAAAGAAATACACCTTGGTGGTAGTAGATGACTACTCAAGATATACATGGACAATATTCATGTGCAAGAAGAAAGAAACTCTACAAAAACTACCCACGGTGATGAAGAGGATTCAAAATGAGAAGAGTCAAACCATAATCAAAATAAGATCGGATAGAGGAACCGAGTTTGTCAATGGAATAATAACTCGATATTGTATTGAGAATGGTATTGGTCATGAACTATCGGTGACAAGAACTCCACAGTGAGAATGGAGTTGCGAGAAAGAAGGAATAGAACCTCAAAGAAGCAAAGCAAGGACCATGTTGGTCAACGGGGTTACCAAAAAGATTTTGGTCAAGCAATCAACACGACTTGCTACACCAAAAGGATGTATGATAAATAGACGGTGACAAAGACTCCCTATGAGATCCGAATTTGGAAGAAAACCAAATGTTGCATATTTGAGAATATTTGGATGTAAATGCTTCATCCACAACAATGGCAAAGACAACCTAAAGGCCTTTGATGCCAAAGTCGATGAAGGTATCTTCTTAGGATACTCGGTGAAAGCAAAGCCTGAGAATACTCAACAAAAGAACTATGGTTACTGAGAGGAATCCATTCATGTAGTATTCGATGAGCCAAATGTAAATGGAGAAGACATTGAAGAGTCGGTGATAAAGTCAATCATCCAATCATACGAGAAAAGAGTCCCTATCTTATGTCAAGTCAAGCCGGAATTATCGATTGAGGAAGAAGATGAGATAGTTGAATCTCAAAAAATTTGGAAAATTTGCGGCTAAGTGATAACGAGAGAGCCGACCACACCAACACAAATTTGCAAGTCGATCAATCCAAGAAACTTACTCCAACGATGTAAGATGGTGAGAGACCATCCACGAGAACTTGTCATTGGAGATATAAGAGAAGGTGTCAAAACAAGATCGAACTCAACAAGAAGCTATGTTCACATGCTTCATCTCGCAAATAGAGCCAAAAGATGTGTCACAAGCATTGGATGACACACATTAGATTCAAGCTATGCAAGAAGAGTGAATCGGTTTGAGAGAAATAAAGTATGGGAATTAGTGCAAAGACCCATACATCAAAATGTTATTGGAACAAATGGGTATTCGAAACAAGATGAATGAGGAAGGTTCGTGGTAAGAAACAAAGCAAGACTAGTAGCCAAAGGATATTGCCAAGAAGAAGGGATAGATTTTGATGAAACATTTGCCCCTGTAGCAAGATTGGAAGCTATAAGGATGTTTTTGCCTATGCGCACTCACAAGAATTTCATTGTATATCGAGATGGATGTAAAAAGTGCATTCCTAAATGGTTTATTGGAAGAAGAAGTGTATGTTGAACAACCTCCAGGATTTGAGCGGAAGACTCTTGGAGACAAGGTATACAAACTCAAGAAAGCCTTGTATGGATTGAAACAGGCACCGAGCATGGTATGACACTCTGTCACAATTCCTAAGCGAAAATGGATTCACAAAAGGAAAAGTAGATAGAACACTTTTTAATTCAAGACAAGAAAAGTATCTTGCTTGTTCAAATATATGTGGATGACATTATTTTTGGATCCACTAACAAAGAGTCATGTGTGAAAAATTTTCAAACCTCATGCAAAGTAAATTTGAAATGAGCATGATGGGAGAGCCGACATTCTTCCTTGGACTCCAAGTGAAACAGTGAAGGATGGAACCTTCATAAGTCAAACAAAATACACGGAGACTTAATGAAGAAGTTTGGTATGGAGGAGAAGTCTTACGTAAAAATACCAATGAACACATCATCAAAATGGACATGGATGCGGATGGCAAGCATGTAGATCAAACAAGATCTGAGCACTTATTGGATCATTGCTCTATCTCACACCTAGCGAGCCGGACATCACCTTTGTTTGTAGGTGTATGTGCAAGATTTCAATCTGCTCCAAAAGAGAGCCACATGACAAAGGCTAAGAGAATATTGAGATACTTGAAAGGAAGCCAAGAAGTAGGCCTATGGTATCCAAAGGAAGGTGGATTCAAGCTAATTGGCTATTGATTGACTATCTTGGATGCACGAGTTGACAGGAAGAAACTCGTGCACATGTCAAATGCTAGGAAACAGTGATTTCTGGTTTAGCAAGAAGCAAAACTCAATAGCCACCTCTGGTGAGGCGAGAATACATAGGGGGCGGTGTTGTGCCCAAGTCCTATGGATGAGACAAGTGAGAGACTATGAAGTTGAAGAAAAAGAAATTCCAATCATGTGTGATAACACAAGTGCAATTGCAATCACTCAAAATCTGTGTTGCACTCAAGAACAAAACATATTGATGTCGATATCACTTCATAAGAGATCATGTTGAAAACAAGGACATTATCTTGGAATACATCTCAATCGATAAACAACTAGCCGACATCTTCACAAAACCATTATGTGAGTCAAGATTTGAAGAACTCAAACATGAGTTAGGGTTAATTGAGTGGTGACACTCATTTAATTAAAGAAGAGAAATAGAAAAGAAAAGGGGGAAAAAAAAAGTAAATCATTTCGGTAAATCGGTAGTCGGAAAAGACAACTACAAAGTCGGTGACCGAAGTTGAGTCGCTAAGAGCTGTGAGAAGTAGAGTTAAATCACTAAGAGATAAGTTGAATAACTTATGAGCAAAGTGACAAAAACGATCGTTTTGACTAAGCGGGAATGTTTTAAGGAATACGTCAAAGATAATGATGATGTGTACAGACAAAAAGTCGCACACCAAGCTTATGATTGGATATAAATCTTTGCCGCATTAAATACAAGACAGAAATGCTAAATAGGCGTGCGAAATCCAAGCCGTTGATTTCGATCACGATTCAAAAACCACCCGTGACGTCCTTTCATAAACCATATTTAAACCATTTTCGTCCGTTTCTCTCTCACACGTCTAAAACCTGTTCATCTCTTTCTCTCAAAGGCAAAGCGAATAATACTCTCGAAACCCTATCAACCTTCAAATCAATTTCGAGTTTTTCCTTGATATAATCCTGAGAAATGGCACCAACTTATGACTTTACCAAGTTAGGAAAGCAAATCCACACCGGTTCGGCGGTGGATTTTGACGGAATGGTGAAGCGGGGGTCCGACGACACCCTAGTGAAGAAAATCGCCGAGAAGTTGGAAACGTCAGGACTAAAACCGTTTCTAACGTTAGAATATCCGATGACCTACGTGGAGGAGGTCGCACAATTCTACGTGAATGCCGAGATTCACGATGAAGGAATCAAGTCATCATTCACGAAAGCGGTGACTATCGCGCAAGGATTTGGTGAACATTGCTCACTACCCCTGGAAGGAGCATCCGAGATCAAAGAAGCTGATGTAAACTTGGGACGCATGGAAAGAAATAGCCAAGTCCGACTTTTTGATAAAATAATATACACAAACAAACAAGAGATCTGCTGAAGGAGGATTATCACAAGTTGTTGGACATAGTTGCCAAATGTATCGACATCAAATTTGGCGGCTTTGACCAATCACAAAGGCAAAGCCGATTGTAATGGCCGCAATCATCGAAGAAAAAAGAAGATAAAGCGGGCTGAGTTTGTCTACAAACACTCTGCCGAACGTGGGAACAAGTCCTTCAAAGAAGATGGTTCATTTGGAGGTTCCTAGGATATGGCCACAGTGATTGGCCGGCTATTGGAGGTGAAAGGAGTCCCTCTTAGACATGGGAAGGCATTCCATGTTAACAAGAGGATGTTCGAGCTAACCTCTCTCGGCGCTCGAAGCGAGCTTATGCCAAGAGAGCGACACGATGAGGGGAATCGGTGACCCCAAAGATACTGTTGTTTCCTCTCCAAAAGAAGAGCCGCCCTGCAGCTGCTAAGAAGATCTTTGCCCCTGCAGCAAAGAAAGAAAACAAACATGCTCCGCCCTGCAAGCAAAGAAAACCAAACATGCTCCCGCCCGCAGCAGAGTCACCGCCCAGCAGCCGTGTCTCCGCCCTGCAGCAGTGATCGAGAAGGACTCACAAATACTTTCTCCGATCGTCAAAAGGAGGAGAACGACAAGCCAAGACGGCCGGCTCCTCGAGAAAAAGACACCAAGATCGGCCCTGACCGCACAAGACTCGGAAGACAACATCTCTCAACGAGAAATTCCCCTGGTACAAACCAGGAGACGAAGAAGAATCGTCAAGCGATCCGAATCTGGAGAAACCAATTGAGTGGTCGGTTACTCGGCTAGCACAAATACGAGAGACTCATTGGGAGAAGCAGAGTCTCGGATGTAGTTGACGAACTTGGCCCAAGTCTTTGAAGAAAGCGTCAGAGAAGGCAACAGAAGACACACTGTTGTAGCTCACACAACTTGGTGAAGCACAAGAAGAACTCCGCGGAAGCGAGATAGTGATGTAATGATTCTATCTCCACCTTACCCGGACATCCAAAATCGTCTGCGTGAGTGGAGGAAATGGAAGTTGAGCAAGTCAAGGAACAGTTCCAACGGCCGAGTTCATAGAAGAAGAAGATGAATGCTAAATTTCCTTGGATTAACTATCGTGCTCGGCTCACTGGATGAGGACAATCGCACGGACATCCTGCAGATTTACAAGGACAGGGAGAGAGAAAAGCAAGTTGAAGAAGTCAAGCACGTGAGAAGGCAAGCATCTACCCAATCTCGGCACCACGAACACACACACATCCTCTCCTTGATGTCTTCTCGGAAAGGATGACGAGGAACCGAGAGAATGTTGCCGCCACGCCGAAGAGTTGCAAATGCAGCAAGCATTGCACGAATCAAGAATCCTTCACGAGCAAAGACTAATGGAGGGATCGGGAGAGTCATCCGAACACGGTACCGAAATTGATCCAATGGGAGTGGTTCAAGAAATCACCAATGTTGTTCTTCGCTACCACTTCCCAGCTCACTCGAGAAGAAGGCAATAAGAGAGATGGCGATGAAACCGGGGCTAGTGGGGACCCCAATGAGCCAACCCCTATTGAAGGTGTGCTATCACCGCCCCAACGGCTGAACAATCAATCGAAAACCGGGAGTTTGGAGACGAGTGACCCCATTCCAAGTCACTCGGTGGTGCGCCACCGAGGGGAAACTCCCTCCACTGCGGCAAGGTCGGAGGATCTTTGCAGATGACTCGACAAAGAATCAAGGAGGCGAAGAAGAGAAATTACAATCACAAGAAGAACAAGCAAGTTGCCATCAACGAAGCTCCAGCGATTGAGACTGTCTCGGTGAGGTGCCAAACTCACGAAGGCTAATGACGCCGCGATGCAATCGAGGCACGGGAAGGAATGTACAGGAGTTAACACTGGCGATGAAAGTGCAATCCATGGGGTTGAGACTCTATGGATGCCATCGTAGAAGACCCTAAGACAGTGACAATCGTCGAAAGGGAGGACAAGTGCCTCGCAGCAGATGAGAGAGACTCTTGGAGGAAATGAAGGCCCACGGGAGGTTGAGACTTCCGGGGTAAAGAAGCTGAAGTAGAGAACATCCCTCCCGCTATCATCGACCCATCCGAGAAGGAGATCAGCGCACTTCATGATTCCCAGGACAACCCCGATGTCACTTTTCCGGGGATCGGAAGGCGAAGAAGAAGTTTGAGTCATCCCCAGTGCCAAATCCAAAAGACTCGGTGCGGGTGTTCCAAGCACGAGCAAGTCGATCCCAAGACTACTCGTCAAACTTTTAACTTTGATGATGAGCCACCATCGAAATCTCATCATCGTCCGATGACGCTCGATAAGGCCGAGGACCCGCCATCGAAATGGAAAAATCGGTTTGAGACCAACGGTTGTTAAGACAAATTGAGGCTCAGCAAGCGGGTCCACTTCACAACAAGACCCAGCTCAACAAGAGACCATGCGCGAGCTCCTCAAGCTGCAGCAGATCGATTCCCAAAAGAACCGCCCGCGCACCACTCATCATCGAAGCGATTCCGGTTGGCGGTGATGAATCCTTCGTAGAGTCTTTTCCTTTTCACGGAAATACGGAACTCCACGAAGAGTCGAAACGAACAAGCACGCTATCACGGACCACCTCCTGCTTTTTCACTCAGGCACCATTGTTCCGGCCGATTTTGATTTTGACTGTATATGGCCATCACCGCAATGAAGAATCATTGAAGTTCGAGAAGTGTTCAAGGCACTCTTTCCGAGGTTGAACGGATGGAGAGGCATCAGCCTCTTTGGACATGCGATCGGACAACAGAGATGCCAACCTACGGTGACTTGAGAGGCATCATCGAGGATAAGGGAATGGTGGCAACAAAGAAGCAATCAATGCGTGTGGAACAGGTGAGATACTTGAACTTTGTTCAACAAGTGCTTTGGTGTGGAGAGTGAAAATGCCGATGCAAAAACGAAGCCGAGAGAACACATTGAGCATATGCATGAAGCTCACACTCAGAAATCAAGTCGGGCTTGCATGAGCAAAATACAAATGATCTACGGTTGGAAGAACACATGACAAGAAAATTCAGCCTCCTCATGGCCATTTGAGATGAAGTCGATTTCAGCAGAATCCAACGCTACTCGACCAATTCCGGCCGCATACAACGCAACGCAGCAGTTGACTTGAAGCGTAACTCAACCATCGAAGATTTCGACTTCATGCTTGCCAAAGATGTTCCGGGGTTTCTCTATCCTTTGATGATGCCAAAAAGGGGGAAGAGGAATACCTTAAAGCAAAAAAATCAAGGTGAAAAAGAAAGGAGCGATTGAGAAGGGAACAACCGAGAAGGGAAAATCGGTGAGGAAATTTTGAAACAAAAGAAAGGAAAATCACGAGGGGGAAGGATCAAAAGATATGACCTTGATGATTGCACAAACCCTCAACGGGGTCCTGTCACACGGTGACATTATAAGCAAAAGAACTCCCCGTGACTCTGCCACTCCAACACTCACTTTGTATCTATGGTTGAGAAGAGAAAAGCAATTGAAGCGAGGGATGAAGGAAGTGGAAGGAAGAATGGATGCCGAGTTATGAACATCTTGAAAGAACACGGAGGCATTCCAAAGAGAGAGAGACACGTATGCCATTTCGGATGTCGAGACAGAGCCACGTCGATTGACGAATTCAAAACGCTTTCGAATCAAGGATATTTTACAAATATGTCCATGGCTCAAGCTTGGGACTTGTCTTGGGAAAAGGGTCTCACGTTATGTGAAGAAGGCGACAGCAAAGCAGACTTCCTAAGATCACTCTGCTGGTCACTCTCGCTAGTCACTCAATTTGGGAAGAAGAAGACCCTAGACAAAGATACGCCCGCAGGTAGAGGAAGAAGCGAGAGTGGAGGAAGAAGCTTGGACCAGGCCTCGCCAAGAATATTGAATACGTAGATCCGGGGAAAGAAAGGAGGGATCTATCGGGTGGGCTTGACCAAGTGGCAAATTTGAAAGTGGCTAAAACTAACGCCGAGTATGCAAAAAGAATAGAAGAAGAAAACAAGAGACAAACTCGGCTATGGCAAAGAGAGACAGGAAAGAATAAGAAGAGATGAAGTGCCAGAAAGCATATGAGAAGAAAAAGAAGGCGGTGATGACGAGAAAAAGAGAAGAAGAGAAGAAGATCTTTGAACAAGATGAAAGAAGGAGACAACGAAGGAGATGAAGTGTTGATGTCCAACCCTTCGTGTATTTTATTATGTAAATACATACAATGTAAGTCTTACGTAATAAAGCTATAAACTCTTTATCTTTTTTGTGAAGACAATTATACACTCGATACACCTTGTATATGGTTGTGTGTTAAGTACAAGAATGATATGATCAATAAAAAGATTGATTCTGCGATACATTCTATGTCAATACACTATATGTATGTATCTTTGTTATTTGCATCTTTGTATGGTTTAAGTTTTGGCATCATCAAAAAGGGGGAAATTGTTAGGAATTTTATTGTTTAGATTTTGATGAATGCCATGTAAAACTTAGAATAGAAAGTTGGCACCCCAATTTTGTTGTAAAATGCATTGTAATGAATAGAGTGGCCAAGCCGAGTTAAGTCACCTACGCCCTAACATGCAAGAAGACAATCAAGACTGGAAGGAAAACTCTGCTGCGAGACTGGTGAGTATGGCAAAGAAGAGTAGACGGGAACTCTATCTTGAAGAAGCGGTGAGATGCGGTGAGTGGAGCATCATCAAGTCAACTCAAGAAAAGCCAAGTCTCAAGTTGAAGTGAGAAGAGTCATCCAATGATTGGAAGTCGACTCTAAGTCACCTGGGGAAAGCAAGGAAATGCATCAAGTCGAGATAATCAGAAAAGAACCGTTGTACGTAAATCAAGAGATTTACTTAAACAAGTAATATCTCCATACCACCTTTCTTGGAATACTCGACCCCGAGAAGCGTGCAAAAGGAATGAACCAATGGGAAGCACTACACCGTGTCGAACTCAAAAGGTGAAAGAACAATTCATACGAGGAAACGGCAATTCCAAGAAGCGCAAGCCAACGATCGCAAAGTGACTTTCAAAAATAAGCCTATCTCTTCAACGGGAAATTTTTTGAAAGTTCACTATAAAAGGCCGAGGAGTTTGTTTAAAAATAAAAAGGAATGACACACACGTGAGATATACAAGCACATTAGAAAAACTCGAAACATTCTCAATCCTCAAGCCTACATTACGAAGTACATCAATCCAACACTCACCGTGAAGGAAAGAGAACTTCAATCAGTTGAAGAGGAAACTTTTGAAAACAAGGGGTCTACATTCCGGAAGGATTGTAAAAGGTTCAAGGTTGAACCAAGTCTTAAGCTTTTGGAGGGCTTCGTGATCAAATCCAAAGAGCTTGAGCAAGTGAGTGTAGTAACAAGGCACGCCTGTGAAGAAGCCGAGTCGCACGAGAAGCCGGTGAGTGATCAAGGCGTCTCGGGGATCGAGTCCCTAAGGATCAAGTCTTGTTGTGATCAAGACTTGTATCCGGGATCATTACCACTTTGTAAACCGATCATTACTTAGTGGATTCCTCCAGGAGTTGGAGAAGAGAGGAGTAGAAGAATTACCCCATCTTCGAACCTCTATAAAAACCTTCATCGTGTCATTTACATTTCAAAGATTTAAATTCCCGCACTTTTAATCTTGCTCATATCTCACGATAAATTTGCTATCCATTTGATAATTTATAAGTACTAAATCAAGCTCTAAAATTTTGCTTAATCAAACTTAAGGGTGTTAAGTCTTCCGCTGAAAATAAAACCACAAGTTGAGTTAAATTATAGCCAACAAATTTGAGTTACTCCATCAATAACTCAATTGAATCTGTTGAGAGATTAACTCTCCGAGTGACTAATTCGATTGTCCATCAAGGACACAATGTGTAGAATCAACTCAGAGATTTAAAAGGACTAAATCGAAAATATGGTAAGGTTTATTCAACCCCCTTCTAAACCTTACACTTACACCCCTTGGGACCTACATTAAGGGTGTTAAGTCTTCCAATAAATCAAACCATAGTTGAGCTAATTCAGTCTTTAAACTGAGTTATTCTATCAACAAGCTTAGTCGAAGTCCGTTGAGTGACTAACTCTACTTGATTAACTAAATTGGCTATCCACTAAGGACACATTGTGTAGTATCAACTCGAACTTTTAAAAAGGACTAAATCGAAAAATTTGGTAAGGTTTGTTCAACCCCCTTCTAAACCTTACACTCACACCCCTTGGGACCTACACTATTCAAGGTGGAAGATTGTGGTAATCTTCACAAGGTGCCGTAGCTAGAAGATTGTGGTAATCTTCAAAGAGGTGTTGTAAGAAGAGTGGGATACTCTTCAAGGTGAAGTTGTAATAGTTTTGGTAACTATTAATAAAATTCTTTTTCTTTTTGAAATCCATCCAGGAGATACTTTGGGGTGGTAGAGGATTAGGCCCAAAGTGGGTTGAACCTCTATAAATCGACGTGTGTTGTTTACTTCCCGCACTTCCATTCTTGTCTTTGCTTGATCATTCAAAAAAGAGGGCATAATAAAGAAAATGGGCATAATCTATTCACCCCTAGATTATCGTAGCACTTGGACTTACATATTGCATATATAAAAAAGATAAACATAAAAAAATATTAGATATATTTACTAAAAACTTATTTTATAATGGGCTACAATAATTATAGATTTTGGCTATTTGACATCAATTTGTAAGTTCATGTATTTTGATACTTGCGATATATGTATATTTGTCATCTAGGCGTAACCCAATTTTTCATAATTATATAAATTGCATTTAAGTTTATTATTAAATTCAATTAGAAAATACTTATTTTGATTGAAAAATATATCATAATATGTATCTAAATATTATATATTACATATATCCATACATGGCATATATATATTTATGTAATGATAAATTAAGTTTATATTTCAAATAAAATTATATTCATAACAGTGTTTTATATATAGAAAATTATTTTTAATATATATTGACGTACTTTTTTAGTTAATAGAAATTATTTTTATATTTATCAGCATATTTTCATATGCAACTTTCAAATTTGCAAATTTTGGACTATTAGATATGAATTTGTCTATTTGATACTTTTTTTACATATGTGTATATATAAAAATAGAATAATTTTTTCCTAAAATTATACTACAAAATTTGGAGCATGATTTTTGTTTAATATATATAATAATAAAGCCACTTATAAATAGTATCTCAATTTTGTTTCTACATAAACCACCCTCTAATAATAGTAAAACTATAAATGCAATATATAACGCAAATTTGGTAATTAGTAAAGTAATATTGGGAAATACATGATTAACAATCGGACCAACACTTGTAGGCTCACAGTTAAAATAATTTCGTTAAGATAATTAATCTTAATTACAAATGTTGGAACAAATATTTTATTATGGTAAATTTATGATCTACTTTTTGCTCTCTTAATATTTGATTGATTAAAGACACCCGTGCATTACACGGACAAAAGACTAGTTTAAGCCTATAATTGAAAATATAAATTTGATATTGTTGGGGATAAAAATGGTATTTTATAATTGAAATATAATTCATTTTATATTTGTTTATTTAATATTAATTGTGCAATGAGCTGTTAATAATTAAACCGGCCCAAAGGAGTACGGATTTGGCCCAAGCGGCCGTTTTCTCTTACGTGGACTAGCCCATAGGCCAAATTCTCCTACATGGCCCACGAGGCCCATTTCCAGGTATAAAAGGTCTCTCATATTATCCGTAAGTAATTAACTCATAATTAATTCATTATTCTCCCTACGCATTCATTATTCAAGATTCGATTACTATTTATTTCTCTAGTTCACCGTCCGACTTGAGCGTCGGAGGGGCCTCCCGGACAACTCTCGGGACCTCTAACATTTACTCGTGTGTGCGTGCAAGTTCCCATCAAAGGATTTTCCGGCTCGAGGAGAAGAAGACGAGAAGACTTACCCTCGAGAAGAGGACAAAGACGAAGACTTCCTCTCGAGAAGATGATTTTGGTCAACCTGGGTTGACTTGAGATATCCGCCCTAAAAAAAAAAAAAAGTAGCATCATATATATAATTTTTTGTTTTATTTACTTCATATGGATATTATTATTAAAATAAAGTAATAAATACCAATTCATATTAATAGATAGTTTGATTATAAATCGGTAATATTAAATTAATAATATACATGCCTTTGTCTGCATGACGATATTACTTGTTCTTTTATAAAACCGAGTTTGAAAACCAAATATTTTAGATAAATCTCATTGCTCAATAAATATCTTATATATAGATATATATAATAACAAATCTATTTCCAATTTTGTTTTTCCACCTAATGCATTTGCTAAAAACAGTTTTTGATGTTTTTTTAATTTAAAAAATTTGGCTGGTCGCATACTGAACATTGTAGTAACTATAAAAATTGTAGTAACTATCATATATCGTTAACTTGTTATTTCCATCCATTTTAGGGGTAAGTAGATGCTACCCACTTGGGTAGCTACTACCAACTGGGTTCTATACCGTTAGATCAACACATACACACACACATCCACATGGGTGTGTGTTAATCCAATGGTATAGAACTCGGTTGGTAGCTACCCAAGTGGGTAGCATCGACTAACCCCCATTTTAGTAAGATTGTTAAACAAATTAAGTAAATTCTATTTCGTATTAAATATTGTATCTATACGAATCATGCAATTATATTAGATTTTTGCAAGAGCCTAAAAACAATTATAATCATTTGATTGTAGTTATTAAATATTGACTTCCCATTTTAATTTTAATCACTATATATTTCCTTCCTTATTCAAACAATTAATAAAAAAGGTAAATCGAGTGATTCAAGAAGTAACACACACACACACACACACACACACACACACATATATATATATATATAGGGGATGGGTTATATAGGACCCCCTATTATGTGAGTACGTAGGACCGGATCCAAGCCGTAGATAAATTGATGTAGATGGTGAGATTAATCCTTTCTAATTCTTTGGCAAATAATTCGAATCAGCCCATATGGAGGGTACATTAGTTCATACCATAATAAATAATGGTAGCTAAATCTAGTAGATCCCAAAAAAATAGGATTAGTTACAATCAAACTCCACCATATCTCATTCTTGAATTAAAATCGTCCACTTTATTTCCTTGTCCACCATTCTTCTCTAACGTGGATAATCTCCCAACTCACCGAAAATTCACCATTTGCAGCGCTGAAACAAGGAAGGAGGGAATGGACGACACATATGAAGAAAACTTCAATACTAATGAAGAACAAGGTAACACTTTTCCTTGACTACGAAATTGTATTGATTGTTCATTTTGTTACTGATTCTCCTTAATATTTGATTCGTAATTTTTCCTAAAATCAATGATTCGATCAATCATTTTCATTTTTGCTTGTAATTATTACCTTTAAATATGCTTATACGGGCTGAACTCTGCGTATGCCTTGAGAATATTATCTTACAAATGTGAACTTCTTAGTAGTCCACTTTTCCTTTACTACGAAATTGTATTCATTGTTCCTTTTATTCTTGATTCTTCTTAATATTTGATTCGTAATTTTTCCTAAGATCAATGATTTGATCAATCATTTTCATTTTTATTTGTAATTATTACCCAGAAATATGCTTATGCGGTCATGCAACTTCGCTTATTCCTTGAGAATAGTATGCTTACAAATGTGAACTTCTTAGTAGTCCATAAAAGGGCATATCTTCATGCCATTTTTTTTTGTGTGTGTGTGTTTACCCATTGAGTTGCTTGTTAGTTATGATAAATTTGCTTTCAGTTGCCTATAAATGTTCTTATGGTTACCACCATACTTCCGAACACCTAAAATTTAGTTCCCCGTCCACGTTCTTTTTCTTCATATTAACCAGATCATATGCTTATTAGTATCCATAATAATGCTTATACATTAATTCTAATATGCTTATAAGTATGAACATATATATGAGGCATGAAATTTAATTATTCGTCCCCATTTTTTTCTTTAAAAAACGTATATGATATGATAGAAAACATGTTGCATAATAAACCATGTTGCACAATAACCGATCGGGTTAATTGATCATTATTTAGGTTGTATGAACTGAAATTATTTGATTACAACGCCGGTTGTCCTGGTCATGTTCTTTGCTTATATGTCAGTATATTATTGCTTATAAAAAGTGACCATTATGCTAACGTAGTTTCAAAATCTTGCTTATTTATTTCTTTTGTTGAGACAGTTGTAATTGCAAGTGCTCCGTAGCAACGGATTGAAATAACAACGGATTCGTCTGTGAATTGGATACCAGAATGTGATGAACATCTGACTCCAAAAGAAGGGATGATTTTTGATAGTGTCAAGAGCGGAATACAATTCTACAAGGATTATGGGCGTGCCACGGTTTGATGTGAGAATTAGTACAACCAAATGCTTCCACGGTGATGATATAATACGCATGCAATACGTTGTTTGCAACCGCGAAGGGTTCAAAAAGGTTGGCAACTCATCCGCATCACGAAGAAGCGGAGCTAAAATGATGACGAAGTCTCACAAGTGAGACACGGGGAAACAAAGCAAGGGTGGGATGCAAGGCGCGTTGCGTGTTCCAAGCCACTGAATCTGGTTCTTACACAGTAAAGAGTTTTGAAATCCGGCACACGCATTCATTGACGCCTGGGGTGTACAGACACTTTCTAAAGGCGAATAGGAATTTAAATTTGGCTCACCAAAAATTCATACTAAGCTGTATAAAAGCAAACATTGGGCCAGCGAAAACTTATCAACTGTATAAGGAGATGGTTGGAGGGTATTCGAATGTAGGCGACCGCCAATCGACTTTAAAAATTTCAAGAGAGAGTGAAAGCTTATGTCCGTGGAGCCGATGCACTGACTTATTATTGATAAGTTTTTGAAAAAGATTGAAGTTTGTCCAAATCTGAAGATTCAACTATGCGTTGATGAAAACGACCAACTTACACGATTATTTGGGGCTGATCCAATGTGCAAGCAAAACTACTGAGAATGTTCGGGATGTTATATCTTTCGATGCAACATACAACACTAACGGTATGGGGTGCAATCGCATGCAGAATTCATGATCATTCATCTTTTTTAAATAGTCCACGATGAATGCATAACAAAAAGGAAAAGAGTGCTTACGAGTTGCCTTCATCGCATACGAAAATATATAATCTTTTAAAGAAAATGGCCATTTCATTACAAAGCATGTATTGATGTGTGGATATGCATACGAATTTAACATAATATGCTTATATATTATTACAATGTTGCTTATGTATTATAGAAAAATTGCATGCGTCGAACTTGAATGAAATTTCTTATCTTGTGAAAAATGAGGTGACTTGTCACAACAAACCTAGGTACAAAATGGTTTTTGCGCCGTTCCTTGGTGTGGACAATCATCGAAGATGTGTTACGTTCGCGTCCGGGTTACTTCTAAAGGAAGATGAAGAATCGATATGCGGCTATTCAAATTTTCTTAAAGGCAATGGGGCATGAGCCAACATACATAGTTACTGATCAAGATCCCGCAATGAAAAATGCTATTAAAAGGGTTTTCAAGAACAGTATTCACCGACTATGTATGTGGCATATCATGGAAAAGGTTGGTGCGAAAGTGGGGCATACTTTGCTTAAGGACGAGGAATTCATGGAAAGATTGAATCGCATTGTTTGGAGTAACTACATTGAACCTCCAGAATTTGAGGAGAGATGGGCACAGTTGATGAATGATTACCAGCTGACTTCGCATTCATGGTTCAAACATATGTTTGAAATCAGAAAATCGTGGATACCCGCTTATTTTAAAAATGTGCAATTGAGCGGATTGCTCAGAACCACGTCAAGATCGGAGAGTGCTAACAGCTGGTTCGGGAGTTTCACCAACCCCGAGTTAGTCTAGTGGAATTTTTCATGCACTACGATAGCGCTATAGAAGCTCAGCGACATGCCGTAGACAAACTGAACAACGAGATGGAATCCAGCTTGCCCAAATGCAAAACACAATTAGAAATTGAGAAACATGCATCAGTTGTGTATACGGGAACAGTGTTTTCTGCTTTGTGAGCGCCCGAAATCGAATCATCTTGTTACAAGTGCGTGACGATGGAAATCATAAACGGGTGACACACCGCACTTATAAAATCAGGGCGTGGAAATAGGAGTCTACGGTGGTTTCATATATAAATGAAGATGCGATGGAATGCGATTTGCAAAATGTTTACAGATCGGGCTTGTATGTCGTCATATTTTCGCTACTAAAAGAGGCCGATAAAATCGACCAAATATATTCACAAAAGATGGACGAAAAATGCATCCATGCTACGGTGTCCAAACAATGATTCGTTGAACAATTTCGGATCGATTTGCGGTGTGATACAACGATCCATGATTTAGTCCGACATTCACTATTGTTTGATTCTATCAAATGACGATAAATCCAAGATTGAATACTGTCAAGCATCATAAAAGAACATAAAGAACAATTCTTTGAAGGAACAAACCGATTCCGTGCGGTGAATGGACAAACATTGATCGAAGGATTCGTTGGAGACAAAACCCATCTAGGCGTCGTAGTGTTGCCGCCAACACAGGCCAAAAATAAGGGGAGCGGTAGTCGAGTCAAAAGCCGACCAGAGTCGGAAGGAAAAGGCGATAAAAAGGTGAGAAAATGAAGAGCGTTGTGGGAAATGCGGAGAAATAGGTTCGCACAATAGCGGGGCGTCACGACAAGTAGTTGATGTTTTTATTTTTGCGAGTGCATGTTTGAGGCGCTTATTAAAGCATTTGATCTTTGCTTATTTATGCATATTTTATCGCTTATTTTTTAAGTTAATTTTTTTTATCTTGCACTTTGATTATTTTTACGCAATATAAAATAACATGATATACGTACCTACAAAAACATTAAAATCTGCATGGACAACATTTAACTCATGCTAAAACACATTTGATTACAACTATATAGTATGACATACTTGATAAGTTATAATTTTTGAAATAATGCTAACAAGACAAATGATTTACGCTTGTGCATCGTTTGAATTACGCTACGAAACATTTGTATACTTGAAGAAGTTAAAACATTTGAATATTGCTTGCATTGCGAAGAGATTTACGCTACGGTGAAGAAGAACACTTTGCTTAAAAATATTTGAAGTAATTAGAAACATTTTATCATATCATGAAAATGATTGCTTGCAAAATAGAGTTAACCTATTTGATTAACCACTTGAATTCTCGCTTACATAGGCACTAATCAAAAAAACATTCAAAAACCACTAGAAAGTACTTCAAAGACCAAGCGGAGTTAACAGTGCGGAAGATCGCTAAAGAGTACTTCAAATATCAATAAAAAGTACAAAACAAATAAAATGTTAGGGTTGATCTTAATTCTTTTTGGCAAACACCTTCACTCGTCCCATTACCGCCTCCTAAGATCATTCGGTGAGTCCAAGCATATTGCGGTGCGTACTTTCTACGCATCATCAAAAGTTGCGCCTCGTCGTTCTTCCGGAGCCCGCTATCCCAATTTTCGATCCCACCTCCCATATAGGTCTCCATATGGCGCATTGCGAAGATACCACAATCAACTTTGTTATCCTTGTCCCTCCAGGGCATGCACAAACGAGATGCGATCGTTCTTTGGATCACACGAGCAATTGACGGAAACCCTTAGTCGATAGGTATTGCGAAAATACTTGTCATTGTCCATTAAAAAAATATATATTTGAATCAGTAAAACAATAAAGAATGAAAATATATCTTCAATCATCTATAGAGACGAACTGACCAATTTATCAGGAACGCCATCGTATTTGAGGGTTTTGTTGCCGCCAACCGAAGAGTTGTCTAATACATGGCAGAACTTTTTTTTAACGTCGAAGCATACCACGAAAAAATGTTCACTCTTGAATATTGGGAAGAAGAACTACACAATGGGTAACAAAAATGTTAGGTTCACGGACAAAAAAAAAAAAAAGCCTCACCATATCATACATACCAACTGGATCTCCTCCATCCTGCTCGCGCTGGAATCGCTAAACTCAACGTCGAAGCTTTATTTGAATGTCTTAACCGTTTCACTGAAGAAAGGCGCATTCTTTGGGCATTGCAATTGTGAATGTCGCAATAAAAATATGATTAAATTAGAAGTAATTAACTCTTGCGGCAAGCAACATTTAATGCATACATAAGCATTGTTCATACAGACACAAGCAATCTATTATACCTAAAGACATAATGGGGCGAAATATAACATGATAAGCAATATGCATAACATTAATAAGCATAACTCAAACCCAACTTAAGCAAATTTATAATCCATGAATTCACGAAACACTAGCATAATGGAAAGCATCCAGGAAGCATAATTTGATATATCCATAAGCATAATATACAAAAACAGAGCATAATAATGGATACTACTAACAAAAAGCATATAAACCAGTCAAAACTCATGCATCACAAAATTATCTACCAAGAAATGTGGGTGAAACATACGAGTGGGATATGTCGTGGCAAAGAATCTACGCGGAGAACTATCGGCCCTCAACGATTCCTTGCGATTCGGGATAAAAGACCGGTATCCACAATAGCACGACGTCTTGTCCCCCCCTTCGAGTCTCCATATCTTGTCTTGTTATATTAAATTCACCACTACCAAATATGACTTCCTCCTTGCATGTTCATACAATTGCTCAAACTAAAAACATCATAAAAAAGTCATTTTTTAAAATAAACAAAATAAAAAAGAAACATACGATTCGGCGGATTTTCAAAAATCCGATTCGAAACCATCATTTCAAGTTTTGAACATTGGACAACACGTCAATCGTAATGCATTCTCAATTTGCCCTCCCTCCATCTCATCCAAGCCTTTGTTAACCTCATCTTCTTCGTTCCCACTTTGTCACCGCGTCTTGTTCCAACTCGGGCGTCAACAGGATCCCCTCATCATCGTCACTACTACCATCCTCATCCTCATTTTCGCCGCTCTTACCCTCATCTTCCTCGTCATCCTCATTTGTCATCCTCCTCGTCATCCTCGTAGTCACTATCCCCCGACACCGTCTCAATATCCACACCATCTTCGCCAACATCACGTGCCCCGCTAACCCCACCCTATTAATAAAACAAGAAAAAAAGCAACAACACACATCGACAATACAAAAACCCAACATTCTATTCATAGTAAGCGGCGTATAGGATGTTAAAAAATAACAGAAAAAAAAAATATCAAAAAATCTTACATCCCCGCCCACAATTTTAACGAGGCTCTTGGGTAACACCAGGTGAAACTTGGCAAATCTTCCCCACCCTTTTCGTACTCTTCCCTACGACCAAGTGCAATCTCAACTTTTCGATTGCAGATTATCGTCTCGGGATTATTCCAAAAGCTTGTGTCAGTGCGTCTCGCTCATATCGTCGGCATGGGGTCCGCCCGCATTCAATGTGTGCTTACTAGCCGAGCATATAAGCATCATCGCCGAATCTTGTAATTTGCAAAAGTTTTGCTTTGTCATCTCTTTTGGAGCATTTTCAAGCAACGCGATTATATGGAAACCACATATGTAGCAAGGCGACAACTTCTTCAAAGAATCTCGATTTATACTCCTTTCCAAAAGTTATCAAACCAAAATGTCGATTCTGAGGAGAAATATTTAAATGACTACATATCATGATTTACACTTCATCATTACTTGTAAGCATAATAAGCAAAGCATATATAAGCATAATTTGCAAATCCCATAAAAAGTCAAATACATTAGACAATAATACCAAAAATAAAAATAATTAATACTTCATTATTACGTAAGCATTATTAGCAACACATATAAGCATAATTGGAAACTATCATAAGCAAACCAAACATTAGACAAAAAAATAGAAAAAGTGCAAATAATTAAATATTTCATCGTTATGTAAGCATTATATGCAACACATGTAAGCGAGAATTGGCAAAACTCATAAGCAAGACAAAAAATATTCGTGAGCAATATTAGCACACCATATAAGATGGTGTCATATGTCATAAAAAATATTCCAAAGACATTTGAGGGAACCAAAATTACAATAACAAATGTAAGCATTTGAGCAACATATATAAGCACATTTGGGAAACATAATAAGCATTATTAACTATAAATGAATGCAACGATTACAACAATCAAATTCTCCATCATTTATCTAATAAAAGCAAATTTAACTACATGTATAAGCATATATTTTATACGCACAAGCATTAATCAAAATGGATTCAACCAACCAAACCGAACTAAAAATTTTACCTCGTGGCTCTCAATCCGGACGACGTGCGCCTTTCATTGACCGACTTCCTACCAGCCCAATGTCACCGCCGACCGCCCGTTCAAAACCGCATTTTATACGGAGCGGTTCGCCAAATGACCCCGCCCAAATCCACCTTCTTTCATCTCCTTGCGTACCCTTTTCTTAATGATCCGAGAAGTCCAACCTCTAATCTTGGGGGAGAGTTCTAGTCACGTCCCTAGTATAGAAAACAACCCTATCCAAATAAAAACCTACACAAACAACAAAAATTAGAAAAGTATGCAATGTAGTGATACAAAAATGTAAAACAATAATAATTTACCGCTTACCGATAAAAACAAAAGGGGGCCATTGAACATTTTTGCTTCCTTCTCCCCAACGTGCATGGTTTGTCACCAGCGTATTAATTGTGTACTCGCACCCCAAGGTTGCGAATATTATGAACATTCTCCAGTTTGTCCATCATGAGGGGGTTAACATAACCAATAGGGTTATTCCCGATAATCAAGCGATCCACCAGGGCAACAAAGTGCCTCTTGAACGATCACCTCCGTCCTCAAATTTTAACATCTCCGTAGCTACGTGTTTTGCCGTGATGTGGTTGTTAGGCTTATTAAAAATCTCTAGCCATTCTTTATAAAGTTCACATCCCCCCGCTTTGTTCTTCCGTTCAATATTCACACTACCATTTGGGATTCCAAGAACCCGTTCCACATCCGTGGCGTCTACGTGAATTTTTTTCCCTTTTGATATCACCAGTTCACAGCTTAACGGGTTGAAAATTTTAACCAGCCAGTAAGTTAATTGTGCCGGTATTTCCACGATCTTCATGTGCAACAGTCCACCGAACCCAATCTCGTTAACGGCAGCCGTCTGTGCAGGGTTCAATTTCTTAATAACTTTGGCGAACCTCCTCAGCGTTGATCTCGTACACAGTCTGGGATATTTGGATTCTTCGTCACTCTGGCTACCGTCTATCACTTTTTTACCTTTGTCCTTTCCCTTCTTTTTCTTACTCGGCTCTGCAACAACATCAATATCTGCCGCCTTCCTCTTCTTGCTCCCTTTATCCAATGTACCCTTACTCTTCTTGCTCTCCTTAGCCATCTCCAAAAGAAACACTAAAAAAAATAAGGTAGCAAATAGTCATTCAACTGTCTCATAAAAACTGGTAACAAATTTAAAGCATACTACATAATATAGGTAAGCATAATATAAAATGTGAGCAAGCATAATTGTCAACACCAAAAAGCGACACATTATCAACGAGGCAAACTTAACAGGACTTTGAAAAAAAGGTGGGGAATAAATAGTTATCAAGCAACAAAATGTATGTAAAAATCACATAAGAGCTAACCCTAATGAGACTTGAGCATTATATATATAAGATAAGTAAGCATTATATATAATGTGAGTAAGCATAATTCGAACACAAATAAGCATTACAAGTCACCATCGTTCAAAAATACCAGACTTGGAAACACAATGTAAGGAATACATAGTTATCAAACCCAACAAAAATGTATTTAAAAATCCCATAAGACCAACTCTACCGGACTTCAACTTTTCAGGATAATAAAGACAATTTAAACCAACAACAAACAAATGTCCTAACCATAAGCGATATTGTTTTTCGATTTCCACCATTCCCATTATAAGCATTCCTAAGCATATTTACGGGGACAATCCTAAACATATTTACAGGGGACAAAATATAGGCAATATTAAAAACAAATCCACCAATAAAAATAGAATACTACATAAGAAATGCAAAAAAATAAAAAAAAATTACGAAAATAAAATGAGAAAAAAAAGTTGCCCTAACCTACAATGTTGCGGGGACGCAAAAAGAAATTCACACAATTTGTTGTGTTCTTCAAATGAAAACTAAGGGTTCCAATGGGCTTCTTTCTAAAAAAACAACAATGTCTCGATTTTGCCCTCGCCCGATTTTGATTCTCATTTGGAGATTTGGTAATTTTTTATTTGAAGAGATGGTGTTGTGATTTTTGTTTCGAAGCGAAGGAAGACGGTGGAAGACGGGTTCGGAATTGCAGGGAAATATGGTGGACGACGGAGCGAGAGAAATATTGTGTGGAAGACTCGTCAATGGAGGAAGACGGTTTCGGACTTGCAGAGACTTTGAGTGTGGAAGACGGTGGATGGGATGAACTGACTTTTCAGTTACCAAATACTGAAAAGATATGGAAGATATTGGATTTACACGTCCATCATAACCGGCCCCTAAAATTTAGCCCACTACCCAAAATAAATTCCCTCCCAAAAATTGATTTAAAATAAAATTACTAATAAGCCCTTATTTAAATTAAGTTATATATTAAATAATATTAAAACCTGATTAATCTTAACCGTTTAAAAATTGAATCAACGACTCAGATTTGGTCTCGTGTACTCACCTAAGATATGTGGACTCACCCGATCTAAATCTTATATATATATATATATATATATATATATATATATATAATTTGCATTAATTTCACAAACGATTCATAAATGAAAAATTAATATATTGCGATATATTGGAAAATAAGTCTTCCAATTTAGTTTCATTCAATAATTTTATTAATATTCGCGTATTGAAAAATTAATAGCATAATTTATAGTTTAATATTTTATGATGCTAATTAAAAATGAATTTTGATTTTTTTTTTATTTTTTAGAAAAAAAGATTTACATGAATGGCATAATATATATATAATTTAATTATAATAATTAACATAAATTATTAGCTCTCTCTCTTTCAATTTTGATAAGGTTATAAATCTAATTTAGGAATCCAGTTTGATAATTAAATATTACTCCCCTCCGTCCCAAATAAATAGTCCACTATTCCTTTTTGGGATGTCCCAAATATATAGTCCATTTTCTTTATTTAAAAATATAGCTCTATTTAATATGTATTTTATAATTTACGCTATTCATTAAATAAGGGTAAATCAAATAAATATTTAGTATATTTGTAGTTTCTAATATTGTTTTTTAACCTGTGTGAAAAGTCAAACTGTACTATATATTTGGGACTAAGGGAGTATATAGATACAATTGGAAATATATATCATATTTCAACCAAAATTGTAAAATACAATTGTCCACCTTTAATTTAAATTATCAAATACTGATTTTTCATTTTATTTGGCCTGACCCATTAGCCCCAAAAGTCGGGCTGACCCGATCAACCTAGTCATTTCATGTGTTTTTCATGCATGGGGTGGGTTAGGCAGATCTAAAAAATAACGGCTAGATGGAATTTGGGCTCGACCCCAACCTAAATTTTTTCTCTTTGGCCCAGGGGCCCAGTCCCGACCAATCAATTTGACAACTCTGTTTATTATTAGGATGACCCGTGCATTGCTCGGAGGCCTCATCTAGTTGAACTAAGAATTACATCTCACAAAGTTAATAATAAAAAAGTAGACCAGTGAGTGTTCATCATGAATTGGTCACATTTTCAGAAGAATGTTTTTTTCCGAAGAATGTTTTAAAAATAAAAAAGAATTAGGAAGGGTGACGCTATTCACACCACCAAAATTAATGAATACACTCCTTCCATATAATTGCAAAATACTATTCACTTAAAAGAATATAATACCATTAATCAAAGAAGAAGTTCTAAATACACCCACATCCTTCAACCACATTCTTCTTTTCTTGAACAAATTAAAGTTGAAATATTTTTCTATAAACCACATATTTTTCCAATATTCAAATTGCTGCGGATATGGACAACAAATAATTTATATCCCTAAAAAATGAAAGTATATTCTTCATTTACAGCTTAAAGTATGTTATTTCTCAAATTTTCAAGTTGAAAAATGCTGTCGGATAGTAGCAGTGCGATACTTGACACGATCACATACTATGGCAAAAAATAAATCGTTCCACACGGCATGATGATAAAAAATCAATCGTGCTACATAACATGATGACAAAAAAACCATCGTGTCATCGTGCCATTTGGCATGATGGCCAAAAATTCATCATCCATCGTGCCACAAGGCGCAACCACAGAAACTCCATCGTGCCATGTGGCATGGCAAAAAATTCATCATCCATTGTGCCACATGGCATGATGGCAAAAACCCATTGTGCCATCGTGCCACCTAGGGATTTTTGTGCCATCTCGTCGTCTTTGCCAACATAATCAGTCAACATACATACAAAATTGCCCAAACAATTTACCTAACATTTACCCATTAAATTTTACTTAATTAAGACCGAAGTCGATGGTGGTGGCGGCACATCATCGTTCTCATCCTCCATCATCAGTCTTCTTTTCTGGTAAGTGACCAAGTCTCGAGCCATCAATGACATAGTAAATTTTCGCACAATTACTTGTGGGTGTATTTAGTATTTTTTTTGGGGAGGGGGGATGTGCAAGGGTAAAATTGGAAATTATGGGGGTGTATTTAGTAATTATGTTATATTTTAAAAAGTTGGTGGAATGTATTTAGTAAGTGAGTGTATTCATCAATTTTGGGGGTGTGAATAACATCACCCTATTAGAAATTCATGGTTCCTACCAATGGGTATATAATAATAAGAAAAAATATAGTTTACCGGGAAAAATATAATTGAGAGATTAATAATGTGAAAATCACTTTCCTATAGCAGTTAAAAGAAAAATGTCAAAAATCATTATTCTTTCTGACAATATATAAATAAATATTGCCGTATTTACAATATATACGCATACGTAGACAGTTATATTACGAATATAAACCTCTGACAACGCAAAGTATCATCATTCGTGAAAACCCAAACCACCCTCTTCTTACGCAACTCTCAAAAAGCACAGCCACTGTCTAGTCAATCACAGGTCAATTCACTTTCCTACGCCGATAGACCGTGCCGGTAAGCACCGTCATGAACGGTGGCGGCTGGGCGACCACCGTCCAGCGGATTGAGTCCGACGAAAATGGAATTTCTAGGCAGCTCTCAGCTCTTTCCCTCAATGGTGGTGACGAAGAAGAGCTGATTTCCGAGAAGACAGAGAAAGACCCCCGAAGAATCGCTAGAAAGTACGTTTCCTTTTCTTTTAATTTTGTTAGGTGGCCTTGTTCTTGGAATCATGCAGCTGCATTTGCTTTTCTTTGGTTTCGCGATCTTTTTATTTTTAATTCTTCTTTTTGGTTGTTGTTTGGGTGATGATTTTTCCTATTTGTTTTGATTGGAATATTTTGCTTGAGTGAAATTGGGAAGTTGGAGAGTGGAACGAAGACTTGAAAGGAGATGACAATGTAAGAGGAATTTCTGGAGTGGCAGAGCCGTATACGATCGGTGAAGCATGCCGTACAAGATTGTGTACTGAATTTGGGTGGCTGCCCCTTCATTTGGTTGGACGAAAAGGACCTTGTTTTCGCGGTGTGTGTGTGTATTTCTGTGATGTGGACTTGAGAGTGTGATGGATTTGATCATATCCCAATCTGTTTATGAGTACTACGAAGTTTGGGTGTGAAGAACATGATGCATTGGGACCTTATCTCGTTAATTAGGTTATCTAATCAAATAATTAGGAACAAATGTGAATATGTGAAGAACTAAATGTACCTAAATAATAAACTACTAAAGTCATTTATTAATGATCTGGAAGTCCACCGCCATGATATCAACCACACAAATGAATGTTGTTTGCAAAGGAAATTTGAATACCTATAAGTGCGGAAAGCATTTTTCTTTTTTCTTTTATGCATTTCTAATGGAAATCCTTTTTTGAAATGTTAACTTTTCTTCTCTTTGTTTAGAATTGATCATTCTTTGATAGGAAGTAGTACAAATAGAACCATGTCACTGATGCTAAATACACATGGGATAAACCATTGTTAACTGCATATAGCTCTTTGAACTTTAATTGGAGGAAAGTGAAAAGAACATGAAGATATTGAGGCTTTCATTGTTAAAATCTTTGTGTGGGTTAAAAAAACAAGAAAGATGGAAGAAATAGGTCCTTTGTGATAATTGGAGATATAGCTCTAAAATGGCAGCATACACTTTTAAGTTCAATTAAATTTCTTTATTTTGTGCATACGGTACCTCCCTTTTCTTCTTTTTGTTTGAGCTAATCTGATTAGTGTGCCTGCTGGAGGAATTTGTTGGCTACATCTCAAATTTAAGAAACCTGTGTCCAATGGTGACTTTGAGTTCTTTAGGTTTACTTATTCTCTTCATCCTCATGCTTTTTTCAATTCCAAAAAAAAGGGAGAGAAGAGAAAAGGCAACAGAATCTTTCCTAGTTAGTCTTTTGCAAGGTGAAAAGGAAGAACTTAAATTTCTTTCCTCAGCAACTTTGACAAAGGAGACTACATTTCTGAAATTTCCTGTTTATGATTGAGAAATTTTTGTTTCTTTGTATTAATAGTAATATTAACTAGTTTACTATGAATTTCAGTTATCTTCATTTAATGAAATTAGAAAGGCTTTGTTTGCGGTTAAAGAAAAATATGGCCGAAGGAAATTTGAAATCATTGTCTTTGCTTAGTTGTAGGGATAAATTGAAACTTTTTAAAGTAAAAGTTTTGTCCTATAAGTTGCTTTAACCGCAAAGGCTTTTTGGGTTTTTTGGCTGCAGTCAATTCTTTTCCCTTTAATCTTCCTTCTCTTGACCAACCTTTGTGGTCCTGTTATCAATTCCTAAAAACATTGCCTAAAGGGAGTGAAATTAAAAAAGAAAGAAAGAGTATTTAACCTTGGCTTGTAGTTTGCATTATGTTATCTTAGTGTTAATCTGTATTATCACCTCTTCGATGAATATACTATCCTCTCAAATGAACTTGTGATCACAAATAGGTTGAGAAAGAAACATTGACCATATTGTTTACTTTTTAAATTTCATACAGGTATCAGATAGACCTTTGCAAGAAAGCCGTGGAGCAGAATGTTGTTGTCTATTTGGAGACAGGTTGTGGGAAAACCCATATTGCTGTTTTACTTATTTATGAGATGCGGCACCTAATTAAGAAACCTCAAAAGAACATATGCATTTTTCTTGCTCCTACAGTTGCTCTGGTCCAGCAGGTTGTTCCCCTTTCTCACGTTCTCCAATTTGGTTTTTACTGTCTATCAGGTCTGTATGGGTCATTATCCAAGCAGTTCGTGGCTTTGCTACCTTATAATGTGATTTGTCAAAAACGAAAATAGTAGTTTGTTTATATTTATTTACAACAAGAACATCTCCCTTTCTTTATGTACGTATGTGGGGTGGCGGGGGAAAGAAGGGTGTGTGCATGCGTGTGTCTGTCGTGCATTTGGGTTTTCAACCTTCTGTGGAAGTGATGATATCAATTTTTGAGATAAAGATTCAATAAAGAATACAATAAAGGTAATGATCATGAGGAGGGGGTGGAGAGGACAGAGGGGGCTGGGGGAACTGGGAAGAAGGGAACATAGACTGGTTTATCTCTCAGGCCACTTCTATTTTCAAAAAGATGCTTTACAAGAATATGATTGTTTGAATGCCATGCATAATTCTTATTTTATAACTGGGCATTTACGAGTCCTACAAATAAGACCCAGACTGATTTTTTGGATGCCAAATTAAAGTACATTACATAAGTACTTGAATTTATACCTTTTCTGAAATTTCTCCGTGCTCCTTTGTCTGTTTTGGAGGGTTATGAATGCCTTCTCTGCCTCCATACCACTACTTTTGGGCCTTTTTTCGTACAACCTCCATTACAATGATCCATATAAGCACAACAACCTGCAAATCAACAAGCTTCCCAATCAGTTGTGGGAAACCAGCTAATAAATGAGTTAAAAAAAACAAAAATACTGGAAATAGAAAACAAAACGAAAACGGGTAAAGGAGGAAGAGAAAGGAGGGAGGAGGACGGGAAGGGGAAGAAATAAAAGAGAGGCATAAGTGAAGCAAACATGTTCCTGTAAACAAAGATTATAAAATACATGCGGAGAAATATTATATCATGTAGCAGAATGTTGAATTCCACTAGGTTTAAATGATTATCAGAAATAGTTGCACTAAGTAACAGAATCTTGACTTTTTACTAGCTTAAAGTTATTATTTCTCTCTTGAAGCTAAATCAATGTAGTTGTTAGTTATCGATATCGTTCTTGGTCATTGGAGACCATGAAGAGCTCAATAGAACTTTTTTACGATAAAGATCAAATTGCCATCTATTCTTCTTTATATGTATATTTTGCTCAGTCCCCACTTTATCAAAAATAAATTCTATTCTGAGAGTGAAAGCGGGTGTTACATGCAAACAGTACGAAATGGGACTTGAGAATAATATTTCTCAATCCTATGTTAAGGTTTTACTATGGGTTTACCATTAAAAAGTCCCTTTGTTTGGTGGATATCTTGTAACTGCTTTAAAAAGCAGTTAGATGCTAGTGCCTTTTTTATGCCAGATATTATATATAAATATCGATTTAATCTGTGTATATAGTGGCATCTGCTGTCTTCTATTTAAATTATGTCTCTCGTATAGAATGTCTAGAAATTAGTTAAAAGGCTAGTCAACATAGTCAACTTCATCCCATTGTTTATTTGGCTTTATTCGAAAATTCAATATTTTTCTCTTAATTTCATAATTATGTCAGTTAATAATCCTTTTTTCGTTTTCCTTTTTAATAAAGCAAGCCAAGGTCCTTGAAAATTCTCTTGATCTCAAAGTTGGGACCTATTGCGGAAGTTCAACACATTTAAAGAGCCGCCACGACTGGGAAAAAGAAATTGAGGAATATGAGGTTGGTTGAGTTAATTGTGAGATTCTGCTACACAACATTAGAAGCACTATTTCTCAATTTACATTTACGATGGTTCATCTTCTTCTCCTTCTTACCCAAAGGAGAGTCAATCCAGGTTTGCCTAGTGTGTAGTGCTGAAGTATTTCTCTCTCTCTCTCTCTCTCTCTCTCTCTCTCTCTCTCTCTCTCTCTGTCTCTCTCTTCATTTTCTGGATTCACATTTATGTCATCTCTACTGTAGAATTGGTGTCTTGCTGGTATAGGGGTCTGCTGGGAGTTTTATGTTTGTGGGCTTGCAAATTGAACTGAATCTCCTGTGTGCCCAGTAAGAACTTTAGCGATTTTCCACGTGTATTGGTTCATCCCAATTTTCTTTCCATGTGCAGATCCTTGTTATGACACCTCAGATAATGCTACATAATCTGTCACACTGCTTTATCAGGATTGAACTAATTGCCCTTCTGATATTTGATGAATGTCATTATGCACAACTTGAAAGCAATCATCCTTATGCTGAAATTATGAAGGTAATGAATTGAAATAGTCATTTGTATTTGTAGGGTATCAGTTTGATAATTTGTGTTGCCTAATTATTGAGATATTGATCCTGCAGATCTTCTACAAAATGGATATAGCTAAACTTCCTCGTATTTTTGGCATGACCGCATCTCCAAAATTAGGAAAAGGTAAGTCAATGGTCTCAGACTCTCAGTGTGGTGTTTCAAGCACATCTTTGTATGCTCACATATATTATAGCACAGTTTCTTGACGTCGAAATCCAACGGAGCGGTGTTTGATATGAACTCTCCAGTTATTGACTTGCATGTACTATGTTACATACAAAAAAACTTGTCAATTTTGGTGCTATATTTCACTGGCTCGCCGAACCAGGGCAGTAAAGTTAGTAGCAAGATATCTAAAGCTTTGATCCAATATAATGAAAAGAAACCTTTAGACAGGAGCTGTAAGGCTTGATGTCATGCTTTCCAGTTGTCAGTTGCTGGTTTGAATATGTGTACCGTGAACTTGGTGAAAATGTCATAATTTTTATGTTTCCTGGACACTGAGATAATCATCTCAATACGTAATGCTTTTATGGAAAACTCAAATGATGATTGTAATTTGGTACGATCTACATTTTGCCGTATGTTGTAGTAACATGTATTAAGCTTGACTCTGTTGATCATGTAAAATGAGCAGATTTATACAATAAATTGCTGTTCTTTCTATGGCATGCTAGGACTTAAGTTTTTCCTATGGTCTTTTGGTGTAGCAGTTTGTCTTGTCCTTGCTGAGATCCAATTTTCTTGCCGTATATGACCTTGTGTCTTCACTCTGTAAAACTTTAAAATTTTCAACTGTCTTTTCTGGTTTTCACCAATAATAAAAAAACAAGGTATCTGTACAAGGTGAAATTGTTCACTTGCTAGTAGTGATGCTGGTCAGCTAATATTAATCATCTGCAACAGGTGTATCGACTGTCTTAATATCGTTACTTTATGTGTGTTTCAGAGTACAATTTTCTTTTAAACAGTCTTTCAGCTTTAGAGCTATTTTGCACTCCAAATGACTCCTAGTTAGTGGCATCAGGTTCATTGAATGGTTAAATTTACCAAAGGAACGATATTGTTGTGTTTTATTGAAAATATATATTTCTCCTTATCCTCGAATAATTTGACTACGGTGACACATTTTTGCGCAAGAACTCAACCAAAGAGGAAATTCCTCTATCCATCTAATACCAACATAATATGTGAAGTAAATGTTTTCTTTTTTTTTTCTCTTTTTTTTTTTATCGTTCAAGAGTAAAATGTAAACTAGTGACATTCTTTGATCTCTCAAATACCTCCCTTTTTCTCTTCATTCTTCACTTCCTTTGTTGCTTCTTCCTTCACAAAATACAGGTTTTTCGTCCACCCACTGATATGGAGTACTGCAATCACCCCCTTTTGGACACACAATTTTCTCATCATGCTCCTCGTATAATCTTGGATTGGCTTCAGTTGTAGGCCACCTGCATTGATAGCACCCGATGGGGTCGCTTTTGATACCAATTTGTCAAGGCGGGTCCAGAAGGAGGGTCTCAAGTGGGACTCTAGCACTGTAGGCTCTGCTAGCAGGTTGTCACATTTATCGTGCTTCAGAAAAATGGTTAATTCGAAGTGCTAGAGAAGCTCACATGCTCACCTATAATTCCTAAATTTCTCTCTCAACTTATGTGGAGTAGTACACTTTGTATAATGGATCTTAATCTCTGGGTGTGATATCATTACTTGCAAATAGCATATCTGTTCACTATGAAATGCAGAACACTATGGGTTTTCTTTCTTTCTTTCCTTTTTTTTTTCGTGCAGAAGAATGTTTCCTTATTTTCTTGTTGATTAATTGATGCACTAACATGCTTTCATGCTGTTTCAGGTGGCTCAATTGATGGTCTTGAGGCATTGTTGCGTGCAAAGGTGTGTTTTGAAAGATTTATTTACACATATTTAATTTGGTTTGTACTTTAATTGAATAATAATGTTGGTAAGCGTAAAAGCTAAATAGTTTAGAGAAAGGTTACAGGGCAAAAAGCTCGACCTCTTGCTTCCCTCTCTCTACCTCCTACCTGGTCCTCCTTTCTCAAGTATTTGATCAGTTGCTCTTTTTTTCCATTTTCGTAGGTTTATTCTGTTGAAGATAAAGATGAACTGGAAAAATTTGTTACCTCCCCAAAAGTAAATATATATTATTATAGTTCAATCGAGAATGGCTGTTCTTCGCTGCACATGATTTATACTAGGAAACTTGAGGAGATAAAGCACCAGGTATTGCATATCGACATTTTTGTAAATATAATGTATATGAACTATTAAAGTGATTTCCCTATGGTATAACAGTCTATGTCAGCGCTGCGAATGAACTCACTTGATCAGAGTATTCTCAGGAGCACCAAAAGGTTGCTTCAAAAGCTGCATTGTAATTTGATGTTTTGTCTAGAAAACCTTGGATTATGGGGGGCATTACAGGTAAGGATCACAATATTTAGTTATTCTGTTCTCCTTTAAAAACCACTTTTGTTATTGAATTTAGATTTAATACATTATGCGCTGCATTGTGCCTCTACTTCTTTGTCAGTGATAACATATCTCCCTTTCTCATATGCTATTCCACTTACTCCTTTCCATTCCATAGTTTGCCTCGCAAGTTTTTTTGGCCTTTTGTGGTTCTTATTCTTCGTCTTATATGGGAACAACATGGTGTGCCACAGTATTATGAGACCTTGATAATCCGAACTCACAAAGCTGAAGTAAAGAATTGATATATTTCTGAAAAATTTAACTACTTTTACAAAACATTTTAGAAATTTATGGCGTCTAAAGTCCTGACTTTGTTAAAGTATCATAACTCAATAAAGTTTCATAAGTCCCGAGATAAACTTTGAATGGTCTGTTGGTCAATTCTGGAAAGAAGAATGCACGTCACAAAAAGAAATCTGACGTGGCAAGCAGAAATAAGCTGTTCGAGTTTAATTGGGTATAGTGAGAGCGATAAAAGTTTATCTACTATATGCTGGAAGGCATCTTGAAGCCGCCAAACTTTATGTTGGATTTAGATCTAGAGGGTCTTGGGCATATAGATCTTTTGTATTCTTTGACTTTCTGAAAATATGCCCAGACAATTTATTTACTTCATATAGGATGTCCCACCTTCAGGTGATTATTTTTTAGCAATATGCTATTCTTACCTTTTATGTAAGGACTTGCAATATGATAAACAGATTTGGTCTTTTATCACTACATTCTAGACCACAACTGATATGGTTGTGCATGATTTAAACCCTAGGCTCAATATTTTTTTTTTTTTTTTTTTTTTTTTTAGTACAATTGGGGGAGCTTGGGGAGGGGACACACGCACTGTATGGGATCGAATCAGGGTCATTCACCCTTACAACACGTCTCAACCACTAGAGCACAATGTTGAGTTTTTTTCTTTAAAGAATGGCCTGCATAGGAAGATGTTTTTCTTTTTTTTAAAAAAAAAAAACTTTTAAGAATTATGCTTTTCTCTCATGATTTCTTGCTTAAATTTTTCACGAGGGCTTAATTTAATGTAATTCTGGCATCTGTGACTTGTAGAAAAGACAGTCTGTCATAGTGTTACTGCAAACCACCTTGTTACTTTATTAATTTCTTCAGCCTGAGACCCTTACTCCAAGGGTGCAGTGTTACTTGATGTCTCTGATTGGAGGGATTGAACTTCTAATTTACTTCTGATTCCTTCAAAGGCCAGCTACATCTTTTTAAAGGGTGATCGCCATGAGAATACCGAACTGGTGGAGGAAGCAGAGAGTTGCAGTGATGGCAACTTATGTAACAAATATTTACATCAGGCCGCCTCAGTACTTGCTTCTGATTGCAGTGGAGGTATTTTATAAATGCTGCCTCAACATGGCTACAATTGGTTTCTTTTACTACATCTTCTGGTTGTTCTTCTTGATTGGTTTATATGTATTGTTGCTTACCCCATATGTCTTAGCATTGAGTACATTTACCCACAATAGATTAAAATGTTATGCGTTAAACTTATCTGGATAATTATTTCCATCAATAGGGGTGCCTGCTTTGTTTTTGATCCATTTTGTTATGAGATATTTTTAGGTTCTCTGTTTGAAAAGTATTCATCTATCTCTTCTGTTGATGTAAGAAATTCGTCATATTATTCACACAGACGGCATGGAAGCTGATTTGTCCTGTGTAGAAGTTTTGAAGGAGCCCTATTTTTCAAGAAAGCTCTTACGGCTTATTGGAATTCTATCCAGCTTTAGGTTTGTTTTTTCTTGCTCAATATATTTTTGGAAGACAATTGTGTTCAGCTAGAGTTTTTCTCTATATACGTGATTTGCTTACCTCATGATTTTGTTGATCTACATTTGCTATCATAATTAGAACGTGATCACAACAATCTAGACTTAAAGCTAATAAGTGACAGGAGGCAACTGAAATATACACATCCAATAAAAGTCTCTTAACGGCTTCTCCAGAAATTTGACATCCAACTGAAATATTCTTTTGCATTATCACTACGCAAGACACGAATCATTTTACCAAATTGAGTCTTAATTTCTGAGCAAAAAGTTTCAAAAATACCAAACAACTCAGAACGATCTTTCATTAGAAATACCCAAGTACACCGGGAGAAATCATCAATGAAAGTGACATAATACCGATAACCTAAGATAGACGGAACACGACTTGGACCCCAAACATCAGAATGAACAATATCAAAGAGAGATGAAGCTCTGTTATTAATACGATTAGAAAAAGAAGTACGAACATGTTTACCTAATTGGCAAGACTCACAATTTAAAGACTCCAACTGTGAAAGACCGGGTACCATTGTTTTTAATTTGGGTAGACTCGGGTGACCCAAACGACGATGAAGAAGATCGGGGGATGCAGTAGCGGCACATAGAGTGGAAATTGTTGGTTGAAGGTAGTAGAGACCACGAGATTCAGATCCTGCGCCAATCGTCTGCCCCGTACTCCGGTCTTGTATCAAAAAAGAATCAGAAGTGAAAGTTATGGTGCAATTTAAAGAACGAGTTAATTTACTTATGGATATCAAATTAAAAGGACAATTAGGAACCAATAAGACTGAACTCAATGGAATTGATGGAGTTGGTGAAACCCGCCCAACTCCAGTGGCCTGGATTTTAGACCCATCTGCAACAGTAACGTAATGGGGAAATTTGGTCTGTGATATTTCTGAGAAAATAGAGGAATTACCAGTCACGTGATCAGAAGCACCGGAATCCAAAACCCATCCCATAGGTGTAGAGTGAGAGAAACAAACCGTAGAATTATCAGTGTGAGCTATAGTGGCTGAAGAGGGTGCCTGTTGGACATTCAATATGTCGGTTGTAATGGTCGTGGACCCTTGAAAGGCGACCGAGACTTGACCCGTTGGTTTGAAAGAAGGATCAGACATGATGACTGATTAAACAGACGTGAACAGTGTTGTCCGGCGTGAAAAATATTTTCCGAACTGAACAGTGTGTCCCGATGAAATTATATTTTTCTGGGCGTGAACAGTGTCGATGAAATTATATTTTTCGGTTGTGAACAGTAATTCCCGGATGAACAGTGTTTTGGGAACAGTCTCATCGTGAACAGTGTTATGGTGAACAGTATTCCGGTCAGACAGAACTGAAAAGGGAAACTAGGGTTTTGGGAAAAACTGAAACTGAAATCTGGAAATTGGAATTTCTGGAATCTGGAAACTGAAAATGGAAACTGAGATTTTCGGAAAAAAAAAAAATAGAACTAGGGTTTAGGAACCTTGCTCTATGATACCATGTGAAAATGATTGTATTTCTTGTGTTTTTCATGACTGAAAATTGTACAATATATAGGCATGTAAACCTAACATAAGATATAAATTAAGGAAAAGAGGAAAACACCACAACCTAAATTAAGGCACTAATGTTGCCACTAAGCTACCACTATCCTATATTATATAATATCTCAACAAACTCAAAAATAGATATCATATAAAATTTTCGGGAAGATTAGAAATAGTTAGAAATGGATTTTGATTTTGTATATTCAAGATTTGGAAAAATCATATTTAAATAAGCGTGATTGAGAATTTCATATAAAATAAAATACAACTCAAAGGTAAAATATTTAATCGTTAATATTTTAAACATATAATAACTTTTGTCATTGCTAAAAAATACATAACATATTAAAATTTAACGTCTTGGAAACTAATTAAATTTTAGATATGTAGAAGATCTTATATTTTTTGGATTTTTCTAAAACAGATATTTTGAAGGTCGTTAAAAAAAAAAACATAAATTTGGCATCTTAGTTTGAAAATTCAAAGGTAAAATAACTGAATATTTTAAACAAAAGTACATAACATATTAAAATTTCATGGATTTTAATATGAAATTTTTTTAATGCATCTTAGTTTGAAAATTCAATAACATCATTATAAAGAAAATTTATAAAGAAAATTTAGGAAAATAGTATAACTTGGATTTGAAATTTATAAGTGAATTACCTTGGGAGTTGAGGATGAAATAAGGAAGGCAATTGAGGGATCATGGTGTTGAAGAAAAACTTGGTCGTGGTTGTTGGTAGATGATGGGGGCTGAATGGAGCAGAGAGAAATAAAGCTGGAGCGTTTTTGTTTTGGTCCTCTCTAATGTGGTATAATAAAACCCTAATAACGAAAGAGTCCTAATATAATTACTCTAGCTAGTTTCCCAAACACCTTAGGATTCCTCATGGGCCAAGTAATTGAATAATAAATCCAATAATAATAATAATACACTAATGGGCTATATAACTAATTAAATACACATCTTTTTTTTTCCCGGGTGTTACAAGGGATGCCTAATCGTTTATATATCTGTAATGTCTCCGTTTTGTACTGTAACGTTTGTATTTTTCAAATAGTTATATGAATCCTATCTCACTGCATTGCAATAATTTTAAAATAGCATCACACAATTAGCGGAAAATACAATTTAATGTTTTTTATTGATGAAGTCAAGATGTATATATATATATATATCATACTTATGAAAAATACATTCATGAATATGTATGTGTCTTCTTACTTAAATATATATAATGCTATATATGGATATATAATATATATAATTATGGTACAAATTTTGAGAGATTTTCTCAATTAAAATATGTATCTTTTAATTGAATTTAATCAATTTAAATACAATTCGATATAATTATGAAGAAATGGGTTGCCCAAATAACAACTATATAGATATATCACAAATAACCAAAATACATGAACATAGAGAATTGATGTCCAATAGCCCTAATGCACAATTTTAAAGCTCATTATAAAATAAAATATTTGAGTAAATATATCTTATATCTTAGATTTTTCATTTTTTATATGCAATGAGTATCAAACTGAAGATAGTAAAAAGATGATTTTTTTGATATATTATACGTAAAAAACGGATAAAAAACGAAAACGTGATTACATTTTAAAAAAGAAAAAGAAAAGACACATATAATAATTAATGTAGTTACACACAATTTGGAAAGCTAATTTTTATGTAATTCTAATTAAGTGACCTTAAAAGTTGACTATCAAAAATAGTCATTTCAGTAGTAATCAACATTTTTTTATGTGCAGATGGGAGGGAAAATTTTTATGATACTATTTATAGAGACTTCTTTTATATATATATATATATATATATATATATATAGATTATATTAATAGTGTACTATGCGTGTGATTATGCTTTATACATTGTCTTCCTACCTGTAGATAATTTGCAGTTATTCGTGGATAAATAAAAATTTATTATAAATTAAAAATTGGTGGAAACCTTTATATCCATCTAATTATGGTCTCTGATATAGTGTATTTCTGTACATCTTTCCTTATGCTATTGTTATCACGTTACATAAGGGCATGTAGTGCCACTTTTTACCAAGTAGGTTCTGTAGGACATGATAAATCAACCTCATCTACCTTTAGCGGTAGCTAGCCTATCTAATTCACTAGTTGTCTTTTGAGTTCCAAGTGAATAAAAGGGCTCATATACTTCATTTATTATGGAATTGAGCAATCACATCTAAAGTGTAGGAACTAAGCATTACATGAGAAAAGTGTTATATTGTCCAAGTGGAGTGGAGTACCTTTTGCTCGCTTGGCAATTGGTATTATACTATTTGAAACTAGTGGCATTTTGGGGCAATGCTTGCATCCAATGGGCTCGCAGTCTGGAAGTGGCATGAAGTGTGGGCCCATGAATGTAGTTTGCTTGCCATTGAAGCGCTGTGGCTAGATTTATTCAGTGAGTGTCAATCTCAAGGCTTTAAAATGCATTTGCAACTAGTGAGACCGGACAAATTTAGTTGAACCTTTCTAATGAGGTTGATGAGAGAGAAGGAAAGAAATCACAGAAAATTTTGATGTTCCATTACAACTCTTGTTCATCATACTTCTAATTCTTCTGATTTGACCTATGTTACCATTCAATATAACAGCTCCTGAAATTCCCCTTCTGTCATATGTTTGATCTTTGCAGGATATAAACCTCAAAAATCTTCCAGAAGCTTGTCACTTAAGCTAGGATAGATTTCAACTTGATGGTTGCTTTACGTAAAATTGGTACAAGTTGTAGATGAGTTAAATCACAATGTTAGACTTGCTGACTTTCTTTGTCTTCTTGGTTTCTGGTTTCTACCGGCTGTCACTCCAAAATTAATCTTAGCAGAAGAAATTTCACAATGCACACTCAGTGTGCCAATGTGGGATAATATATATTGATACTAACAGAAAACTAATATACCCAGCCCTAATTAATTCTTTCTTTTTCTTTGCAGTTCTAATGCTAGAACATTTTCCTTTTTTGCTGTAACCATAAAAAATTCTTCTCTCGTCATTTTTGTGTTTGTAGTTTGTATGAATTACCTGTGGAGTCCCCTTCACAACATTTATTAAATCAGCCTTCAATTTAATGAAGCCTTCTTATAGAAATTTGCCAGATTGTTTTTGCATGTAGACAGAGCATTTTTTCATACATGCATAACACATTTAATTTTCTCTACAGGTTACAGCCTAATATGAAATGCATAATATTTGTCAATAGGATTGTTACTGCAAGATCACTCTCGTATATACTTCGAAATCTAAAGTTTTTATCCTCTTGGAAGTGTGGTTTTCTCGTGGGAGTTCACTCTGGACTTGTATCACGTAAAAATACAAATATCATTCTTGAGAAATTCCGTTCTGGTGAGGTAATGCTTCCTTATTATGACAAGTTTTTCTCTTTTCATTTCTTCCATTTATGTGCTAGGAACAATTTTGATGAAACTATTGTGGTATCTTAAGCTTGTATTTTTCCTTTCCGTATACCGTGATCTAATTGTTTCCCAGAAAGAGTAATGAATTATGCAAATTATGGTAAAATCCATCCAACATATCTATTTTCCTGATTAAATTATATTTTGGCAGCTAAATCTGTTAGTTGCAACAAAAGTGGGCGAAGAGGGACTTGATATTCAGACATGTTGCCTTGTAATACGGTTCGATCTTCCAGAAACAGTTGCAAGTTTTATTCAATCTAGAGGTCGTGCCCGTATGCCCCAGTCTGAATATGCATTTTTGGTGGACAGGTGCTTTTATTCAGTGCTTGCTTATGAAAATTCATTATTAATTTTGCTTTATAAACAAAGTTAAGTATCTGATATTCGGCACACTACAGGGGCAACCCAAGGGAACTCAATTTGATCGAACACTTTAAAAAAGATGAAGCCCAAATGAATGAAGAAATTTCCTTGAGAAAATCTCGTGCGCCAATAGCTGATTTTGAGGAGAGAACCTATAAAGTGGATGCTACTGGGGCAACTATTAGTTTGGTATTGAGTATTTCGTTGCTGCATCGCTATTGTTCAAAACTTCCTCATGATGAGTATGATCTTATTCTTGGTGTTAATTGGTCTCTGTTATGCTCTTCTTTTTTACGAGGCTGTCCCCAACCATGGAATTTAAGGTTGCATTTGGATGAGAGGATTCGGATTTGGGGAGAAGATTTGGGGAAGGATTTGAATTGACTCCAAATAAGAAGGATTTGAAATACTCCAAAATGACTCCAAAAATAGTTTCTAAGGATTCAAAATCCATTATAGAAGAACAACCTCAATGGACTTATTATTATGGATTTGAAATCTTTAGCTCCAAATCCATTCATCCAAATGGAGCCTAATGGAATTTAGAATTCCATAACATTCTATGTTTCCTCAATTTGGATTTAAATGGAATCCATTAAATCTTGAGGTCATCAACTTGGATTTTAATGGATTCCACGAAAATTCAACATCCTCAAACATTTAATGGATTCCATGGATTTCTTTTATAAATGGATTTTGGTGGAATTATAAGCTATATTTATGAAGGATAAATTCCCACCTTCCCCTCTCGAAATTCAAATTCCATTTTTCCGATAATAATAATAATAATAATAATAATAATAATAATAATAATAATAATAATAATAATAATAATAATATAATACTAATAATAATCATCATCATAATCATAATAAATATTGTCTATGGTAAAAAGAAAAATAACATTGTATTCTCTCTTGTACCTCTCCTCATGTATCGTCTTCTAATCTCAACATTTCAACGCAAGTTAGACCTCAATTTTGTGAATAATCACTATAGAGTTGATTTGTCGCCTTGTTTGAATGCTAACATTTTCAATTTTATAGACAAATTAGTAGGAAAAATTACCAATAGAATAATACTTTGATGGGAATAATTAGTTGATGAATTTTCATTAATTCATCTTGATAGACACATTATTTTTGTGTTGAAAAATGTGAATTAAAACTATCTCACAAAATTTTGATCATAAATGTTGTTGTTCTTGATTGAATATTTATTTTAACAATAGTTGTTTATGGTATTATTTCATATTTTGACAATTTCAAATTGTATTTTTATAAAGTTTATGAAACTATTTTTTTTTAGTAACTTTCTTTTTATATTTACATTTGTTTTTATTTTTTTATGGTCATGAAGTTATGCTACTAGCTTCATAAAAATTCATTAATTATATTTTTATAATATCCAACAAATTTCCACTAAAATCTACACAATTCCATAGTATAAAATTCCATTAGAATATGTTGGAATCCATGGAATTCTCTAAAAATCTATGAAAGTCCATTAATTAAAAAATCCTTCAAATTCCATGTTGGGGACACCCTCCTTAGAGTCATAGTGCTATTCATCCTGGTTTTCAAATTTTACGTTGATATAATTTTATCTGTATTAGGTATTTCAACCCAAAGCCCCAGTTCTACTACTACGATGATGTAGATGGAACGGTTTGCAACATAATTCTCCCAGCCAATGCTCCACTTCATCAAATTGTCAGCGAACCACAACCGTCGACAGAGGCAGCTAAGAAAGATGCCTGTTTGAAAGCATGCAAGGCATTACATGAAATCGAGCACTGACTGATTATCTCTTGCCAGAGCAAGATGATAAGTATGATGAATCAACTCAGGACTCATATGATTCTGACGATAGCAATGGTCAGGGGATGTCATTATTATGAATTTCACATTTCTCGTATAAGCTTAAACTTTTATATTAAGCTTTTGCACCTTGCAGAGGAGGAGTCACGAGCAGTACTATACGAGATGCTTGTTCCTGCTGCCCTTAGGAAACCATGGACAAAAGTGGGGAATTCCACTTGTTTTAGTTCTTACTACATCAAATTTTGTCCTAATCCAGCAGATAGGACATACAGAAGGTTTGGTCTTTTCGTGAAGGAGCCACTCCCAGAAGAGGCTGGGAAAATGAAAGTTGATCTTTGTTTGGCCCGCGGTAGGATGGTGATGACACAGCTTATTCCATCTGGAGTTGCTAGATTTGATAAGGATGAGGTAGAATTCTTTCTTTTTGTTCAAATTTGTTCAGCATGATAATATGTATAGTGCTTCTGAAGTTGATCTTGGTTTACACAGATTGCCGCAGCTGAATTGTTCCAGCAGATGTTTCTCAAAATAATTCTTGATCGACGAAAATTTATAGAGGAATACGTTGTACTTGAAAATAATGATACGTATGAGTCAAGCTCATCGACCTTCTACCTCTTGCTTCCTGTTATTCAGCATGACCATAACAAAATCTCTGTAGACTGGACGCTAGTCAAGAGATGTTTGTCATCTCCAATTTTCAAGCACCCAGGCATTTGTGTGGGCAATGAAACATTTCAATATAACAACTACTTGCATCTCGCCAATGGTCGCAAAAGCGTACATGATGTTTTGAACAGTTTGGTGTATGTCCCATGCAAAGATACATTTTTCTTTATTTCTGATATTTTTCCAGAAAAAAGTGGATATAGCGTATATGATGATTCAAAAAGTCATTTGGAGCACTACACTGAAACGTAAGTTCTTTCTTTTCCTGCTTCCATTTGATTGTCAATAACTTTTTTTCATTTGTTCTACACAAAACCTGGACGTTAGGTGAAAACCTTAATATAATTTGGTTTGAAATTCCATGTGCAATATAAACTCTTGGCTTTTATGTTAGACTCAGAAAGTTAAAAGTGGTGCTAGCGGAGAGAGCGTTTGTACTCTAAACTCAACTTGGTTCTTTGTATGAAGAATCTCATATAATCAAGAGCACAGTAACCCCTTAGAGGTCCATGATATGCCTTCACTTTATTCTAATTACAAGTGCAACGACATAAAAATCTTTCACATTTCTATCAGCTGCACTTGTGCCATATGTATGTTCATGTATAAATTCCAGAACCTTCGTAAGGGTAGTTAGAATTTTAAGAAACAATTCCCTTCTCCTATATTGACTTTCATTACAAAGGTGGATGTATTGTTTTGTTATCTACATCTTGAATTAGCCCTTCTCAAACTTTGAGGTCTGAGATTAGACATTTACTTTGTAATTATCTTCTATCAATTAGGAGAGTCTTTTGGGGTTTATATCGTTCTCATGGATTCTACAGCTTGACTTACACATGGTAGGAATAACAGAGTATTATCAGATATGCGTAAATTTTACGGGATCACTTTGTAATTTTTTTTTTTTTTTTTGTTCTGATTCTGACACCTCACTTTTGATTTATAATATTCCTGAGACATTATTGATCCATGCATATTGCGGGGAGTATTCTCCTGTTGTAATATCATTCTTCTCTTCTTTGTGATGGTTCACATTTCACTTAATAGGTTTGATATTCATCTGGCGTACCCTGATCAACCCCTTTTGAAAGCCAAACAACTTTTTGTCTTGGACAACTTACTGCGGAAGAAAAAACACTCAGGTAAAGTTTATTTATGTGTAATGCATTTTTAACCTGTGAATAAGATAAGCCATGTAATGCATAAAAATACTTTTGTTTCTTAGTTTTGACATCTTTCCTTCATTTCTTGGTGCTTGAATGCATCAGCCATAGTTGTCCCTTGGTGGGATCATAAACTTAATTAGCTTTTACTGAATTGTTATTTTTCATTTTTCAAGAAAATAAGAGTTTAACATGTTAGAGGAAGTGTTAAGAGTGGAGAACACTTTCCTCATTTGCAGAAAAATAGAAGGATTAAAAGCCAAAAGTGGGCCACTTTGCTTGTAGGACAAACCATAACCATTTGAACATTTGTTCTAGCCCATAGGATGCTTAGGAACTCCTATGCTGCAAGCAGTGAAATGCAATTGTTTTAAAGATTTGGTTCTGTTTGTGCCATAATTGACCATTAAATAGCCCTTATGCTATGCTGTGTTTCGATGATATTAAATGACAGCACCAAAATACTATTTTGGTAGAGAATGGCTGCAAAGAGAACTTCTCTAATGTGATTACTTAAGGTGGTTGTCAACTCTCCAGCAGATGATGTCTGAAGTACTTCATGATTTGACATTTACTGAATGCAAAATAATTTGAGAAATATTAACCAAAGTATGATCATAATCTATTTATGTGCAAGAATCCTTGGACGGACGAAGAAGATTTCCTAGATTTAAGTTAGTGTAATACTTGCTGTACACCAAGGCAGTGGGCGTGAGCATGTGATATCCTATTGGATTATCTACTTCCTGAAAAAACTCCGAAGTGAATTCTTTTCACCATTTTACCAGTAGATTATTCTCTCAGAACCTTAATACTTGTGCTGGTTCTGTCTTTCTAACTAAATGAATGTACTTTCACTATATGAATGATCTAATGAATTTATAGAACTTGGTTTTGTTTTACAAATAAGAAAATGATAAAAGAAAATCATCATACACTAGTCATGTATAACCATTTTCTTGGTTCCACAATCTCTCTCTCTCTCTCTCTCTCTCTCTCTCTCTCTCTCTCTCATGCTGATCAGAATCAATGTCGATATCGTATAATGGGTTGATGAACGGTGTATATCAACTCATGGTTTCTCTTTAGCTTTTCTAGTTCCCCGTCAGGCCATACCTTTTCCCCTGTGATACATAAATACAGACAGAAGAAATATCGTCATGAAAATTCATACCAAAACCCCGTAATCATAGTGAAATGCAATCCACGTACATTGGTGTGGGGAAGGAAAGTATTTTCAATATCGCCATTTTTTTAAAACATCCAAATCTGAAACCTTTCAACTGAATAGGATATGTTGACAATTCCTCCCACTGAGTCGTTGGGAACTTTTAAATGGTTTATAAAGCTCTAGGTAATTGTAATAGCTCGTGTTGGTTGTGGGAAAATTTTGAGTATGTTTATAAATTTTTAAGTATTCCTTCTTGTCAACATCCGCTTGAGCACAAATGGTTAAATGCCGCCGGGTTGACAAGACCAAGGGTCTCAACATGGGTCCTTAGGGTGGGCATATTAGTTTCATTAGAGGCTCTGTCGACTTGATGGTCTTAGACTAATGTAGTGGGCTATGGCTAAGGTATTTGACGTTACAAGTAAATTGCATATTTGAACAGGGAAATATTTAAGATTCCATGCCACATTGGCTAGAAGATTTCTGTAATGGTTTCTAAAGATGCAAGTATTCGTATGGTCTACAAAAGGCTTAATGTTTCGGAAAAGTTGGTTGGCTCCCAACTATGTTGACAAGGCATGGAGCCTCACCCAGTCCTTTCACAAATTCCTACTTGTCGATGGGATTAAACATTTTTAAGTCCAAGTTTGGATTTTGATTTCAATGTGAAGGTCATGAGTCAAAGTTGGGACCTCCTGGATTCAGGCTTGTATACTGGTTGTTTGTCATATTTTCTCAGAGTAGGATGAACCTAATACTCCCTGCAATTGACTTGTGCATGGAAAGATGAAAGTGTCTGTACTTTTTGTGTGACGAATAAGTAAATGCAATTATGGCTAAAAGGGGAACTATATACATTGATATAGACTATGAGATTTCTGTGATACTTGAATTCCTCTGTGTCTTGTTTCATGGCATTTTTATTGTTCTTGTCTACATGTGTATCACTTTTGTATTTTCAAGTATTGCTTGGCTGATTGTCCTTCCCCCTAATCCTCGACTTGCTGGACTTGTTGGACTATTTGTTTGCTGATATTTAGATCAATGGCGAGAAAAAGAGGAACACTTCATTGAATTACCACCCGAGATTTGTCAGTTGAAAGTTGTTGGTTTCTCTAAAGATATTGGAAGTTCATTATCTCTGTTACCATCAATCATGCATCGGCTTGAAAGCTTGCTTGTGGCCATTGAACTAAGGGACAAATTAGTTGCTTCATTCACCGAGGAGCAGAAGTTACTGCTAATCGTGTAAGGTGTCTTTCTTCCTTCCTTTTTCTTTTTTAAAGGATTAGTCTGTCTAACGTTTGATCTTCCACCGCCAAATTAAAATTTGTTATATCATCATCCATTTGAAATTGAGTCAGATTCTTGAAGCACTCACAACAGAAAGATGCTGTGAACACTTTTCTCTTGAAAGGCTTGAAGTGCTTGGAGACGCATTTCTCAAATTTGCAGTTGGTAGGCATCTTTTTCTTAAGTATGACACCTTAGATGAAGGACAGCTAACTAGAAAGCGTTCCAACATTGTCAACAATTCAAATTTACTCAAGCTGGCAACAAGGAACAATTTACAGGTAACTGATGTGAGTTCTATGATTCCTAGGTACAAAAAGGAATTGAGTTTTGAGGTTAATAATAATAAAAACCCTTTCACGAACATGACATCACTACTGTACTTGCCATTTCTTTGAACAGGAAATGTACAATACTTTCTTACCCGAGGATATACACAATATATAATCACCTTAATTCTTTCCTGAAATTACATTATAGCCCCCTCTGGCCATATTGAATATTCAACATTGGGTTGAAATAGAATTTTAGAAGAAAGATGAAAAGTGAAAATCTAGGGGCATCTTCAAAGTTTTGCCCGTGAAGAAAGTCGTGTCACATCATTATTTTAAGTGACAAGTTATGTGAAGAATATTTATTTAAGGAAGCGAGGGATTATTCATGAATTCCTGTAGTGAAAATAGGGACCATTCAGTTTTGCAAATAGGGATGGTTTTTAAATGTTATCTATTTAAAAACTGGTATTCTGGACATTAACTAATGTGACGTTCTCTTCTATTATCCTCGAGTCTAAGCAAAAATCTGTGCTTCTGTTTAGTTAGATTTTCATGCATGACTGTGACCCTATGACTAAGGCATGTGTAATGTGGAACACCCCGTAATACCACTCTTTATAGTTTTCTGATTTAAGACGTGGTCAATAGCAACGGGTAAAACCGTAAAAGTAATGTAAAAAAGTAAAACAAACAATTTATTTCACCACTATTGCAAATCTATAGGGGCTTGACCACTGAACAAACCTGGGCTCATATACTAGTACAAATGTCGAACAAGAAAAATGGTAAAATCATGTTTACTAAGGGTACAAAGTTTTTGAACGATATGAAGATAATTTTTTAACCCTGGTGACAGAACACAAAAATTCAATGAAGGGTAAAACATTCTTAAACGGAATATATAATTGATAATTTTACTTGTCTAACACCACGAGTTTGTAGCTCAAGTGGTATCGCTCACCCTTTGTAAGGGTGTTGACCGGGGTTCGAACCCGGTATCTTTCAGTTTCTTTGAAATTTAACCCCTCGTCTCCCACCAGTATTCCCAACTTATTAAAAATAAATTTACTTGTCTAACAAAATTGAATGTAAAAGAATTATGTCCTAATTAAATGGAAAAAAATGATAAAACCATATATATGGTCAAGGGAGAAAAAACGAAAAGGCAAATTCAGACAATCACCAGTGGCCACGACAGTTTCTAAAGCAGATTATAGCAAAAAGTGCGGCCAACTACTACAGAAGAGGCTTCTTTGATAAATTAGTATTTATGTTTTTATTTCATTAATATTATTTCCTTGTGGTGTTACAAACTAATATTGTTTAAGATGATAATGTTTAATAATGGACCTGATCTCATTAGAAGCTAATAATTTGGCGCTCCTTGTTTTATTTTTTGGTTCCATATGCGTATTTAATGTATTGCTTCATTAGTTTAAAAATTATAAGCTTAGCAAAACAAAGAGATGACGGCCTCATGATTTATGTGCACTCATGTCCTGAACATGGTTCCTTATACAAACAGATTTGGGAAGTTATGAAACATAGCGAGGCAGGCTGTTGAATTTTGAATTTGTGTGGAAAATACTATAGTCCATAATGTTTTCTGACTGTCTTTATGCTGAAATTATTTTGTACAAAAAAATAAAATTCAGGTATATATTCGTGATCAATCATTTGAGGCCGACCAGTTCTTTGCTTTTGGCCATCGTTGTCCTTTACGTTGCGAAAATGAAAATGAGGAAAGTATTCACTCTCGATGTTATGGCAAGAAAAATGGTGCAAAGGCAGAAGTTAGATGCAACAAATGTCATCACTGGTTACATAACAAGACCATCGCAGATGTTGTAGAGGCACTTACTGGAGCTTTTATAGTTGATAGCGGCTTCAAAGCAGCAACGGCATTTCTTAATTGGATCGGCATAAAAGTAGATATTATACGTTCACAAATTGATAATATCTGCTCCGCAAGCAAAGAATTTCTGCTACTTTCTGATCAGATTGATGTTGATGCCCTTGAGAATACGTTAGGATACAAGTTTACGAATAAGGGATTACTCATTCAGGCCTTTGTTCATCCATCTTTCAACAATCATTTGGGAGGTTGCTACCAGGTATGTGCTGATGTCCACCCAAATATCAACTAGCTGTTAATATTTCATGTTTTTGATTGATGGTGATATATATTTGGATTGCTTGAACCAGAGACTTGAATTTCTTGGAGATGCTGTCTTGGATTACCTGATCACTTCCTATATGTATTCGGTGTACCCAAAGTTAAAACCTGGCCAGTTAACAGATTTGAGATCTTTATCCGTGAACAACACTTCATTTGCTGATGTAGCTGGACGATGTTCCTTTCACAAATTTATTATTTGTGATTCTAGCGTTCTCCGGGAAACAATGAATAAATATGTGAACAGCAATGGAAGAACAGAAACACTGAAGGGGCATATTGAAGAGAGAATTTGTCCAAAGGTTGTTATTATGTGTCCTATCTGTAGCTTAATATACTCCTATGCATGATAACTCCTATTTCTTATTCTTTTGATATCTTTGGCTTAAATTGGAGTTTTTTCTGGATCTGTTCATGTAGTTAATGATTCTGATAAATTGATCATTCTTCAAATTCTAGCATAAACATCTGTATCTGACCTACCTCAATTTATGAGTCCGTTTGTGTTGAAGAATATAACATGGTGGAAATGGACCCTTAATTACAGATACGATATATGTCCATATATGTATCTCACTGTATCTTCTAGAAACGTATTCTGAACATGGTGTTTGAACATATGTTCTCTGGGCCATAATCTCAAACTGGAATAATATCAAGCCCAATTTGTTCTTCAATTGACACTATCCTGATTTCTCAAAAAATTTATGGAATTTTATACCACGTCAATTCCGATATTGTGTGACATCTGTGAGATGCTAGGATATCCTATACTATTGTAATTGTTATTCTCCTGAAAATTAATGTGAAGGTGTCTATGAACTCATATGTGGAGATCTCCAAAAACCAGATTGAAATTGTTATTTGCAAGAACATAAAATGAAAATCCTTTCTATACAATTATTTTTTCAGTGGGTACAATGATTTTTGCCTATTGTTACGAAACTATTGAAACTTATGTTTGTGTTAATTGAAGCAACGGAAACTGATTTGATTGTAATACAACTGTAATGCTTCAGGCCCTTGGTGACTTAGTGGAGTCTTGTATGGGTGCCATATTTCTTGACACTGGATTTGATTTGAAGCATGTTTGGAAAATAATGCTCTCCCTGCTGGATCCTATTGTTAGTTTTTCGAAGCTGCAGTTAAATCCTCTTAGAGAACTTCATGAACTTTGCCAATCCTATAACTGGGAGCTCGAGTTTTCTTCATCAAAGAGAGATGGCAAATACACAATCGAAGCTAAAGTAGATGAAGGAAAGGTTTCTGCCACTGCTTTGGCTACCAACATCAGCGGAAAAGCTGCAAAAAAATGGCTTCTAGACAACTATATGAATGTTTGCAGGTGATCTTTCAAATACAATCTACTATAATTTGTGGGGATAATTACAGAGCTGATTACAGAAAAAAATTCAACTATCTTTCAAAATTCACCCCCTTGAGGTTTTCATTTGCTAATACCTCCCTCTTGAGGGTGCAATTTTGTAAAATAGAAATAAATATCAAGGGGTACTTGTTTTTTTTTTAAAGATAGTTTTTTTTTTTATTTGGCAGAACCTAGAGGGTATTTTAGTAATATCCCTAATTTGTATAACAATTCTCACTTTTTTTTAGTCCAATCAACTCACCTTCCTTCTATAGTGGAATTTATTTCTTATAACAGCTTTTGTTGTGATGCTAGTGCTGAGGGATGAATCTTTGCCTCACCTTTAGCAGATCCTAAATGAGAAATAAGCTGCAGAAATATTGAATTGGCTCAAACCTTTTTATTGTATGTTATATCTTCGAGACCAGCACTCAGCTATTTTTGCTGTCTGCTGAGGTCGTACAGACGAGTAACTAATTGTCCTAAGATTCCACTTAGGGTGACACATCTAAGAATAATCTAAGACAACAAAATCCTCAATAATACGCCTTCTGATCTATCTGAGCTGTGTTTTTGTCCTTTTTCTTGGCTCGTTGCATTCTGACCATGGTCCCTTGTTTTCATTGGCTGTCATTGTGTAGGCTCAAGGTTACAAATCCAAGTCCAAGTCACTGGAGGAAGTTCTTAGAAAAAGTGAAAAGAGGGAAGCCAAATTGATTGGATATGATGAGACGTCCTCTAATGAATATCCTAAATCTGGGGGGCCAATAGTGCCTGAAAATCCTCAAAGTGATTGTGATGCCAAAGTGTATCCTCTTAATGAGATACCCACAAAGAATTCTCATACCATTTCCAGACACATTAAGGAGTGTCGTTTTCCAGCTGAGTCTTCAGAATTCCGTGTTAAACAACCCGTTCACAGTAAGAACTGCAAAATCGATTCACCTGCCATCGGTCCAAATAATGATTGTGAGCCTAATCCAAAGGGGGCAGGTAATGGTCTGACAGACATTTGAAACCTTGGTTTTTTTAATTTTCATTATATCCTTTTAATCAATAATTATATTAGGTTCCCCTGGCTCTGTATCGGCAAAATCACGTCTGTATGAAATATGTGCTGCTAACTGCTGGAAACCACCTATTTTTGAATGTTGCGAGGAGAAAGGACCGAGCCACTTAAGGGAGTAAGTTATCAGCTTGCATCATTATGTTCCAGTATAATTTGAAAATATTAATTTATTTTTTGGTGACAGGGGTAATAGCCATGAAAATTATTTTTGATGAAAAATGAAAATTGAACATTGTTTTGCTATTTGAGTTACTCTAAAATGTTTTTTGCGCCTCAAGTAAACGAAGTTTCACATAAAATTCTGTCAATTTTAAGTCGAGAGTGAGTCACCACTTTGCAATTAATACATTGTACCGCATATTTTTTAGCATTCTTCGAACATAGTTTGTTCACAAATCAACTTATCCTGTTGTTTATTTATTGTTTTTGTGTGAGTGAGGAATACATTGGCACTTCAATTTTGGGCTTGGAAAAGGGATAGCTACTAAAACCAAAAAAAATTGAGGTTTAGGGTATTTACAAAAATGACCCGAGAAGTTTCAAAATTATAGAAACCCCCTTTGAGGTTTGATTCCGTCTTAAATGTAAGGAGGTAGGTAATTGTAATATTTTCTATAAATGTAATGGGTGTTTGAAATGTTTTTTGCTTATGTAGGGGTAAAATGTAAGACAGTCGAACCTTCAAGGAGTTTTCTGTAATTTTGAAGTTTCTCTGGGTTTCATGTAAATATCCTAAACCTCAGGGTTTTTTTTTTTTTTTTAGTTAACCCCTTGATATATTATTGGATTTGGAACCACTGCAATGTAGGCTAATGCTCTGTTAATGCTTTGCAAAGCTTTTAGCTTTAGAGTTTCTATGCAACTTCATGATCCCTTGCAGCCTTGCCCAACTGTTGCTTCAGATAGTATTTCAACATAAGTTGATTCTCGTTTTTGCAGATTCATTTTCAAGATCGTGTTGGTAATGGAAGAAATGCCAAATCATACATTCGAGTTTTATGGAGAACCTCGAATGAGAAAAAAGGATGCAGCTGAGCATGCAGCAGAGGGAGCACTTTGGTTCTTAAAACATGAAGGGTATATATGGGATAAAAAGCGCGACAACTAAAAATGATGGAACCGGTTAATCGTGTACACTATTGAAACTATTGTGTGGCTGTATCTCTTTCATCTCATGATTTATGAATATATGAAATGTGCACATAGCTATATATTATTAGGTGTAGATGGTGTGCAAGCATTTAGCTGCACAGATATTATTAGGTGTAGATGGGTGTATTTGGATGGGGATAAGGGATTTGAAATCCTTAGCTAAATTCACACCTCTATTTGGCATATAAATCCAAATCAATGGATTTCAAATCCCTCATTAAGTTTTAGTTCATTTTCAATGGATTTCAAATCCCTCCCAAAACCTAGTCATTTGAAATCCATTCTTTTTTTTTCCTTTATGCTCACTTGCATATTCACACACACACACACATTTACACGCATTGCACACACTACACATCGCACACACTACACACTGCACACACATTTACACACACTGCACACTGCACACACATTTACACACATTGCACACTTTTACACACACTACACACATATTACACACACTTACACATATTACACACACTGCACACATTTACACACATTACACACACTGCACACACATTTACACACGCACACACACTCACACTCACAAATCTCTCCTCACATATGCACACACATATTCAAACATAATAAAAGTTATATATTTCATATTTTTATTAGTGTATAAAATTATAATTATTTACAAAATAATAAGATTATATCTTTTGTTTTTATTATTAAATATCAATTAAAAAAATAAATAGAGCTTCTAAATTTTTTTATCAAAACTTACTACATAAATTCATATAATCCAAACAAGAGGTGAATTTCAAATCCAATGACTTTGAAATCCATTCATTTGAAATCCATTGGAATTTCAAATTCTTCCATCCAAATGGGCCCTTAGGGATTATTTAAAGGATTTTTCCTTCCCAAAATTTAATCATTTGAAATCCATTCTTTTTTTCCCGTTATGAACACTTTGCATATACACACACACTAGACACTTACACATGCACACATTTACGCACATTACAAACACTACACACATTTAACACACTCACACTGCACACATTCTACACACACTACGCACCCTCAGATATTCACACACACTATTCTCATACGAATGTCAATTAAGAAAATGAAGTTTTTAAATTTTTATGTCAAAATTTTACGATCAAAACAAGAGATAGATTTCAAATATCTTGAATTTGAAATCCATTCATTTTCAAATATATTGGATTTGAAATTACTCCATCCAAATGCACCCTTAAATAATAGTAAATTTTATCAAGAAACCTAGGGTATGATGCCATTTTTAGATATCACAATATAAAATAACCATAACAGTTAAGAGGTGATTTTAAAAATTATAGGCTAAGTGCAACAATTTACAAAGTTCAAGGGACAAAGCAAAACAATCTGTGGGCAAATTAAAATTTCCTCTAATACATGTCTCATGTTATAGAGATATATTTTACAAGATGTTTGGCTCTCCAATATTTGCGCCGTCTTGTTAGTTGTCGTTAGGCTTATTGGTTAACGTCAATCGAAAATGCGTTGGTAGGAATTTTTTCGATTGATTTGATTAATTTTCTCACGGATGAAAATAGAGAACTTCCCACCAGGCGAAATATCATGCGAGATTCTGTTACAAGCAAACAACACACTTTGCCATCCAAATTTTGCAGGACTTTTCATTTTGTCATCCAAACTTTGTACGAATTTTTACTTTGACATCTCAGTTTGAAAAATTATATGTATATATATGTCAACTCATGTATTTAATCTATTTTTTTTTATTCTTTATCCCCTTAAAATACTTTTTTTAGTTTTTATTAAATGAAATATATTATCATTGAAATTAAGTTTTTTGTTTGTTGTTTTTTAATTTTATTATTGGTTATAATTCCTATTTTGTAATAAAAATAAAAATATGAACTACTTGATGACTTTGATGAAATTGAATATTTCTACATTTAGAGTATTATTATCTCTTCATACCTGTATAGTATTTGCCAATGTACAAGCAAAATTAATTACTATCAATGTTTTTTCGACTTCTTTGAGTTTAGACTAATTTATTTTTCAATTAAAATTTTCTATGTCTGTAAATTTATTTGCCTCAAAATAGATAAATCACTATTTATGTTAAAAAAGAATAAAAAATGTTCATGTATTTTATTAAAAGAACTATAAATATTTATTTATTTATTTATTTTAAAAAAAAATGTTTGGGGAGGCAAGTACATATAGCATTTAATATACATATAAGATGTTTGCAAGATAATTATAGATAATGATAGCACATAAATGAACAGATAAAAAAAAATGCACGATATATACATGTAAAATAAACAACACGGTTTATTTTATTTCATACATCATACGAGTATACAACGTATTATGCAGAGGTGGATCCAGAAATTGATGATAGAATGGGTTAGAAAATGAAAATTTTCAGTACCATAAAATTTTACACAAATTTTTGCCAATATCTGTTGAAATTGTGCCAACAAGCTTTTAAGGATAAAATTCATTAATAACAAAATCTACAAATGAGTTTTGGATGTGGTTATTATATTAGGTAATTATTTGGATGGACTTACAATGAATAAAAGAAGAACTATAGATGAGTTAAATTGGAGTAAACGCACCCATGACATTATGTAGTATGTATATGTAAACAAATACATATCTAATAATATAAATATATTCATGCAATGAGCACAAGTTATGTATAAAATGTACGCTTAAAACTTTTTACATGTGTAAATTAAATTTGCAATAAAACAAGGGTGACACTATTTGCATCACCTTTACTCTAAGTCTCTAAGACACCCACTCTCTAAATACACCTCACTCTAATTTTTAAAAACAACTCATTTCCTTAATACACCCCCCAATATTCCCCAATTTATTCTTCCCTCAATAAACCCCATATAGCAGTAGCACGATGAGTCAAATGTGATGACATGATGTACGGTGACTCAAATTAAATGTCACGATGACTCAGATTAAATGGCATGATAGTGACTCAAATGAGACGATACAATAGAGGAAAAGAGGTGTGAATAGCACCACCCACAAAAAAATATAGGCCTTAGACCTTTTTATTAGTTATGAAACCCCATTTTAAGTTTGAGAAAGCATTCAACAGTACAACAGCTAAAATAATATAGTCCCATTCCATTCCAGCTTTTTCTATTATTTTTTCATTTTTGAAAATCAATTCTAGCTAAACAATTTCTACAGTACAGTAACTAATCAAACACACTGGACATAAATTTTCTCAACAAAAACAAATAATTAACAACTAAAAAAAGTAAATAAAGGCCCTAATCCATCCCACATATTTAAATCAACTAACTATGGTTGATGCTAACATGACATGCAATGTGATATTTTACATCACAGGGATACGGATATAAGTGGGATTGTCAAAAAATACAAAAAGTATTCCAGTAAATCAGCCTGCTTTTGAAGTTCTGGCTACTGGTGGCATTACAACCAAATCAAGATTTCCCAGGATAAGGTGTCCATAAACCTAATCCTCCCCTGCTCTCTATCAACTCTGGCTGTTTTTTCAACTCCTCCATTGTTTTTGCCCATTCTATTTTAGACGAATGTTCCCGATTGTGCGGGTGCAACACAAATATCGAGTTGTATTCACAATTTGGAAACATAAAAAATTTGAATGAACCTCCTAACCTATAGACAACATATCCGAAGCTTAGCTGATCTCTTGGCGTAAAGAGATGAACCTCGTTGAACCACAAGCAACTAAACAGATTATTCAGTGCAGTGTGTTCGCGTATGATTATTGCTCCTTCAGGCACATCTGCATTTACCAAAAATAAATTAAATTCCAGCAGTAAAAGACGGAATCGGCTGTCTCGTAAAGAGAACACAGATAAAATATAAACATATATTGGAAAGTTGTTAATCTTACCACTCAAGGTGCCTTTTGCTGACTCCAAGGCTCCAATCCCTCGTAACGATATATTTTCATGTGTAGATCAATTAGTGGGCGAGCATATCGCTTCCTTCGTTTGTTTGAATCAGCCTCTTCATATATATTGCGATGATGTTTATGCTGAGCAATGGCAAAGGTGTATTTCCCACGCCATAAATATCTGCAAGTTAAGATTGAATTGCAAGAAACAGTCAAGTTCTTTTCAGTTGATCATGTACAAAGATTTTAAATCTAGAAGAAATACTATTCTATTGTGGTATCATGTAGAGCTCCACTAACCAGATTATCATGTGAAAACTCTGCTTCTGAACAGGTAAAAGGCGCATACGAAATCAACATCTAATGTTATATCCCTAATATTTCCTAGCTAGAAATCCAACTGATAAAGTATATAACTTTCGCAATAACATGATAGTAACTGTCGGAGTATTACCTCCAATTAAGTTACAAGGACATACTGAGGTATGAAGAATTTGCACAAACCCCACAAAACAATGAAGGGATAATTACAAAAAATACCCTTGAGGTTCAGTCTAATTACGAAAAACCCAACTATCTTTCGAAATTAGTACTCCCTTGATATTTGTTTCTATTTTACGAATTGCACCCTCAAAAGGGGTTATTTGTTAAAAAAAAACCTCAAGGGGGTGTTTGTAATACTTTAAGGATGTATTTGTAATTTTGAAAGAAAACTGAATTTTTTAATTAGGTTTAGGCTAAACTTTAACAGTAGTTTTAGCAAGGGTAATTACAAATACAACCCTTGAGGTTTAGCCAAACTATAAAAACTCCAATTACCTTTCAAAATCACAAATACCCCTTAAGGTGTTACAAACAACCTCTTGAGAGTTGAGATTTGCATTTGCCTAACAAACAGTCCCCTCTTGAGGTCCAATTTGTAAAATAAATACAAATGTCAAAGGGGTATTTGTAATTTTGAAAGATAACAGGGTTTTCTTGTAATTAGGCTAAACTGCAAGGGTAATTTTTGTAATTATCCGTTTTTGTAATCATCCCAACAATGAATGTGCTTGGCTCAGAAGTATGTGATGAAGCAGTATCATACCTTTCCAATAGAAGCAATGGATCCACTATAAGCTCCATTTTACCGTCAATCCAGATGCTATATTGGGCTTGAGGGAACAACCTGTGGGTTAATATCTTTGGAACCTTCCCGTTTCTTCTCGGTTCATCATAAGGCTGGTGCTTAAGCAGAATTAGTCGCCAGATACCCACCCATTGCCCTCCGTGAATATCCTCTGTGACACTAACATTATTTCTGATGAATTTAAGGGACACTTCATCAACCACCATTAGGAAACAAAACAGACTCTCTGAACGTTTACTAATATTTGATGGCTGGTGAGGTGAATCATAAGCATCAAAAATGCCAGTTGCCACGACAAATTTACATTTCTTCACATATTCAATGTCTTTCGGAGCCATCTCTTCACCTCCACCTTGCATAAATCCACAATGCACCTGAAAGTATTAAACATCTATAGTAGTTAACATCAAATATATTAGGGCACAACTAGTTGATGTTGATCAATCTGTTATTTTTGCATCAATAAAATTGGAACTTTTTATTCTTTTTAGGGATAATTACAAAAACACCACTGACGTTTTTGGTTTTTGAAATCTTTTTCAGCCTGTGCTGGGGAAAATGTAATACGAAATCAATGGGGTTTTTGCAATTTGCAAAAGCTTCTAGGTTTTTTTGTAATTAGCCCGAATCTCAGGGGTGTTTTTGTAAATATCCCTTCTTTTTATCCAGCATTCATAATTTTGACTAGAAAAATCAAGAAAAGAAAACTAAAAGGATATTGGTATAGATCTTTTCAAATTCAGCAGCCTGAGGCTAAAAGAATTATTCATACTGGAAAGAAAATATATGAACTTCAACATCTAAATACATTAGTTTCTTATCAACCTTTTCTTTCCCATTCTTTACCATAAAAGACAATTGCCATTTATTTGAATCCAGTTTTTCTGAATAAATTAATTCAAAAATCACTTAAATAGACTACAACTGCTAAAGTATAAGCTGGAATAGAGAGAAAATGTGTTTCATTGATGTATTTCCAAAACTAATGTTTGTGTTACAGCTGCACCCTATTTATAGAAGAGAAGAGAGGGAGAGTTTGTTACAACTGTCATAACAGAAATGTAACTACCCTAACTAACTATTTGAAACAACCCAAAGATATTTTTCTGTTATATATCTAATACACCCCCTTTAATCCGGAGCAGGGAGCAATCTGGGACTAGCAAGAGGAAGTTTGCTACATAAAAGCTGAAACCGAGGAGCGGACATTGGCTTGGTAAGAAGGTCAGCAGGTTGATCTTCAGAGGGGATGTATCTGACATCAATTTGTTGATCAAGCACCTTATCTCGAACGAAGTGAACGTCAATCTCGATGTGTTTCGTGCGGGCATGGAACACCGGATTTGATGCAAGAGCAGCGGCACTTTGGTTATCACACCAAATGACAGATGGTGTTTCCACTTTGAGGTTTAATTCCTTGAGCAGAGAATGAAGCCACAGGAGATCAGAGGTAGTATCTGCAAGAGATCTATACTCAGATTCAGCACTAGACCGGGAGACAACTGATTGCTTCTTCGAACTCCAGGTAAGAAGGTTGCCTCCAAGCATGATATAATGACCACCTGTACTCCGTCGATCATCAAGATTGCTGGCCCAATCAGCGTCAGATAATCCTTCAAGAACCATTCTTTTAGCAGGATGAAAAACAAGCCCCAAATGAAGAGTACCTTTGAGATACCGAAGCAAGTGTTTACAAGCAATCCAGTGATGAACAGTGGGGGCATGAAGGTACTGAGATAGTTTATTGACTGCAAAGGCAATGTCGGGTCGAGTGAGAGTAAGGTATTGAAGAGAGCCCACAGTACTTCTATAGAGTGAAGGGTGATCAAACACTTTGCTATCAGACAAGTGAAGTTTCTGAGAGAGGTTGAAAGGAGTGGTTGTAGGCTTGCAATTGCTGAGATTTGTTTTAGAAAGTAACTCAAGGATGTACTTAGTCTGTGTGAGATACAAGCAGTCTGAGGTGCGGGTAGCTTCAATCCCCAAAAATAGTTTACTTCACCAAGAGTCTTCAACGCAAACTGATTGTCCAACATAGATATAACCTGATTAACAGCACTTGAGTCCTCCCCAGTGACTAGAATGTCGTCTACATAAACCAACAGAAGAAGCAATTTCCCAGACCACATCTGAAAAAAGAGAGAAGAATCTGAGGTGGAATTTTTGAAGCCTATAGAGAACAAAAAATCCTTCAGCTTATGGAACCAGGCCCTTGGGGCTTGCTTAAGGCCATAGAGGGCTTTGTTCAATTTACACACAGCACCAGGTTGTTGTGGATCTTCAAACCCCTCAGGTTGATACATATAGACAGTGTCATTAAGATCCCCATGGAGAAACGCATTGTTGATGTCTATTTGCTGAATAGACCACTTGTTTGTGACAGCTAGAGTGAAAACCAATCTGATTGTGCATGCTTTGATAACAGGGCTGAATGTTTCAAAAATCAATACCAGCTTGTTGCTCAAAACCCTTGCCACCAATCGAGCCTTAAATCTTTCAACACTACCATCAGCTTTCAGTTTAATTTTGAAAATCCATTTGTTAGTTATAACATGCATATCATCCTTGAGGGGAACAAGACTCCAAGTATTGTTGCGGATAAGAGCATCATACTCAACTTGCATAGCATCCTTCCATTTTGGGTCAAGTAAGGCCTGTTGTACAGTAGTAGGCTCTGTAGGGAGAGAAGATGAGGTAATGGTTGTGAAAATTTTTGGTTTATATATGCCATGCTTTGATCTGGTGATCATGTGATGAGTGGGAGCAACAGCAGGGGAAACAGGTGGACTAAGAGGATCAGAAGCAGGAAGGGAAGTGGTGGGGGATGGAGCTGAATTACTGAATGATGCATCAGAGGATTGGGCATGAGAGGGAAAGCCAGGGGGAGAAGAATGATGAGAAATGGGAGAAGGAGGTAATGTAGCTGGTACAATAGGAGAGGAAGACAAAGGTAGGAAGGGAAGGGCAGGAAAAGATGTGACAGAGGTATGTGACTGAGAAGGAGCAGTTGGAAACAACTCTTGATAGGGAAATTCCTTTTCATTGAATTCAACAGTGGGGGAGATGTATATTCTTCCAGTGGGACTGAGGCATTTGTAGCCTTTATGAGCCGGGCTGTATCCAAGAAACAAACACTTTGTGGACCTAAATTGAAATTTATGAGAGTTATAGGGTCTTAAGTAGGGGTAACAAGTGCATCCAAAGACTTTAAGAAAGGAATAGTCTGGAAGAGAACCATTGAGTTTTTGAAAAGGAGAGATGGATTGGAGAACAGGGGTGGGAAGGCGATTTATAATGAACACAGCAGATTGAAACGCATCCCACCAAAATTTGAGAGGAAGAGAGGCCTGTGCAAGGAGAGACAAACCAACTTCAACTATATGTAGGTGTTTTCTTTCAGCACATCCATTTTGCTGGTGTGCATGAGGACAAGAATGACGGAATTGTATACCCAGGCTATCAAGAAAATGAGTAAAAGAACGATATTCACCCCCCCAATCACTTTGAAGACATTTTATTTTAAAATGAAACTGCCTCTCTATGTATGTATTGAATTGTTTGAATATATTGAAGGCTTCTGATTTCTGTTTCATAGGAAATATCCAAGTGAACCGTGTAAAATCATCAATAAAATGGATATAATAGCTAAAACCATCAATAGATTGCACATGAGAAGGACCCCAAACATCTGTGTATACAAGTTGAAAAGGGGCTGTAGTTTTGGATACTTGAGATGAAAAATGCTTCTGATGGAGTTTACCAAGCTTACAAGCATTACAAAACTCAGCATTATTCAAATGAAAAGGAATATGTAAAGTTTTCAATACAGTGGATAGAATGGAATTACAAGGATGGCCTAATTTTCTGTGCCAAGTTGCCACAATTTGAGACTGAGAGGTGAGGTAGGCTGCTGGAGAGTTATTTGAAGCAGGAGCAGATGCACTGGAAGAAGGAAGGTGAGTGAGATCAAGCTGGTAAAGCCCATCTCTAAGGGTTCCTTTGAGCAATGTCTTGTGTGTAGTTTTGTCCTTGACAAAACAGACATTATGAAAGAATTCAATAAGCACATTGTTGTCTTTAGTGATTTGAGAGATACTGAGCAGGTTTTTAGTAATATTTGGAACATATAGAACATTATTAAGCATGAGGGGATGAGGATGGGTGAGAGTAGGAATAAGAGAAGAGCCAATTTTTGAGATAGGGAGGGAAGAGCCATTACCAACAACAAGTTTTTCTTGTCCCTGATAGTCGGTGCTATGAAGTGAGAGATTCTCAAGGTTTGCTGTCACATGATTCGTTGCACCGCTGTCAAAAAACCAATTTGGATCACCACTGGGAGTATGCTGTGTATTAGAGAGAAGAGCCTGGGGAGAAGAAGAATTGCCAGACTCATGTTCATTGCCCAGGTAACTCAGATCAAACCGTTTATAGCACTTCAAGGCTACATGATTGGGCTTCCCACAGAGTTGACAAGTCACTCTGTTAGAATTATTATACCTACCAAATCGACCACGACCTCTGCTTCGATTAGAACGTCCTCCTCTGAAACCAGAGAAACCACCTCGACCAAAGGCTACATTTACTGAGGGAGTACCAGAGGAGATAGAAGTTGTACTAGGCTGCAAAGCTACAGAATTCACACTCATCTGATTTTGAATACGCATTTCATGCGTTTGTAAGGCATACTGAACATCTTGTATGGTAAGAGAATCAATTCGAGAAGTCAAATTCACAATTACTGACTCATATTCAGATCCAAATCCACCAAGGATATATAAAGCAAGTTCATCATCCGAAATATACGTGCCTACAGAATTTAAATCATCCGCAATACCTTTCATTTTGAGAATATATGCATCAACACTGAGTTCCCCTTTCTTAAGAGTCTGTAGCATAAAACGCAGCTGTAACACTCGAGCTTTCGATTGAGTCTGAAACAAATTGTTGAGGACCGTCCAAATTTCACAAGAGGTAGTACACCTAGTTACGTGACCAAGCATCGATTCTGAAATTGAAGACAACAACCAGCTGAACAATAGCTGGTCCTTTCTCACCCAAAGCAAGTATGCCGGATTTGTTGGAGTAGAGTTTGAAGAACTGGACGCCGATTGAAGAAATTGAGATGGTGCGGCTTCAGTGCCAAGTAATATACCATCAAAACCATGAGCTTTCACAGCAGCAAGTACTTGAATTTTCCAGTAGTTGAAGTTTGTGCGATCCAATCGTAATGCCAAAGGTGTGAAATGCGGAGCAGAGGTAACAATGGAAGATAGAAGATCTGTTGCCATGGAGAGAACCGTAGAAGAACTAGAGAGAAATTATGATCACCGGAGCTATGCCGAATGCTGTATGATGGCCGCACAATGGCTCTAGATACCATGCTAAAGTATAAGCTGGAATAGAGAGAAAATGTGTTTCATTGATGTATTTCCAAAACTAATGTTTGTGTTACAGCTGCACCCTATTTATAGAAGAGAAGAGAGGGAGAGTTTGTTACAACTGTCATAACAGAAATGTAACTACCCTAACTAACTATTTAAAACAACCCAAAGATATTTCTCTGTTATATATCTAATAACAACAACGTCCGGATATTTCAATTGTCTTTTTACATCGAATGTCCATGAAGGGTGCTTAGTTCAAAAAAATGAGAAAGTTCATGCATATATGATCAGAGAAAATTATCCAGCTCTTCAAACTGATGTTGTACGGTAACAACTTAAGCAAACACATAGACCAGTGTTCACAAAAAGAGTAGCTTATTACCTTCATGTTCGGCTTGATTTTGAAGCTTTCCTCTCTTTGCTGCCAAGTCAGATGGCCACCAAAGCGAGGAGAAAAAGACTTGGCAGCAAAGAGAGGAGAAGATTGAGAGCCATTGGTTGCATTACTATCTTCCGTAATATAGGACAGTCTCTGCACCAACTTTTCTGGTGTTCGTTTCTCTGGAATGACTATTTTGTTCGGGTCATCAGCAACAGGGATAGGACAACCTAGATGTAAAAAAGAAGAAAGAGAACTATACATAAATGATCAATCAAGTGAAAGTACTAAATAAAAAAGCAAAAGGAAAATCTCTAGTCTTACGATGTGGTGGTGTCACAAGTCCCATTGTGTTTAAAACTCCATATACTTTGCTATCTTTGTTACAAAGAGCTGCAGACCAAAAGAATTGCCTTAAAATTAAAGGAAATAATCATTTGTCTCTTTTGAGAAGGAGAAATAGTAGGATATTTGGAGTAAACGGTAACCTAATAGCATGATTTGTGCATTTCAATCACATCAAACAGTAACAAAAACATACCAGTTAAACTTCATACAAGGCAACTGCAGAATTTTTTTTTAGGGATAATTGAAGAAGAAAAAAAAACCTGAGGATTACCAAACAAAAAAAAATCCAAGAGATTTCGGGAATTACAAAAACCCCTTTAGTTTGATCCGTCTTACATGTTCCCCTTCATGTGCAAAAAACATTTCAAAAACTCCAATTACGTTAATCAAAATACTACAGTTACACCCTTAAATTTAAGACACAATCAAACCTCAAGGGGGTTTTTGTAATTTTCTAAAACCTCTTGATTTTTTTGTGATTAGTCCAAACCTTAGGGGTCTTTTTGTAACTATCCCTTTTTTTATTGAGCACATTCAACATCTTACAGCCTAGTAGCAGAAGTTAACTCCATCAAATTTAAAGTTATGTATCCAAAAGACCTTAACTTCATCAACTAAGTTATGTATCCAAAACTAGTTCTTCAAGTTATAGCTTTTTCCCTAAACATTTTCCCAGAAATTTTTTTGCATCATTGCATATTACAGAACTAGAATAACTATTGAAGTATAAGCACCGAAAACCTTTTCACACTGCCGCGTCAAACATTTTCCCTAATTCATAACCACACGAGGGAAAAACAAGTGACGAGTCAATCAGCAACAAACTGATGAGTCATAAACAAAACAACATACTATTCACAGTTTTTTTGTAGAAAAATCACAAAGTCATAAAACAAAACACCCAGGACAAAAAAAAAAAACATAGTGCTCATTAATGTTCTACTATTTTCATCGAATCGGGATGAGCTGTTAAGCTCCTAAACTAAAAGCAGAAATTTTCTCTAGAACTGATAAATGCATAAAAAGTTGAGCAGACAATGGCAAAGAATACAACTAACCTGCAAAAAATGCAACAGAAGATTGGCAAGACCATATATGAAACAACAAAACGGTGAGAATTAACATCATCCAAATAATCCCCGCCCCCACGGGGAGAATTTTCGGGGATTCTCTACCCCGTTCAGGGCGGTTCCCTGCCGGGAATGGGGAATCCCCGCCCAACTGCCATCTCTAAGCCACGTGCGATGCACGGACTATTTTAATAATCGGTAGAGTTGTTAAATGGGTCGGCCCGACCCCATGCGATGCGCAAACTATTTTAATAATACTTATGTGGATTCGATCTCCTGTAAAATAAATTACATCAACACAATGTAGAAATATTAAAAATCAACAATTAAAAAAATTTAAATCATACCTCGATATCATGAAAGATGCATTCAAGGTTTTGTATTAGATTTGTATCATTGTACACAGGTTTATTATACATTCTAACAAGTCGAAGTTTTACGACCCATTGGGTCTTGCTCATATTTAGATCACAGATTAGTGTAATCATATGTATCATTGATCTATGAATTTTTTGTATGATGGAGCAGTCTTTATTTTTGTATTTTCATTTGAATGTTTAAGTACTAATGAAACTGATTGTACATATATATAGGCAATCCAAAAGATAATTATGGTAATATATCAAAATCATATTTATTATTGTATATTATTATTAGTATTTAATGAGTATGCTGGTAACGAATTTGTATATTACGCTAGCTCGTACAGAGTTTAGAGAAAAATATTATTGTTTCAAAATATGAGCTAGAAAGAGTGTGTGAAGAGCTAAATTAGGATGAAAACTGAAAAATAACTTCTATAATAATTCCTAAAAAAAACTGAAACATTAACTGTGAAACATTATCTAGAAATCTGAAAAAATTAGAAAGTTTATAATGTTTGATTTTTTAGAACATTCAAACATTAACAATAACCTTAACTAAGATTATGGTTAGTATATGAATATTTTTTCTCATAATTTAAATTTATAAACTCAACCCGATCTTTAGCCCCCAAAACCGAATTCTGTGTCCGTCATTGGTCTGAATGAATGGTGAGGTGAATAGACAAAACAGATTGGCAAGATAGACATTAGTTGAAATGATTCTTAGGAGTATACCTAAGCCTCTACTCTGGAGTAGGAGCAGCTAAATGAAAAGCCCAAGGTAAATCTAAGCGTTTCCGTAGCTTACAAAGGTTCTTAGCAGAAACACTGCTAACTAGAGTCTCGGGATCACAACCCGACTCCCAGACTTTGGACTACATTCCTCTCCAGATTTAGACAAATCACGAGGACATTCCTCTTTGATAGTCTTTTCTTAACTTTCAATCTTACATTCCTCATACTCGGAAGGAAAACAAAATAAATATGGAACTCTATTACTACTACTCCCCAAAATGGGACTTGAAAACA